>LNAC01000205.1:565758-621539 GCA_002007465.1 Ailurus styani
TTGTAATCTCTCTCTCTGTGTCAAATGAATAAATAAAAAAAATCTTAAAAAAAAAAAAAAAAAGAAAATGGTAACGTTTCCATTTTTTCCAGAGTATTCCATCGTGTATATATACCACATCTTCTTTATCCATTCATCTGTTGATGGATATCTAGGTTCTTTCCATAGTTTAGCTATTGTGGACATTGCTGCTATAAACATTCGGGTACATGTGCCCCTTCGGGTCATTACATTTGTATATTTAGGATAAATACCCACTAGTGTGATTGCTGGGTCATAGGGTAGCTCTATTTTCAACTTTTTGAGGAACCTCCATACTGTTTTTCTGAGTGGCTGTAACAGCTTGCATTCCCACCAGCAGCGTAGGAGGGTTCCCCTTTCTCCACATCCTCACCAACATCTGTCGTTTCCTGACTTGTTAATTTTAGCCATTCCGACTGGTGTGAGGTGGTATCTCACTGTGGTTTTGATTTGTATTTCCCTGATGCTAAGTGATGTTGAACACTTTTTCATGTATCTGTTGGCCGTCTGGATGTCTTCTTTGCAAAAATGTCTGTTCCTATCTGCCCATTTCTTGATTGGATTATTTGTTCTTTAGGTGTTGAGTTTGATAAGTTCTTTATAGGTTTTGGATACTAGCCCTTTATCTGATATATTATTTGCAAATATCTTCTCCATTCTGTCAGTTGTCTTTTGGTTTTGTTGACTGTTTCCTTTGCTGTGCAAAAGCTTTTGACCTTAATGAAGTCCCAATAGTTCGTTTTTGCTCTTACTTCCCTTGCCTTTGGCGATGTTTCTAAGAAGATGTTGCTGTGGCTGAGGTTGAAGAGGTTGCTCTTTGTGTTTTCAAGGATTTTGATGGATTCCTGTCTCACACTGAGGTCTTTCATCCATTTCGAGTCTATTTTTGCCATTCACACCATCCTAATTTGCCTTCACCACAACACTCTTGACTATTGCTCTTTTCTTGGGTCTTTGTTTATTGACTGTCTCCCCCTACTCCTATGTGAACTCCATGAAAGCAAAGCTCCTGTCTTGTGTGTAACTGTATCTTCGGAGCCCCATGAGTCTCCAATGCTTGAATGAATGAATACACGAATGAATGGATTTCGTTGGCACCAAGATGATTACCCTTTCATCTCAGGTACACTGAAGGAAGGCTGGGAAGGGTCAGGGGACCAAATAGGACATAGAATGGATCTTAAAACACGAGACATGGGCAAGGATGAAGAATGGAGAGAGGCAGGAGAAATGTCTGGGGTGGGAGGCAAGGAGACAGTAAAGGTAAATGGAAATGATATCGTGCAGCTCTGCAGATACATCCTAGAAATCCTAACCCTTGGAGTGCCTGGGTGGCTCAGTCGGTTACGTTTCCAACTCTTGGTTTCAGCTCAGATTATGATCTCAGGGTCATGAGATCGAGCCCTGCGTCGGGCTCTTTGCTGAGCGTGGAGTTTGCTTGAAATTCTCTCTCCTTTTTCCTCTGCCCCTCCCACTTGTAGGCTTGTGCACTCACTCTCTCTCTCTCTCTCTCTCTCTCTCTCTCTCTGTAAAATAAATAAATAAATCTTTTTAAAAAAGGAAAAGAAATCCTAATGCTTGCACAAGTGTGCACCTACACCCACATACTCACACACAGTCCAGCTGAAGAATAGTGACTCTCAATGTTCACTCTATCCCTGAGTCTTACAGAACACATTTTCTATAAGAAATGTGGGTAGAGATAGACGCTTACACTTCAGTGTCAGATGGGTGTGATTCAAAAGTCTAGGTGGGGCCTTCAGGGTGATTCAGAAGTCTAGGTGGGGCCCTGCTGCTAGGTAATCCTTGTAAGCTGGTCTCATTCTTGGTCGGGACCATAAGGCTGGGTAAATATTAGCAGCTTGGAGAAGACAGCAGTGGCATCCCGTGGTGGCTCTGTTAAATTGCCCAATGGGGTGAGCCCGAGCCCCAGTTTTTCTTCAGATATAAAGTGAAAGGCTTACTTGTATTCCTGTGTAACTTTAAAACTCAAACTTAACTGAAAGTGGGTATATGGGATCCCCTCCTCCCTCAGGAGCAAGGGGCCTAGTTTTTACCTTGAACCTGAATCTAAGGCCTACATCCCAATTTGCTGATTCCACTTAAATGCCATATTTTGTCTAAAAAGCACTTTACCATATTATGCCACCTACTATTTATATTGACAACCAGTGAAAATGTCAGGAGCAAATTCTGCTGTGAAACTGTGCTGAGCAAGCTCAGACCTATTCTCTTAACTCTAGGTTGAATTTGTGGGAATGGGGTTGAAGGAGAGAAAATGCCCAGATTTAAAAAGATGAGGGGAAATGGAGCTTAGACTTTAATCCTTTCATAAGTCTTTCTCACCCCCAATTGGTCAGTAAAATTCCTGGGATCAGCCTTCTCTTTTCCATGCACTCCTAGGTCGGAACTTTTGTTAATCCTTTTCCCCTTTGAGGCTGCCTTTGACTTTTTTAAAAATTGAAATGCAGGCTTTGTTGAGATCCATGCGCGCCCCCACATTGCATATAGACTTCATGTCTCCTAGTCTCCTCCAGTCTGTGACAGCTCCTCATTATTTCCGTGTCCTTCATGACCTTGTCACTTTTGAGGAGGTCTGGTCAGCTGTTTTGTAGACTGTCCTCTGCTTTGGATTGGTCTGATGTTTCCTCATGATTAGACTAAGGTTTTGAAGTTTTTGCAAGAAAACCACACAAGTGATGTCTCCTCCTCAGGATACCATATTAGGTACCGTAGGGAATGCCATTGTGTCTTGTTTCTGGTGGTGGTGATCCTGACCGCGTGGTTACAGGGGTGTCTGTCAGGCTTTTCACTGTAAAGTGGAGAATTCCAGTTGTAATTCTTTTATATTTGGGGGGAGATGTTGGGGGACTCCCTTGGCATTGTTTGTAATGAGATTTCCTTCTAGGTGTACATTGGGATGGAGGTGAGTGTGGGTGGTGTGTTTTGTTCAGTGTGTATCCCAAGGCTGGATCAGAACTTGCCATGGTTATGCTATAGGAAGTCAGAGCTAAAGACGCCTGTGCCACTGTGAGAAAGAGCTGTGGCTCCATCTTGATACACACAGGAAAATAAGGCCTGTTTCTATTGTATGTGGGAGCGGTGTACATTGCTAATTAAGTGGCGTCCTTTTCATCCATGGGTTTGTTCAGCAAATGTTTAGTAATAAAGTTGCTAACATTTTTCAAGTGTCTGCAATCGGCCAGGCACTGTACAAGGCTCTGCCTTTATTACCTCGGTTCATACTCACAACTTGTTAGAGTAGGTGTTATTGCCAGCTTAACAGGTAAGGATCCAGGGGTTTAAGGAAGTAACTTGCTTGGAGGTGAGTGGGCCTCAAATCCAGGGCTGTCTAACTCAAGAGTGTGTGCTGTTTCTGTGGCACGAAGCTTGCTGCCTTCCAGTGTCCCAAGCACCATGATCAGTGCTGAGGATATAGGTGGTAAAATCCACATTTGGGAAGAGCTCATACTGTCTAGCACAGGAGAGGCACGGAAGGCCTGGTGAAGAGCCCTCACTAAGGGGGGGTCACCCTTTGGTTCCGAGTGGCAATTCCGCAGCCTTGAGAACCACTGAGCTGGTTTTTCTCAGGTCTTTACTGAGTCACAGTGGATTTGCCAGCTGACCTTCAGCTACAGATAGTTAACCAGAGAAGGGAACTGAAGCTGCTGGCGTGCTCGCTCTGTTTTTCATTGGCTATTATTCATCTCAGCCACCCTATGAAGTGGGTATATTATGTCCACTCAGTTCTTGTGGAAACCAAGGCTCAACAGGGCTAAATAAGCACCCTCTTGTCACCAGCTAGTAAGTGGCTGAACGGGAGTCTGATCCCAGGTCCGGCTGATTCCACAGAGATTTTCTTTGCTATTCCAGGGAGTCCAGATTCCGCATCCTTTCCACTGATGGGACTGTGTGCCTGTTGTCTTCTTATTTGTACAAGGAATGATCATGTTTATGTCGTGCCTGATGGACGCTGACAGCGGTTCATTTGTAGCAAGTGGTGTGGGTTGTTTTTTTCCCCCTCAAACCAAAAGATCTTTTTGCAGCTTTTGCTTTTTTTAAACCACCTCCTCCCACAGTCAATCCATGTCACCAGAAGGAAATTGGAATGTGATGATTCTGAATCATTTGCGACATATCAAATGCTACCGTATAAACAAGCGTGCTTCTCTAAGAGATATGGCGTATGGCAAGTCAAGTCTCTCTGTTCCCTGGCTTTTGATGAGAGAGTGCAGTTCCTCCCGGAGCCAGTGCTTTACAAATAGCATCTGATACTGCTGCTAACAGTCTGTGGCCTTCGTGTCACCGGGCATTTGCTGAGCTGCCCAGCGAAGGAGGGGACGGAAAAAGTCTGTCTTCTGCCTCTTCTATTTTGGCATCTCCCCAGCTCTGCACCACTGTTCTTTCTGTTGCCTGCTGGTTCTGAAAATGTAAAAGCAAAGCGACGCTGCACTCAGTGCTTAAAAAAGAAAAGAAAAACTGATCATTAGCAGGCCTGGGGAGCAGGATGGGAAAACCAGCTGACAGCCTGGTTTAGTACAGTTGTTCCATTTTGTCCCTGCCATATATGACTCGGGTTCATTGATTCTCTTGCCTCTGCTACTGTTGTTTAGAGGCAGTGAGAACAACCGAAAGGTGGGATTAGCAGTGGCTGTGAAGAGGAATGGGTATGAGGAATTGGAAGATGTTCTTGTTTGTCTCATCTTAGTTTGGACCATGCCAGGCTCTGAGGCAAGGACTCGAGTGTGAGTGATTCATTTGGGAGTTACAGGAGGCAATGGTAGGAAATTAGGGAGAATGAGCTGGAGAGAGGGAAAAGCCAATAAAGGATGTGTTATCAATCTAGATGCCATCGTAAAGACTGGAGTTTAATAACCCCACTGGTGAATCCCACTGGGGAAACAGTGCTCTAGAGCACATGTCAGAATTATCCAGTATTCCCCATTCCAGTCAGGGGAGAGAGCTGGGGTATTTACACACCAGCTTCTCAGGGCCAACCATTGAGGGCTGCTCCCATGAGGCGTGCTGGGCACACTGGTGGTTTCTGCAGCTTGGGAGGAAGTTCTCAGGCAAAGAGATGCAAAGGTTGGCCATTGGAAGTCACCCAGTGTGGATTAAAAACTGTTTGGTGGTCCTGCTGAAAGCAGCCATCAGTCAAGAAATTTCAGGACAGACAGCAGAAATTGCAAACCTCAATTTGATAACTGCCTGACTGCATCTTTTCCCAGAGCTGCCTCTCATGAGGAACCTACACTCTTAGTAGAATCAGTTGAAGGTCCTGGGCTCCTTCCAATATGTTCTTTCTTGACATCCATTGCAAATTGCGACTTGTTCATGTTTCTTCTTTTGGCCTTTCTGAGAAAAATAGTGGGGAAATCAAGGTGTGCTGCAAGCCATATATAATGATGGGGACAAAACGTTGTCTTGGTTTTTAATAAACTGGAATGTGAAGTCGGTCATTTCCCCTAGTGCCTGGCACACAGTAGGTGCAACTGCTTGTTGAGCAAGTTGACAGTGCCATCTTTTGAGGTTACTAAGCTTTCTTTGTATGTGAGTTGTCCTGCTAAAGGTATTGCATTCTGTGACGAAGAGTCAGCGGATTTTCTCCATTACTGTCCCCTCCCCACCAACCCAGACGACCCTTAGCCTCATCCACACCCATCCCTTCTCATACATACCATCCCATGGTCCTAAAAATAGGAGAGTCAGGTCTCTCTTCTTTGTGTGGTTTAGGACAATTTAATTTATTCCATTATAAAAGGTATATCTAGCTATCGACCTATCTATATATAAAGTAATGCAAGCTGATTTTAGCAAATGTATAAGTTATAGAAAAGTAAGAGCGAAAAAGAAGGGAAAAAAACACACGGCTCTACCACCTGGAGAGAACACTATTAATATGTTGGTGTATTTATGTCCAGTGTTTCCCACATGTATTTTTACATAATTTTAATAGACAATTTTAAGTCTCTTTTTATTTAACATCGTAAGTAAATATTCTTAATATTAAGTCGTGTTCTTAATATCCTACACTTTGTAAATATCTTCTTCAGTAGTTGCATGCTAGTCCATTTCCCTGTTGTAGACCACTTAGCTTGTTTCCTGTTTTCCAAAACTATAAGTGATGCCAAGATAAACATCCTTTACCTGTATCTCTACTGGCATTGCTAGATATTTCTTTAGACTAGAGTCCCAGAAATGGAATAACTAGTTCTAAAAGATACAAACTCTTAATACACTTCGTGAGATTTCATTTTGATTTCCAAAACTGTTCAGTTGTGACTTCCGTAAAAGAGCCCTAGAAAAGCCGATTGCCTCCAAGAATTTACTTCCAGTTTTGAAATGTTTCAGACCCAGAGAGTTTTAGCATTCAACTTAAATGAGCACAGAAATCTTCTGTAGCCTGTCTCCACCTTAGGCCTCTTCCCTCCCTAATAAAATGCAGCAATGGCATTATAAAAATCCTTCTTTGGTAAACAATGTGTTCTCAAGGATTTTTGTGTTCTCAAGGATTAAGTCATTCTGGGAGGTATTGGGTTTATGCCTAGAATTATGTGTAGTATTTTTGCATGCCTATTTATGACACCTTAAGGGTTTAGCGATGCTTTCTGGTTTTTTGTTGCCAAAAGGAAGTCCAGATTTCATGGCAGTAAAACCTCATTTACAAGTCCGAGTCCTGCCTGAAAGGCTAGAACTGGACCCTCACAGGCACCACTCTCGGGGACATTATATGGATGAGGAGTTCTCTTTGTAAGACTGGGCTGGCCTGGAAAGGGCATAGCCAAATTTAGACAGTTTGTAAATGGAGGGAAACCGTGGCATTCGTAGATGTGAACTTTCAGGCATAATATAATATCAGAATCTCCAGGAGATACAATACCGAGGAGAGTCAAGGTTGTAGGATGGTTTGGAAAGTTACGGTACATTCAGACTCCTTAGTCTCATGTATGCAACATTATTAAAAAGAATGGGTCTGACGCGTCTGTATTGACAGGAAAACATGTCCATGCTATCTTGTTAATTCTAAGTAGCAGGTTGTATGGTGGGATCCCATATTTGTAAAAAAGGCAAAAATTGGGTTCGGGGCGAATCTTTAATATCTATATGAACCAAAAGAAATACGTGTAAGGACACACATGAGACCATCATTAACTGTAGCTCACTCAGCGGTGCGGACTCGAGTTAGAGAGGAGTGAGGAAAACGTTGCTTTACCCAATTCTATCCAGTACCACGCTACAATGAACATGTGTTACTTTTATAACTTAAACAGGGAGGAAAACTAATAAATAAGAATACCGGAGATGGGACCAGAATGAAGAATGAGGCCCAGGAACTCGTTCACGGGTGGGCCCCGTGCAGGGCTGGGGTCTCTCTCGCCAAGGCTGGTGCGTGCTCCCCAGGAAGGCCCAACTTTCTAGAAGACGAGGGCTGAATTAGCGTGTCCCTCCCCTGACGGCACTTAGAAAAATCTCATGTGTGGGTGTTCACCTGTGGTATCACACTAGGAAAGGCTTCTGGAAGAAAAATCATCGGGATGATCCAGGCAGTCAGGGGTTGCTATCCTTCCTCTGAGGGCGTGAGAGCGGGTGACCAAGAGGGGAGAGAAGAACATCCTTTAAAGGGCCCAGAACGGAAAAGATTGATCGAGCCTCAGAACCAGAGTGCACAGCCTGGCCATCCGTCAGGCCGGCAGGCCGGGCCCCGGGCCCGGAGACGGTGCCCGGCGCTGTCACTGCCCTTCTTCCCCGGAAGCTGGTGCTGAGGTGCGTGTCTTTGAAGAGCGATGGCTCCGAAGCTGCATGGCTCCCAAACATGATTTATTTTGGCTCCTATTTGTGAATTAGGGTGTGTTTACCGTGAAAGGGTGATTTAGACGGTGACGGGTCTGCTGGATATAGAAAGGGATAATTGAATCTCAGAGTCTATTAAAGACTGTTGTCTTACATCTTGTGGGATGACATTTTATTACAGGGGCCCACTTGGCTCTCGCATTCAGTTTCTTCTCTTCCCTTCCTCCCTTTCTTCATTACCTTTCAAAAATTAGATTTTCTCCTTGCCCCATCAGAAGTCGCAAAAAACGCCTCCCAGGAGAGTCGGGCTGTCTGAGAGGAGTCCCCCGGGGGAGGGGGCGGTTCAGCCAGAGCTCTGGAGTCGTTCACTGACCTTGAATCTAAGCCTCAATTTCCTCATCTGTCGAGTGTGACGGTGTTGACTTCTTAGGTGTCATGATGACACCAGGGGCCGCGTAGCACCGTGCCCAGCATGAGGGGAGGCCCCGTCTTCTGCCAAAGGCTTGCCCTGCTTCCTCAGCCAGCCTGGTCCATTTCCTGCACCCCCGCCCCACGTTCCTGCTCTGGCAGTAGAACACCTGACCGTTAGCTCCAGCGAAGCCCACAGAAAGCAGCAAGAACAGCTGAAAGGCAACGAAAATCATCCAAGTGACCCACCCCAGTTCCTCAGTGGAAGCATAATGTGATTTCCCCGGGGGCGGGGGGGGGGGCGGACCGCTCTCCCCAGGAAGTGGGGCTCTTCTCTCCAAAGAGCTTGCAGTCCGCTCCTTGGGGCTGCGAGGACTGGCCTCGTTCTGCGGTCTGATCTGCCGGCGACCTGTGCCCACACTCCTCCGAAGCTGGCCGGGGGCCCTGGCACAGCCCTGCCGCGCCGCCCGCCAACTCCAAAGGCCCTTTCTTTGGAGCAAATATCATCGCACACATCACCATCAAAAAAATGAAAGCGTTCACAGTGGCACGGCAGCCAGCTTCCGTCGGGGGCCTTTTGAAACAATTTCGTGCCCGGAGAATGGCAGGAGACAAAGGTCTTTCTATCTGATCCGCGCACCCGGCTGGCGTCGGGTCGTGGGGGGCCTGCTTTCCTCTTTCTCCTGGCACCGCACGGATTGTTGTCACCATGCTGTCTCTCTTAGCAGGACAGGCAGGCAGGCGGGGAGAGGGATATATTTCAACTGCCCTTGACTCTGTTTATAATCACAAACATGAAAGGAAGGGAAAGAGATTGAGTTTATAGGGCCGGTTCTTTGTGTCGTCTAATTTATCTCTCTCCGGCAGCAGTGGGCTGAGCGGGTTTCCTTTTTGTTTCCGATGCGGGAAACTGAAATATGAATCTCTGCTGATGACAGAATAAAGGGATTGAAAGAGGCGTAAATCTTATCTTCTTACAACCCTGGAAGACCAGGTTCTTGTGAAGAAGGGGATTATACTTCTGTAATTAACTGCTTTGCGGCTCCTGGTGGGGGCTCTGAGCTGAATAATAGTGCCCAGCCAAGTTGGGGGATAGGCAGGTGGGAGGGAGCAGCGGCTGACCGTGAACCACGGTTCCAGGGCCCGGCTCTCTGAGAGTTGAGCCAGGAGACTTTTGTCCCCGTCCATCCACATTTGTGGCAGAGAGAATGGGACTCTGGAACAAACAGCTCACGGAGACCTACTCCTCTGTGGGCAAGTGGCTCCCAGGACAGGAGGGGCCTTGAAGGCCCAAGCCGGGTCTTACTTACATTCCACTGTGGTCCAGCCTAGTGCTCGGTACCCAGTAGATGCTTGACAGAGGTGGCTGCCACTTACCAGCCATGAGATCTTGGGAAAGTTGTCTAATTTCTCTGATCTTCAGTGTGACCGTCCAAGAAATGCGTGGGGTGGGGACTCTCGTAGAATTCTTGCAAGGAAGAAATTAGATCATGAGTGTAAACAAATTATTTATCATAGTGCCTGGCACATGGCAGGTGATCAATAAATGATAGCTATTATTATTACCTCGTGGAATACAAATCGACCGCAAACTCAGCCATTGTAAAAGTCAGCATTTGCGGGGCTCTCCGTGCACAGGTACGGATGTACACACGACTACACCCCTGTCCAAGCGTCCCATTGGCAGTCTTCTTCCCCCCGTCTCATGGGGGACAGAACAGTCTCAGAGTAGAACAGCAACCTGCTCCAAGTAAGGGGCAGGCATGGAGACTGGAGACCAGGTCTTCCTTCCCCTGCCCCTCCCCTCGTCCCTCGCTTCTCCGAGCCAGGCTCACCCCTGCTCAGCCTGCTTCTCTCCTGCTGTGCCTCTCACGCTAGACCTCACTGCCCCAGGGTCAAACCTCCAGACCACCTTTGCTTCCTTTTCTCCTCTCTGCCGCATGTTGGCATCACAGAGTCCCAGAAATTCTTCTCAGATGTTTCTCGAATGTTCCCGTCTCAATCCTGCTGCCACTCACACTGGCCCAGACAAGCAAGGGGTCCGACCACAAGGGGCTCTCACGCGGTGTCACAGGGCGAGGTTCTCTTTCTGTCACTCCACGCCAGGGCCAGATGCGCCGCCCCAGTCCCCCCTTGCCTGTCCTTCCCCGTTGGGGAGCAGTCCGCACCCCGCTGTGGGTCAGAGCAGGAACACGTCCCCTTCCCGGCATTTCTTCAGCTGATCCGCCCAAACTTTTCTCTTCCTACTCCCAGGCAGAACCCCCTTCCCCCGCTGAGCCTGCCTCAGTGTCCCTCAGGCACCACCCCGTCGCCACTCTGGGGGCTCAGTGTGTTCAATCCTTCCTAAGGACACGAATGTCTGACACAGGCTGCCCCATTCCATGCACAAGAAATGCTTGACAGAGCCATGGGGCAGAGAGATCATCCATTCTGCCTGTCTACCCATTCGACGGATGGAACAACCTGCAGCCCAGAGAAGTTTCAGAACCAAGTCTCACACCTAACCCTTCTAATTTAGGATTCAGGGCTCCTCCGTCAGACCCATGGGCCCTACCGCCCTCAGTGCTGACTAGCGGCCCCGGCCAGGGGATGGGGGCAGGCTAAGTGGTTAGTGCTCAGCCAACACGCGGGCCCCAGACTTGTGTAATTCAGCAGAGGGACAGACTCAAGGCCTGCCGAGGACAAATGACTGAGTGAGACACTGGGGGCAGAGGTGTGATGGGCAGAGGCTGGGTTTCGGGGAGAGTTGGAGATTGAGATACAGGAGATCATCCTGGAAATCAGCACCCATATGACTGGTGAAAATGGGACCGGATACCAGTCCAAGCATATCCGGTAGGAGACGGGATCCAGGAGGCCTTCAGGGAAGAAGTGGCCAGCGGCCTGGGTCTGAAGCACCAGAAGATGGCACTCAGGGGCAAGGCATTCTAGGTGGAGGGAGCAGCACGGACAGGAGCAGGGAGGCCAGACAGCCTAGGGTGTGCATGGTGAGCAGCACAGCTGGCAGCCAAGGAACCTTCCAGAAACAGAGAAACCTGGATTCAAGTTCTGATGCTGCCTCCGGTCTGCCCCACTGGGGATTTAGGCAACTCACTACCTTTCTGGATCTTAGTATTCTTTTAAGTGAAATAGGAATAACGATATGACATGTTTCCTGGGGTTGTTGTAAGGATAAACCAAAATAGTAAGGCAGCAAATACAGGGCCTGGTGCATGGTAGGAGCTCAGCAAAAGGTCTAGTGTGGCCAGAGCTTCGGTACGGTTTGACCACAGGGACCAGCGGAGGCTTGGGGGAGGCTGTGTGTTTTCTTTTGCCTTCCAGCGGGCTCTTTCTCCTCCTTGCAGGACCTCACCAGCTGGCCTGGGAGGGCTGCTTGCCCACTCGTGGTTGCCAAGATGCTGGCCATTCCCTGGTCTAGAACGATCCTCTGGTGGTGTCATCATCCCTGAGCCCTTTCCAGCCTGAATACAACTGGCCCTAGTGTTCCAGGTCTGGTAACGTTCGCTGGCAGAGGCCGCGTTTGGGAGCCAGAGTTGTATTGAGGTAGAAACAGACACCGAAAACAGCTGCCGGCTTCTCTGCCTTGATAAACACGCAGCGAGCCCTGGCGCTTTGGGCTTTTCGAGGGAGCAGAGAACACAAGGCGGGCGCTGCTCGCTGCGGCTTGGGGGATGAGGGCAGACTGTTTGCTCGGGGCACGTGCCAGCCTCCTCAAGCTGGGGCAGGGCTGGGGGGTTGAGGGATGGAGGGAGTTAGAGGCCCTCCCCTTCCTCTGGGCTTCTCGGTCTTTGAGGACCCTACAGGTACTTTTGCCGTCTAGTATCTGTGGGACTTCTGGTCAAGTTTTCAAACCTCTCCGGCCACTCAGCAAAGCACTTCCTGGCATGTCCCTGGATGCCATTCCTCCTTAGTGAGTGCTTGCCTAAGTTACCCCTGCATCAGAGACACTTACGTGGGGCTAATTAAAAATTCAGATCCCCAGACCCGGCCCCAGACTCACTGAGTCAGAGTCTCTGAGTCAGAGCCCAGGAATCTGCACTTTAACAAATCCCCCAGGTGATTCTGGTACGGGTATCCCAGGAACCACACGTAGAAAACCACTATGTGATTTCCGGTGGGTTCCCTGGGAAACCAGAGAAAGAGGTAGTCAGAAGGAGGGGGCTGGCGGATGAGGCCAGCATGCTTCTCCTCTTCACATCTGCATTTGTGCTTTTTGACTTCAGCTCGGAAACATGCTCTCAGAGGTATGTCTCCTTAGATGCCATCCCTGTTCAATGACATAAAGAGTAATACCCCATCCCCTAGAGTCACATCATTTGTCGTCCGTCCATCCATCATCCATCCACTTACCCATCCATCCATCCATCCCTCAGCCCTCATTTTCTATCTACCTGCTGCTCTGTGCCTTCTGTGGTTGGCCTTTGATGCCCAGGGAAGAATAAGGTCTCATTTCCCTGACTATAATTCCCCATCTGGACAAGTGGACATACAAGTCATCATAATACAGGAGGATTCAGTGATTGATGTCTCAAGTAGATACCATGATGGCACGGGGACAAATGATGGAGAGAAGGAGGCATGGAGAGAAGGCATGGACGGAAGGTCAAAGGAGTCCTCACAAGCCAGCAATCTGTGAGTGGATCATGCAGGGGAAGTAGGAGTTCGCCGGACGGAGAGGGTGAGCGTGAGGGTGTGTAGGAAGGTGGGTGAGTCCTGTGATGAAATCCCTTCCCATCCATGGTGAGAATGGAGCCCCACGGAGCCCACGTTGTGATGCTGATCTGCAGCTGTAACCTCTAAACTGAGCCCCATATCCTGGCACTTCTGGGTGAAAACGAATCACTCTCTAGTGTGCATGTGACAGGCCCACGATCATTGTCTCTTAGACAGTAAAGTTATGGAACTGACAGGTGAACAGCCATCCAGATGGAGAGGCACTGGATGCTTCAAGAGCCGGGGGTCAGGTGCTAGCTCTGCCTGCCACTCACTCTGCAACTGTGGACAGGTCTCTGACCCCCTGTTTCCCCATCCCCAACATGGAAGACCGGAGCTTCCTGTCTGGAGCATGGCCCTGCCCCCCTGGCGACCATGCACTTGTCATCAACGACTTTTCTCTCCACCCCAAGCCCATCTATTGGAGCACACGAGCAACACAACACCCCAGAGGTTAGGCGGATTTGCTTTGAGCCCCCCCGCATGTCACCTGCAGCCCGAAGCGGCATTCCGTAGGGAAAGTGCAAGGTGTACACAAGCCTGAAGGTGGCGCTGCGGCTCCAGTTGCGGCGCCGCTTTCTGGAGCAGGACTGTGTTCTCGGGGTGTCTGGAAACCCGGCAGGGCTGATGGCAGGTTTTGCTCCATCCTGGGGCCCTCACAGTTCAGCAAGCCCTGCTTATTCGCAGGAAGCAGCCAGGCCAGCCCACTCGGGCCTCCCCACCTCCCGGGCCCCTTGGCACAGCTTCAGAGCTCTCGGGTTCCCTTTGGGTCTTCCCCGGGGCGAGGCGGGGAACACCAGCCTGCCGTGAATGGCACACAGCGGAGCAGGGCTCTGTGCCTGGGCTTCCTGGGAGCCTGGTTTTCTGGTGCTCACTACAGGCAGGGGGCCCTTGGCCTGGAGCTGCCGGTTGAGTCTGAGCCGTGATGAGCCCCGATGATGTGTTGGGTCACAGCCTGCTTGACCTCCCACTGTGGACCCCATACTTGGGTGATGCACTTAGTATTTTGAAAATACTCCACACTCTTCCTGCCTCCTTCTCTCCATTACTTTGGGCTTGGTGCTTAGCTGAGCCGTCTAACAAAGAACCCGGGGAGAGAATGCTGGGGGCCGAGAAGAAGGAAAAGGGAATGCGCTGACATTTATTAAGTGCCTGCTGGGTACCAAACACTTCCACAAGAACTAGAGCAGCGATTTTTAGCCTTTCTTTCAGCAGCGTCGGGCTTTCCCTCCCCCAGAATCACAGGTGAACCCAGCCATGGAAACCAAACACCGGGGCAGCAGCTGCGAGGGGGTTGAGTGGGACGCTCGAGTCCTTAACCCTTCCCCTTCCACCCACTCCCCCTCCCCGCTCCCCCCAGCAGCCTCTTTGGTGCTATCACAAAACCTGGATCGAAAGCACTGTTTCATTCATCTGTATACACCTCTTAGAGGAAATATCATTTCCACTTTTCAGATGTAAAAGCTGATGGCCAGTGAGGTGAGGTGACTTGACAGTGTCGCTTGATTAAGAAATGGCAGAGAGCCAGGCTGCGGACCCAGGCGCGTCGGACCCTAAAGCCCCTAACTCTGCCTGGGAGACCGTGAATGTTCTGCTTCCTAACGAGGGGCAGGGAGGGGCCGTGGCTCCTGGGAGGGCCATGCCGGTTACGTGTGAACACAGTTGGTACTTGGATGTCTGGTAAACTGCCTGCAACGAAGGAACCCGGCTAGGGCAGGAGAACCGTGGAAGATGAGAAACACATGGAGCGTGGGTTCGGTGCCACCAGGGAAATGATCCTTCAGCACCCCCAGGCAGGCTCCAGCTTGGCTGACTTCAGAAGACACCGGCCAGCCATGTGCTAGAGATTCAGTGAGCTTTCCAGGCCCTGTTTAGACTTCTTTGTGTTCCAGAGCCTGGGTCTGGAATATCTGAACCGGGTCTCAGTTCCTGCTCTGCTGCTGGAGGAAAAACTGTACGAGAGCTCCTGAAAGCTCTAAAGAGAAGGAAAAAAGGCTTTTTTTTTTTTTTGCTTGGAATTTTTCGCTTGCTCAGGATCTTGCAGCAGGAATAGATTGGGAGTCGGAAATCCTTGGGTCCAAAGGTAGCTTCTACTGGTTCAACCTACTCTGAGTCTTAGTTGCCCCTTTGTAAAATGGCATCACAAACAGGCCCTATGTCACCAGGCTGCTGTAAGGATTAAATGAACTCTTGTGTGTAGAAGCACCAAGCCTGGGGTGTGCAAAGCAAACAGTGATTCTCTCCCTGCTCTCTTTGAATTTATGGTATGTGCTAAATGGATGTGCTTCCAAGGGGCACTTAACGGATGGGTTATCACTTCTCATTGCAGTCAACTGGCTGAAACACTCACTTTTTCATCTTAATATGTGAGATGTGACATTCTGATCCTCTGAATTGTAAACTTACAGTTTCAAAGAGCTCAGGATGGTTGAACCCCACTCCATCATTTTAGAAATGGGGACAGTGACTTGCCCAAGGTCACCCATTGGGCTGGTGGCAGAGCTGGGGTGAGAACCCAGGTCTGCTGACTCCCAGCCCACTGCTTTGTCATCCCAGATGAGAAGGAGCCACAAGAAGGAAAGACCACAGGGATACTGCCTCCATCCAACCTGGCCATGATTCCTACATCTGAAAGGAGAATAGAGTGAAGGTGTCACCCAAGGAGGCCCACTTTACTCCATGAACCCCAACCTGTGGAGGGGGGGTCATGTGGTGGAGGTGGGGGTGCCTCCATGATGGGACTGACACCTCGGGAGCCAGGACCAGTCCTGCCAGCGCCCAGAGTCAGAGGCGGAGCCAGGTCCTACCACAGGCATCAAGGTGGAAGGCTATGGTCCAACTTGGCATTGATCCCTGCTTCTACCAGCTGTGTGACCTGAGCAGGGAATTTCTCTCCCTGAACTTGTTTCCTTATCTGAGAACCAAGAAGAATCTAAGTGTGGACCTCAGAGGTTATGATAAAGAGTAAATAAGTTGATATAATCATAATTATAACAATGGCCAACATTAACCCACATGTACCACATTCCAGGTTGGGTTGTAAACTCTTTACATGTATTTGCTCATTGATCTTCATACCCCTTGTATTTTGCTGCTGAGGAAACAGAGGCTCAGAATGGTGATGCAGAGCCCAGGGACCTGAAATCAGAGAGGACAGTGCCAGGTTTGAAACGAGGAGACTGGCTTTGGCATCTTGGCCTAACCACTCTGCCCTCAGGCCTCTCAATTTAGGCAAAACTCGGTGCTCTAGAAACTTCCATCCCTCCCACCCCTTTCCCTTACCTTCCTCACTTATGCCCTTTTGTCCCAAAGTGCACGTTCCAGAAACGTGTGCTGTCGTTTCTCAGATACCGGAAGTCCACACCACTTGACGGAGTCACCTTGAATTATTTTTCTTCTCTGTTTTGTTGTTGGCTTTGATTTTATTTATTTATTTATTTTGTTTCTTAATCAAAAGCACAGTGGAACTGCCAGCAAGGCAGATCTCCTGATTCCCGTGCTCACAGGCGCCAGGCGAGCCTCCACACCCAGCCAAGCTCCCAACGCCAGTCAACGAAGGGCCCCCGTGGCTGGCTTCTCATCGCCCGTGTGTGCACGGTAAACCCCCAGCCCTTGGGCCAGCTTCCTGAATACCACTGACCAATTTGGGAGAAAATACGCCTTGTTGTTCCTGGGTTTCTGGCAACCCTCGTTCAAGTTCCTGGTTACTATAGAGACCTTGTCAACACGTCCAAATACGCGTCTTAGTACAGAAACTCGTCTTCTCACCGGTTTTCACAGAGTCCCAAAGAACAGAGGGTCTCAGGAAGTAGCAGGAAAGGCTCACCCACTGCATCTTTCTGAGCCCCGATGGGCCCCCCCAAGGCTCTGGTTCCCTTCCAGCTCCTCATGGGCCTTGGGCCCGCAGAGGGAAAAAGAGGGAGTGGAGAAGGAGCCGTTTGAGCGGGACAACGCCGCCCAACAAATCAAGGTACCTCAGCATGATGGAAAATCTGGCCAAGGTCTTCAAATGTCCAAAATGACTTCTTTTTCCAGGGGCCTAAAGGAAAGGCAGTCTGCCCATGGGATCTGGATCCCCTCCTGTCATGGTTGGAAGGGCAAAGTCAGGGTCAGCAGACAGGCTGCCGAGGTCTGGTCTCAGGCTCTGCTTCGGAGCCCCCAGTGCAGTGTCTGTGCAGTGTGTTTCTATTGACACTTAGCAGAGCCTCCCAACTGCCTCTTGTCCTCCCCATCTCTGCCCGGGGACACCCTACCCATGCCTCAGAGCCCCTCTCCAATGCCACCACTTCCAGAGAGACTTAGAGCCAACTCCCTCTCCCCCCCTCGTACCTCTCATTATAGTCTCATTTCTTACCCCCTTCCACACGGCATTCTGGCCGCTTACACGCCGGCCTTCGTTGCAGAGACACTCATCGAGCCCTAATTATGTAGCGGGCCCAGAGCGAGTCACCAGCAGTGGGAAAGATAGTCCTTGTTCTTACATAAAGAGCTCACACGCTCACAGTCTAACAGAGACAGACGAGTCAACACATAATTAAAGCGCAGCGCGGAGGAATGTCCGGGCTGCCTGGGTGCTGAAGGGCTGGGGATGGGGAGGGGGCGGTCTGGGAAGACTTGGCAGAGGTAATAATGCCTGGCTTGTATCTTGAAGGGTGGGTTCCCCAGAACTGCAGGGAGATGGGGAAGAGAGAGCAGTTTGGGGGGGGGGGCGGAACAGCATGGACCCAATCGGCGAGGTGTGGAAGACCAGCTGTCAGGGAAGGAGCCCCACGGAGCTGGGACAGCTGGAGGCGATGTGTCCTGAGGAACAGTGGCAGGAGGTGGGATCTAGCAAGCAGTCACTGGCAGATCGCGGAGGGCCCAATCAGCACTGCTTAGCAGCCTGGGATTTCTCCTGCAGGCCATGGAGAGCCATGGAAAGGTTTTTAGGAGGCAAGGGACATGACCCGATCTGTATTTGAAAAAGCCGACATGGGCTGCTCAGCGCAAAATGGATGGTGGGAGGCAAGAGGTGACCCGGAGAGACCATTAGCCCAGGTGGGACACGACGGTGTGGACCAGGCGGTGGCAGAGGAGGGATGAAAAGTAGAAGGACTTGGGGTCCTTCTAGGAGCTGGAATTGGGGACAGACTCATTAACAGGATGGGTGAGGGAGGGGTCTTAGGAGAGACTTCTAGAACTGCAGTGCCCACCACTGGCCAAGGTGGAAGGTCAGCTCTGGGGAGGCAAGATTTAGGAAATGCTGATCCGAGGAGGCTGGATACTTCCTAACCCCACTTTCCTTGCACCCCAGGCTGTGGACCTTGCTCAGACCCAGGGCCTAAACTGACATTAAGCCGATAGTCTGAAGTTAGGTCATTTTTTTTCACGCCCAGGTGCCAGAGACATTTGAAAAATATCACCAGATAGATACACCCCTACTAAAGGTGTTTGAACTGGATTGCGGTGTGCCACACCTCCCTGGGGTGTTTGTGCTTCAAGGAGAAATCCAGGAGAAGGACACAAAGGTGGGATTCCAGGGTTGTCGGAGAGATTTGGCAAGAGTCTGTCTCCGGGCCCCGAGAACACACTTGCTGGGGGTGGTGGGCCGGCCGACCGGGGCCTCTCCTCCGGTGTCCTTTCCTGTTTGCCCTGGGCCATCTCTGCAGCCTTCGCTGGTGGACCCTGCACTCAGTCCCTCCCGCCCCACCCCACAAACACTTCCGTGTTGAGTCCGTACCACCTGCCACCAGACCCCAGAAAGTTCTTTGTCCTTCTTAGGCCTGCTTCCTTATTCATAAAATGGGAGGATTATACTCTTTCCTTCCCCTCCACCCACCATTCTTCTTCCTACCTGGTGGTTAAGAACAAGGACTTTAGAATCAGGCTGATCTGGGTACGAATTTCAGTTTTGCCACTTCCGTACCAGTGACTCCACCAAATACCTTACTTTCCTCGTTGGTAGTCGGCACAGTAATAACCAATGCATATTGGCATTGTCCATATTTAATGGGATGCTCCTAACTCAATGCCTGGTGCCCAGTAGGTGCTCCAAAGCTGCTCAGGGCAAGGGTTTTATGTCATCAAGATTCCCCCTCCCAACCCTCACTGATACTCCTTGCAAATACACCCGATCGGAGATCACTCTTGCCTAGGCTTCCAGCTCTTCAGTCTGGAGGCAGAGGACGGGACTGGATGACCCCTAGGGTCTTCGGTTCAGGAGTCTGGGATCTCAAAAGCTGGGAACATTTCTCCCGAACTTTCCCCACCTCGGTTCTCGTGATGATTGGGGAGCTGACCTCCGTGGGTCTCTGCCCCTATTTGGTTTTTTCAAGTTCTCTGGAGGCTCCCTCCCTCCGGCCCCCCACTTGTTGCATCCCCCCGTGTCCAGACAGGTTGAGGCATGAGCTCTCAATCAGCTGTCACAGCCCACCCGCTGGCTCCCCAGTGACTGAGTTTCTGGCTAGGCCTCGCTCTGCATTTCCCGACGAGGCTCTGATGAACTTCACATACGTCTCCCCGCCTGCCAGCGCTCTGCGTTTCCGCCGCCGACTTGAGAGCAGAGGGAAATGGCTTTGGCAGCATGAGCTTTCATATTCCCCGTGCCTCCCGTATGCCTGGCGGTTCCTGGTGCCCGGGTGTTCAGCTTCATGCAATTCCTCTGTTGATCGCCTTGGTCCATCTCCCTGTGTATTAGTCATGGTTCTGCAGAGAAACAGAACCGATGGGGTGTGCGTGTCTGCGTGTCGTGTGTGCATAAAGAGATTTATTTTAAGGAATTGACTCACACAATTATAGAGGCTGCTAAGTCCCAAATCTATAGGGTGGGCCAGCTTTAGCTAAAATCCAAAGCTTCTGCTGCAGAATTTCCTCTTGCTCGGGAGGGTTAGTCTTTTGTTCTATTCAGGCCGTCACCCAATGGGATTCACCCTGCCCACATTATAGGGGGCGTTCTTTATCCGAAGTCCACAGATTTCAGTGTTACATCCTCCAAAATACCTTCGCAGCATATATCCGCACGCCCTGTGGCCCAGCCGAGTTGACACGTAAGTTAACTTTCACTCTCTGTTATTGGCCAATAGGCCAGAGAACTTCCCCTGTCATCTGGGCCAGATAATATCAAGACTTGGTTCCCGTTCCCCCAGAGGAACATGCTGGAAAGGGACCAGCCACAAAGTCTACACATGTCCTGGGTGTATTGGTACAGAAAATCCCAGCCAGTCCAGACCTCTAGGTTTCCAGTAGTTCAGGCCTGGGCCTGGGCCTGAACATGAGGGGCCGAGTGGAAAGCAGTGAGCCTCTTGGCAGTGGGGTTGGGAGGATGGGTTCAGGGATGTGGTCGCCCCTGTGATTTTCCGACCTGGTTGTATAGCAGAAGCATCTTAAATGCAGATCCCCAGACCCCGCTATGGGGGAGAGACGCCCCATTCAGAAGAGTGGGGTGTCCGAGCTCTCGGTGCACAGTCGATGCGGGGGTGTCGGAATCCTGGTGAGTCTGGGAGTCTCCGGGGCCGCACATTCTTGTCATGTCTTCCAGGCGAGGCACCCGGCCCGACCCATCGCTTCACGCCGAATCTCCTTTCATCACCTCACTCCAGTGACTCCTTGATGGAGGCCTTACTCCCTTTGAGGGAACCCCTTATGCTCTAAGAAGAGAGATGTGAAGTCTGTCTTCCTGCACCTTCCAGCTGCTGGTCCTTGCTCTGGCTCTTAGAACCAGAAGGTTTCTAATTGCTCCTCCACCGGAGAGCCCTTGAGGTATTGATGACAGTTGTCATTTGCTGCTGTGTCTTCTCTGGGCTCAGCGTCCCCAGCCCCCTCCCCAGACAATGCGTCTCTCGGTGGGAGAGCAGCGGACCCTGCCCGGACTGTGGTTTGGCTCGTACTAGGCCTAGCAGAGTCATCCCCTCCCTCCTCCAGGACGTGCCAGCCCCACTGATGTTAGCCCTGTCGCACGGTGGATGGGGTCCTCCCAGTCCGAGCCCCCAGTCTAGATCCTTATTCTCTGCCCTCTTGGCTTCATGCTCCACGGGGGAGGAAGAGCACCTTCCGGCCCAGGCACCCCAGAGCTTTCTCTCCCACTTTGAAAAGCAGAGACGACAGGATGTTTCCCCAGGCACCTGAGACAGTCTAAATCCTTGTCTCCTCTTGAGGAATTTTGCTGTCTTCTCCCTCTTTCTTTCCTCATCAAATCCCCCAATCCCAGCCCCTAATGCTGAAGAGCCTCGTTAAGTAAACAGTCTGGAGGCTCTAGTCACAGCTGGGCGCCTGGGGGAGGGATGCGCCCACCGGTGGCTTGTGTGTTCCAGGAAAAACCTCTCGCTTTCCTCTGGCCTTGGGTCCCTTGTTTCAGACCTGAGAAGGGCAGAACAGGAAGCCACTGGAAAGCCCCTTGACAGCCCTGCCCAGCGGGCCTCCCCACAAGCCTCGGGGACCCTGGGCCCTGGAAGGGAGGCGGGCGGATGTGAAAAGCCTCTGACAAGGTCTGTAAGACAAGGGTGGGCCCCTCAGCCTGGTTTCCTCCCGCATTCGTCCTTCAGAAGCCCACCGGCCCCTCCTCTGCCAGCAGGCACTGGGGGCACAGAGGTGAGAAATAACCAGGCTCAAGATGCCGACGGGCCAGCAGGGAGGACAGACAGGTCAACACGTAAGTGTGAGCCAGGTGGGTAGGAGCTGTCCCCGAGATGGAAGACACAGAAAGTGCGGGAAGCACGGAGTGGGAAACACACCATGCCTCCAGGAAAAGGCTGGGCGGCCGTTCCAGAAAGCTGGTGAGAAACAGGGGGGGGGGGGAGTTCACCTGGGGGACAAGGGAGGAGGGGGCGCTCCAGGCCAAGCAAAATGGTTGGAAAGTCCAATCAGTTTGAAATGACCTAAGCGTTCTGCAAAGCCTGAGGCAGTGGCTGGGAGACCAGAGTGGAGCTGGGAACTTTCTCCAGGAGAGAGAAAGGCCTGAACCCCAGTGGATGAGTTTCTTAGGACTGCTGTAAGAAGGAGCCGTGAACTGAGTGGGCCAAAACAACGGAAACTTACTCTCTCACAGTTCTGGAGGCTGGAGTCTAAAATCAAGGTGTCAGCAGGGCCACGGTCCCTCCCAGGCTCTGGGTGGGATCCTCCCTTGCCTCTTCCTTGGCTCTGCTGGTGGCCAGTAACCCTTAGCATTCCTTGGCTTGCCGCCACATCCCATCTGGTCACGTCGTGTTCTCCACGTGTATCCACCTCTATGTCTCTTCATTCTTATAAAGATCCCAGTCTTATGGCATTAGGGCCCCCCCTGAGAATGACTGCCTCTTAACGAATTACATCTGCAAAGACCCACTTTCCAAGTGAGGTCACATTCACAGGAAGTGGGGGTTGGACTTCACCCTATCTTTTGAGAAGGGACACAATTCAACCCCCAACACCAAGTAACCACAACACACTGTGGCAACTGCCTTTGAGGAACCGAGAACAAGATGTGGGAATTCAGACTAAGGAGAGCTCTTGCCAAGCAGGGGAATCCAGGGAGGCTTGCTGGAGGAGGTGGCGTTTCAGCCATACATTGGTAGGATTTGGACAGAGGGTGGTCCGCGAGCGAAAGCAGGGAGGAGGGAACAGCAGGGTGGTAATTACGTCCCAGTTATAACCAGTTATAACCAGTACTTGGAAAGTTCTCTCTCTCACCCTTCCGCCTGCCCCCCACATCTGGTGCCGCACAGACTCACTCTGACTCCATCCCTTCTTGCTCTTGGGTCTGGTGGGGTTTGGAGGGAGGCTGCTGCCCAGGATCATCGGGACATCCCTACTCATGTCCAAACCTGGATTTGTTTTTCCTGAGCTGCAGTTAAGAAAAACAATAATAAAGTCTGTATTTATCAAGCAGCCAACCAGTAGGAAATTATAACCTTTTAAAATAAATATGTATCTAATTATAGGAAAGCAAGTTTACTCTTGCAAGCACGGTCAGGATTTCCCTCCCAAGCCGAGTCTGCAGATCATACCCCCACCCCCACAGCCCACCCCCAAATCTCACTGGGCCTTCACCTCAAAACTACAGTGTCTGCTGGTCTCTGAGCAAACAGTGAGCCGGGCTGTGCTGAACGGCCCAGTCGGCTTGCGAGGAACCTGGATTCCTGGGTTTTCCTTTCACAACCAAAGGCCCAGCCCCTTCATTAGCTCCCAACCACAAAGCCACAACCCCCACCTCCTTGCAGACTGTCTGGCCTGCCCGCAGGTCTTTGCCCAGCATGCCTTTCTGTGGTTGGCAGTTTTGTCCCTTCCAGAAAAGTCAGAAGTCCCAGAGAGAGCAGAACTGAGCCGTGCTGGGGGAGACCAGCAGACCAGGCGCGGCTCCAGGTGGTCCCCCCATACCTGCCTTCCCGGAAGTCTCATCCACACTCCACCGTGAAGAAGGAGTAAGCGACTGTGACCATGTCCGTGCTAACACGTGGTAACCGTTATTGTTTACCAATGGCGTGCGATTCCCCCTTGCTTGGGGAGTGCTCGAATGAGTTTATTCTTCCAGCAAATATTTAGTAAGCATCTATTATGGGCCAGGTACGGCTAGTTGACTGCTCACTTCCTCAGCTCTTCAAGTCTTTGCTAGAATATCCCCTTCTCATGGAGGCCTGCCCTGCCTGCCCTGTTTAGTACCTGCTGTGCTCCTACCCCATTCCTGGCTTGCCCACCCTCCCTTACTCTGCTCAGTGTTTTCCCTGCTCCTTGTCACCTTCTAATGTTCTCAGTGACTCATCTTTGGTCCATTGTTTTTGTCTGCTCCCCCACAGAGAAGGAACGTTCTGATAGTGGGGTGGATTTGGGTTTTGTTTACTACTGTAGATCCACTAGGTCAAGTCATTAGTCAAGGTCATTAGTATTAGCTGAATCGCTTTGAACTGAAGTCATTGCTTTTGGAGACAGACAAATCAGATTAAATTCCCACTCCTTCCAGCTGTGGGGGGTTGGGCTGTGACGTAACCCCCTGCTGAGCCTCACTCTCCACTTCTGGAAGGTGAAGCATCTGTGGGGATCCCAGGAAGTGGAAGGAAGCAGAAGGTCCAAGGAGCCCAGAACAGTGTCTAGCACAAAGATACCATCCCAGAACTGGTCAAGTTTGGGAAGAGAATTGCCAGGTTCAAGGAGGCCTTAAGTGTCAGGCAGGATGGGTTTGAGTTCTGGTGCTTTTCTCCTTCCTGGCTCTGTGACCTGAAGCAAATCACTCAACCTCTCTGCATCTCAGCTTCCTGTTTGTGAAATAGGGCTCAAACAGCACTGCCCCGTCTCAGAGATGGGAAGAGTTTGTGTGCATAAAGGAAGGCTCAGTGCCTGGGTGTCGTGGGCAGCCCGGGCTGGCTGGTTCCCTTTTCCCTACTTCCAGGGCAGCTCTGGGGGGCCGAGGATCAGAAGCCTAGAAGGTGCAGAAGCCGGGGGATGGGGTGTGTGTAGGGACAGGGATGCTCTGTCAGTCAGAAGAACTCCTGGCCCCCCTTCCCCCCGGCCACCCATGCCCTCCCCCTCCAGTTACCCAGCCTGGGCCAGCGGGGATGCGCTCTCGAGGATGTCCCCACCTCCCCAAGTCCAGCCCGGCCCCTTAGCTCCCCCCACGCCGGGGGCTCTCTCTGCTCACTTTGGCACCAGTGGGGCCCTACAGCCTCCAAAATGAGATGATGGCTCCCCCCGACCCAGGGCCTATAGCAAATGCTGAGGAAGAGGGGTCCCCTGGGAAACGGAGGGCTCCCCATGGTCAGGAGGAGGGTGCCGCCTTCCAGGGTCCTCCAGATGGCTTGGTACGGACACGCAGACGGGGAAAGGGAGCGGCTGACGTGGCTCTGCGGCCGCCTGTCAAGAACAGGGTGGGTTTGAACCGAGGGGTGGGGGAGGAAGCAGAACAGGAGGTAGCCATGGCAACCTCACCTGACCCACCACATTAGGAGGGCCCCCCCCTGCCTTCGGTGTCTGGAGGAGGCCCAGAGACGGCCAGCCACCACCCTAGCCTGACCTGATGAGGCGGACTCTTTGGAGGACTGTCCTGGCCCCCCGATTACTGGCACAGAGTTGGGTGAGGCATCAGGCCTTGGCAGAGAAGGGGAGTGGGTGTGGGGAGGCCATATGACACGCTGTGTGAGAGCCGGAAACTCACTGACAGACCTAAGGGGGCACTCACCCAAGGCAGGCATGTGCGAGTTGCCAGACAGACCTATTCCAGCTTCCCCATTGCAGCTGCTTGGCAGGTGCTGACTTGAAGGGGTCCTAGAGCAGCCCCACTCTGGACACGACGTGTTCCAGAGCTCTAGGGCCTGCTTAGTCTGGGCAACAGCAGGAAGCAACGGAAGCCTGGACAGTGGGCGCACAGAAGGCAGTGAACATGGGACAGACAGAAGATGGAGTGTGCTGGGCATTGGGGGTCTGGTGAGGGAGACGTGGGCTTCACATCAGCCTATCACATGGTGGCCTGCACTGGATGCCGAAGCATCAGGTTTGTTCTGGGGGTTTCTATAGGTTACCACACACTGAGCTCCTGGGCTGGGCGCTCTGTTCGGCACTTTGCCTGCAGTGTCCCATCCAAGACTTTGAGGAAGGTACTCTGTTCTCCAGCCAGCTAACTGAGTCTTCGTGACGTCGGGGCACTTTCCAAGGGCACCCGCAAGCAGCAGACCAAGTTTTAAAGCCAGCTTCGCCAGCCTCCAAAGCCCATTTTGCAGATGAAGAAACCAAGGCCAGGAAAGGCTAAAGCCCCCCCAGCGAGTAAATATCAGAGTTGTCAGGCTCTGCGGCCAGGATCCTCGACCTGGGGTCTGTGAACTTGGGTGGGAAAGGAACACTGCTGACCGTTCCCTCACCGCTCATTGAAATGTAGCACATCCTTCAAGTGTGAACGTCAGCCGCACCCCACAGTTATACGGCGGCACCTGTGACTTTGTCTCCTATCTGGATCACAGATATGTCCGTGCCGTGGTGTCACCGTGGCAGAGATCTGGAAATTTCCTTTGTGCCCATCACTACTGTGACATTACCGTAGTTATCAGACCGGACGTTAGGGGTTGCCATTTAATGCATTAGAAGCACATACCAATTTTGCAATGACCCAACTTAAAAATTTTTGATAACTGGTTTTTCACTTATAATTGGCTTGCTTTGTAATCAGGTGTCTTTTAGGCAATTAAAAAACATTGTTCTGAGAAGATGCCATGGTCTTTACCAAACAGCCGTGGCACAAAAAAGGTTAACACACCCCCCTCCCTAGACCAAGGCTGTGCCCCTAACCCCCCCTCACCTGCCTCCCAGGTACTCAGCCCTGTATGCCAACTTTCCCTCACTTGAGCGAAGCCGAATAACAAGCTGGGGGTTTGGCATATCCGGGTGGGGTGTGCCCCCCCGATCCCTGTCTGACTTGCCCCCCTACCCCCCCACCAAGCCCTCGGCCACATAGGAGTTAAAATGCCAAACTCTCTGGAGAACCCGGTCTTCCCTTTTACAACCAAGTCAGGTTTGTGCTGATTTCCAGGCACCAATTATGGGCCAGCTCTCTTGGACCAATTAAAATGTGCAGGTGCAATAATGTCGACATTGACAGTCTGGGGTTATCTCGGCAGATATTTTTCATGAAATATTTATAAGAGACACTGGGAATTTTAACCCTTTTGTGGCTACGCTTCCCCTCTGTGGCAGGCTGCTTGCCGGCGGTGTGAGAGCCAGCCAAGTGTGAGGGCCAAGAGGTCTGCAGAGTCTTGCAGAGGTGGGGGGTGGAGGGCTGGCCCAGCTCGGGAGGGGGGTCGGGGGGGAATAGGACTTCTTTGAAGGTTTTTTTTAAAAAAAAGAATGTGTAAAATCAGACTAATGATGCAGCTGGTGTTCTGGAAAGAGCTCATGTGGGTTTCAGAAGTCCCGGGTTTTAGTCCGGACTGTGCTGGACTCTGGCTGTGTGACCCTGGCAAGTGAGTTGGTCGGCCTCTCGGCCTCTGTGTCCTAATGGGTAAACGGGAGGAAATTTCCTCTCCCTGTCCACCTGTCTCGGCCACGGTGGGAATTAAGTGGCAGAGTGGCTAGGGAGGCTTTGGAAAGGGGTCCTGTCTGTAGGGAGGTTCCGAGGTTTTGCAAGGGGGTCTGCCTGCAGAAACACAGGACTTGGGCTCTCAGGCTACCAGAAGTGGGGTAGGGATCAGCCCGACAGCCCAGCTTCTGGCACTGAGTGAGCACTAATGAAGTGTTTGTGGGAAGAATGAGTGAACAGACCTGAGCACTTTCTAGCATTGTGCCTGCCTGTTAATGTCTGTCAGTTTAAGGCTCTTTGCCCCGTGGCTGGGGCTCCGGGTCTCAGCCTTGCAGATGCTGGACAGAGCTCGGGAGTCCCCGGGATAGGGGCGACATCCTCCCCTTCCAGATTCCTGAAGGTATCTCTGCAGGACTATGATTGTATTCCCTCTCTCTGGCTCTCCCCTTGGACAATCTCGCCCTCACTCCTGGCTCGCCGGCTGCATGCTGGAGGTGGAGGACTTCTTGCCAGTTTATGTATTTATCCACTCATCTGCTTGACGCTTCTCCACTGAAGCCCAGCTCTGAGCTCCTGTCACCTCTTCTTTCCGAAAAGTCACTTGTAGGGTTTGCAAAGGAGGCTGGCAGTGTGGTACAGCTTCAGGGAGGTGCAAAACACAATCTAAAAACAGAAGTAAAAACATGGTGCATCAATAATATTAAAGAACACTGTGGGAAAGAACTGTCCATAAAGCAGCTTTTATGTGCACCGATTACCTTCCACGGGGGGCAGACCATTCAATGGGTGGAGCCAGGATGAACACACCATTTTGCTGTCTGCTCTGCTCCTCACCCTCCGATCCTAAGCATTTTTCCTTGTTGCTGCACACTAAATTATGGTGCTTCCACCAGTCGAATTTGAGATAGTCACGAAAAAGTGATTGTTACAAAGACCTGATTGTTTCTTGGAATGCAGCGACAAGGCAGAATCCTTTCCCATTCTGTGGCTTGTAAAAATTGCTGCGGCCTCCCAGCCCCCCGTTCCCGGAAAAGAGGAGCAGAAGAGTTCTGGAAAAGTAACTCACCTGATCTGGGAGCTCTGAGCTGCTCTGTTTCTTCTCGACCCTCTCCCTGAACCTTCTCGGCACCGGTTTGCTGCTCTGCACAATTCATACCACGAATATTTTTTCAGTGACACGTGTACCATAAGTGTTGGGTGCGTGGCGGGTAAGACAATCCTGCCCTCTTGGAACTTATATTCCAATGAATTAAAAGCAGGCATAATATCGCGGGCCATGCTTACCCGGAAGCCCCTGAAATGTCATCTCATCGCTCATTGTACGGAGAAGCAAATCCAGACGGGGAAGGGACTTGCCTAGGGTCACACAGCAAGTCCCCTCAACGCAGGTATCTGGGGTGCTACCCAGCGGGGCTCCCGGTACCCGAGGCTGCTCCTAGGAATTCAGGTAGGTCACCTATGTGTCATGGTTGCTGATCTTGTAATGGGAGGAAAGAGGTAGGTCAGGAAGCCCGGCCATGGCTGCTGGCTGCCTCCTTCAGCCAAGAGCCCTGCAAGGGGCTGTTGGGCCTGGAGTCTGGGGACCCTGCCCCCTTCCCTTCACTGACAGTGGGGGCCAGGTGGGGCCTGGAGGTGATGGGAAATGTGAGAATGGGGGGCAATGTCTTTGAACTCTACAGACTCTACCAGGAGGCCCAGACTGAGCCTGGGGCTCTTTCAGGCCCCCGTGCAAGCATCACAGGCCCGTTGCAGGGAAGCCTCCGTGATCGCCCAGAAAGCTGATCCTGGAGGCTCGGTCACTAGTGGAGACCATTAGCAGCATTCCCCCCCACCCCGCTATTGTCTTTGTACAGCTCACAGCTCCTCCGGATAGCATTTTCCCTGTTAAATCCGATGTTTTGAGAAAAAAAAGATGAGGAGCAAAAAAAGATGAAAAAAATGAATCATAATCATAACCATAAATCATAAGTCACGTTCCTGTGAGCGGATGACTTCCTGGGATCTATGAATCCGAGGCAGTGTGTGGGAAAGCTCACGATAATGAGGCAGCAGGGGAGGCCAGGCCTCCCCGGGGGGTGTCCTCCACCAGCCTGATATTTCACACAGCCTTGCTTCCAGATGACTTCAGCCTCCGGGAGGGGCGGCCCATTTATCAGGAGGCTGGGGGTGGGTGAGGGAGGGAGCCCACAGAGGAAAGTGAATCTCCAACAGAGAACAACAGTGGCCCCGAACCCTGGTGGATGATTCCAGAAGAGGGGAAGCGCCATCCAGAAACCCCTGCCCCTCCCCTCCCACCCTGCCTGGGTTTCCAGAGGGTTCAGAGTCCTTGTCCAGGATGCCACCGAGGGCCTGACGGTACCCAGAAGGCGTGTGTTCCTGTGGCCCATCAGTCTGGCTTAGGAACCTTCTAGAATCCTTTATGGATGAGGTGACTCGCATGGGCAGGCGGCAGGGGCTCCCAGTCCCTGCCAGCAGCACCTCTGTGATCCAGCCAGCTCTCCTCTAAGCATAAATAAATCAACTGCAGGAGGACTTGGGGAAACTCAAAGAGGAGAATTTAAAAGAAGGCTCTGGATAAACATAAAATATAAAGCGCACTAGCACTTGGGAGAGGCTTGGGCTCTGAGGGAGGGGGGAACAGGATCGTTAAATGTTTACGAGCAAGTGGCAGATCTTTCTACTCAGACTTCGGGAAGAGGAAAGGAGCACAGAGAGGTTCAGGGAGTCGCCCTGGGCCACACAGCAACCATTCTTCTGCAGGCTCAGGATCATTCATCCTTGAGGCTCACTCAGCAAGAAGTACTGACCCCTGCTAGGACTGGGCCCTGATGGGAGGATGGAGAGAGTGAAGCTACACCCAAACTCCAAAGTTCTTGACAGGACAAGGGAGAAAGGCACTAGAGCAGCTATGATGCCGGGTAGAGTTCTGTGGTTCATTTCCTGAGAGGCTTGAGGCACCAGCCAAAAGCGCTGTATCAGGGGCACCTGGGTGGCTCAGTGGGTTAAGCCTCTGCCTTCAGCTCAGGTCATGATCTCAGGGTCCTGGGATCGAGCCCCACATCAGACTCTGCTCAGCAGGGAGCCTGCTTCCCCCTCTCTCTCCGCCTGCCTCTCTGCCTACTTGTGATCTCTCTCTGTCAAATAGATAAATAAAATTTTTTAAAATGCTGTATCAGAGGCAGGAACAGAGATTCGGGGGACAGTAGTAGGAGAGAGTGTCTCTGTGCATGCCGGGGGCAGGGAAGTGGTGATAGAGGGAGAGCGAAGGAGACCCTCTCCTTAATCATGCTGCAGCCTCATCATGAAAAATGGAGTTTACCTGGAACCGAGGGCTCAGAAATGTGCTCCAGGTGGAGGAAAAAGTCTATGCAAAGGCCCAGAGGTAGGGAAGAGCAGGGTGCATGCCTCAGTGCGAACACTCCAGGGGCTGCCACACAGAGGTAGGGAGGAGGCCGGTTGGGGGAGGTCAGCAGAGGCCAGACTGGGAAGGGTTTTGGTGCCATGGAGTCTGAACTTTGTCCCTTAAGCAATGAGGAGGCACAGACGGATTCTAGGAGGGAGAAGTGTCAAAGTGAGGTGGGCATTCTAGAAAGATCCTTCCCATTGTGCTGAGGCTGATGAAGGCAGGAGGCCAGCCAGGGTGCTGGAAATGAGGAAGTATCTGGCAAAGGGAACTGGGACTGGGGACAGAGGATGGAGGGAAGGTCTGATAGAAATATTTCTGTGGAAGAGATTGACAAGGGCTTTTTGGGGGATGAGGAAGGCAGGGTTTCCTGGCTGCCTCTGAGGTTCCAGCTTAGGGAGAACTCAGATTGGGGGTGGGGTGATAGCGCTAATTTTTAAGCATCCTGACCCCCAGCGTGGTCTACTCTCTCTCTCTAGGAAACCTGAGTAATATAAAGAAGCCAGGTTTGGAAGTCTGGCAGATTCAGGTTCTAATCCCAGCGCCTCCATCATCCGAAGTGCAACCTTGGAAAAGTCACTTCCCCTCTCTGAGCCTCTAGGCTCCAGTTTCCTTTCCTGGAAATGGGATAACCTGGAGGCAGGGCTGACTTGAAGATTACAGACCCTGTGTTTCAGGTGGGCCCCAGCCAGAAACAGACTGCTCACTTGAATGGGATCACTTGAGGAGAGCTGAATAAAGGGACTGTTTACGGAGATCTGGGTGCGATGCAGGGAAATCTCAAAAGACAGTGCTGTGCCCCAGGTGACAGTGGTCCTGGCTACCACCCCCAGGGCCACGCAGAGCTCCTGGCAGGAGCTGTGACCCTCATTGTCAGGACACAGCCTCCTCCCATCCCAACCCCCAGACCCCTGGTGTCAGGCACTCTGTGCCCCAGGGACTGAGTGTGTGCCCCTCTCAAGTGTGAGAGCAGCAGAGCACAGCCTCAGCCAACCATCAGCCTGTGCAAAGGTCAGCAGGGACCCACACCCTTGACCCCAGCCACCTTGATCCTGACCAGGCGAGGCCAAGGCAGGATGCTGATACAAAAATCAAATTTATCCAAAGATCTCACCACCAGGACCTCAAGCTATCTTTTTCCCTTTCTGCACCCCATCCCTTGGTGCCCCCTTCTTTTCTTCCCTCCATCTCTTCGCCTCCCTTCCCCTTTCTCCTCTCCCTCTTCCTCCCTCTAATCTTCTCTCTGTCATCTCCCAGTCCCCCACTCTCGACCTTCCTCAACAGCCAACACTTTCAAAGAGCCACTCTCCAGCCGGAAGTGCCCTCCCTTTTGACTTAACATTTCTCGAGAGAGAGGGAGGCGTGGAGTTAGCAGGCGTTGGGGCCCCCGCCACCTGGGACTGAGTCTAACACGCAGGGGCACTCGGGCTCCAGGGTGGGGAGAGGCATAGCATTCCATTCGTGCTCAGGGTGCTGGGCCATCCAGAGTGACTGGCCTGCATCGGGGTCTGCCTGCCCGGCGGCCTGGACCATCCGTCTAGTGGGAGGGGGGTGGCCAATCCCAGGGATAGAAGAGCTGCTCTGTGTGTGTGCTGGGGGAGGAGGGATTCATTCAACACATACACGCGATTCCAGGTGACCAGTGAAGGACAAGGCAAGACAGGAACTCCCTAGATGGAACCCAGTGTGTGCCAGGCACTGGGCAAGGCTATCACGGACTATAACTCTGACATTGGCCATCCATGGTACTCACCATTTTATACATGAGAAAAGCCATATCGAGGGCCAGCTAAAGGCTCATGTGTGTGATGTGTCCTGCGAGGAGCAGGGAGCAAGAAGAGTATATAGGGCAACAACCTTATCAGTTGGATGCCTACCACGTGCCAGGCATGGGGCTGTTACGAGGATGACTGTTTCCGTCTCCTACATCCCAGAAGGGAGTGGATGCAGCCCGTCTTCAAAACCCTGGGATGTCAGGGCCGGATGTCCGGCAGCTTCTAGAAGCCCAGCTCCTCTGTTGAACCAATGGGCAACTTAGTCCCAGACAGAAGAAGTGGCTTTCTCCAAGCCCCATGGAAGTCCTCTTATTCTACCTTGCACCTTCGCTTCTCGAAGATGTTTGTTCTGCTTCTAGGCTTCCCTGTTTTGAAGCTGGTTCTTACTCCTCTACTTAAACTATTAAGCTTTAATACACCAAAAGCAGATCATTATCCTCCTAAGGTTGAAAAAGCAAGATCGCTATTTGTAACACAAGCAATTAGCTACCTTCTGCTGTTTTCTCACTTCCTTCTTCTCCAAAGGGCTGAGGTCGGGGAAGTTGCAGAAGACCCAGCAATCCAACCTGCTGGCCACAGTTGCTGCCGCCCTGGAACAGGCGATGGGGTCCTGGAATCTCGGGAGCTGAATATGCTCCATGAAGGGAAGGAAGGGTATCAGGGCTGTCTTTGGGGGGTCGGGCAGACATGGAGGGTTCTCTTTGGGGGTGCTGGCTTGGCTCTGACGGCACTGGAACCCACCTTTCTCCATTGCTCCCCGAGGCACATTGCTGCACTGGTGGAATAAAGATGCCGCCCATCTCTGGGGACAATGAGCACAAGAATCAACTGTACCAGCAGGTGTAAATTCTTCCCATAGAGGGTCTCTAAGGGACCGAGGAGCCTCAGCAGTGACATGGAATGTTTGGATGCTTTTAATTGTTCTGGAAGCAGGATCCGTAGATTGCATTCAATTTTTTTGTAATAGCAAAAAGAAGATTGATTTATTTTTATATCCCTTTTCGTATGTAATATACACAAAGAAGAGTATGTAAGTTGTATGTGTATATTGTAAAGAATAATGATTCAAAGTCGTGCACCCAACAACCAGATTGAGAAATAGGACACTGTCACTATCTCAGACACCCCCGGAGGGCCCCTCCCAGATGGTATCTCCCTCCTTCCCACAGAGCTAACTGCTTTCCTGAGTTTTTTAAAGAATTTATCATCCCCTCGCTCTCTGTAGTTTTCTCGCCTACTAACTTATTCCTAAATCGCATGTTGTTTCATTACGCCCATTTTTGAACTGTTAATGGATTTATACTATAAATGGTCAGAGACGTGGTTCGAGTGCCACATTCCATTGCTTTTGAGTTCCATCCCTGTCCATGTGGGGACCTGAGGTTTGCTCCTTTTCTCCGCTCTCCTGTCCTGCTTTCTGTCCCTCAGCCACAGCCCACCAGGTCCCGGATGTTTGGGGTATTTTCAGGATCTGACATTTACAGATAATGTTCCACAGACATCCGCTTATACACATGCAAGCATTTCTCCAGGGAAAATAACCGGGAAGAGGATCGTTGGGTCATGGCTATGTACGTATTCAGACGGTGCCGAATTGTCTCCAGAGTGTTTCTACCAATTTACTTTTCCATCCGCCATGGAGAAGAATTCGAATTCCCCCCACACCTCACCGGTGTGCCAATACTGTGAGACATTTTCCGTGTGGTTGATTGGGGGTGTGTCTGGGGCGAGGAGTTGGTCATGTGACTTAATTTGCACGTCTTCCATGTTTAGTAAGACCGAGCACTTTGCATACATCTGTTGGCAGTGGGTTTCTTCCCTGTAAAGTACGATTCGAGTCTATTACCCACTCTTCTACAGAGTTGTATGTTTTTATTTAATATTGTTTAATAATGTTTAATATTATTGATTGATTCATATAGGATTTTTGGTTTGTTTTGATTTTTATATTGTAGACACCAATCCTTCGAAGTTATAAGAGCTGCAAATGTCTTCTCACACCATGGCTTGCCTTTTGACTTGCATGGCCATGTTTCCAAAGGGTCTCTGACCGCAGGTAAGATTGAGAACGACTTACATTAAGGTTCTATAAGCAGGAGGCCCGTGAGCTGGAAAACCCCAAAGCTGAGCTATTAAGCTCAATGGTATTATAGCACATTGAACTGGAAATCAAGAACGTCTCATTAAAAGTCAAGATTTGTAGCTTCGTTGGAAGTGCCAGATGGTGGGGTGTGCGGCTCCAGTATAGTGGGGGCCGTGGGCGGACACAGGGCATCTGCTGGCCTTCACCCCAGTTTCTACTGCTTCCCAGATGCCGAGGGTCCATTGCCGCTTATCCTCCTTGGGCGGCCCTGAAGACCCCCTTCCACTGGCCTTTTTTGGCTGTGCATGCCTGCCGTTTGTGGACCTCTGTGTGTGGTTAGCGCCCTGCCCCTTGGCACCCATCATGCCACGCCGAACTCCACCTAGTTCCGTGGCTGTCATCATTTCTGCGGTCACGTGGATGCATCCAGTAGGACCGTGACTTAGAGCCGACCTCCATCCTGAGTCCAGAGCCAGAGGAAATCTCACCTTGTCTTCTGAGCGGGTTTGATCAAGGACTTCCCATAAGGACCTGGCTCCTTCAGAAGGGTGGAGAGGGAAGAAGGGACCCAGAAGCAGGTGCCATCGTCTCTCTGGGAGAACCAGTGGTGACCGATGCGAGCACAGGATCATCTTCTGGGAGAACCCCTCCCTCGATGCCCAGAAGGACAGGAGAGAGCTAGAGCAGAGATAGTTGGTTTCCTGTGTATCTGAGGATAGCTTGGTTCCCATCTCATTTACACCCATTAGTGTGCTGAGTCTGGAAGGACCGAACTCTGGGTGTCTGAGATAAAATAAAATCTTACAACCCACTACAGCTGGCCCTACACCAGGTACGGGAGGTTTGACCGGCCCGAAGCCAAGGGGGCCCTTTGGCGCAGCTCATTTCTTGTACACGGACTCTTACCAGCTGCTGTGCTAGGAGCTCTACCTACAGTCTTATTTTTGCATTAACCCACTTCTGCGTGGTGCAGCAACTCAGTCCTCGTTTTCAGACATGGAACTGGAAACTTGTCAGGGAACCCAGCGTAAGGGAATATCATAGTGGTCCCCCACTCGGGTGTTGGAGTTAGACCTGCTGGATTCCCAGCTCTGGCCCTGTTGCCTGGGTGTTCCTAGACAAGCGGCTGCTTTGGAGTCTCGGCTTCCCCATCAAGAAAATGGGAATAACACCATCCTTAGGGCTTGAGGTTTGGGTGGGGGATGCAGTGAGCCCGGTGGTGAAACTTTTGGCACAGGGCAACCACAGAACCAGGATGAGAAGGAGCTGGGGTACAAAGTCAAATTCTTGTGTCTTGTGTCTCTGGGGATCTCGGTACCTCCCACTAGAACATTCGCTGTCTCTGTTAGCCACAGACAAAATGCCTGTGTCCTGCCCTGACCTGCCAGGGGCCAGGCCCTCCTCCTCACCCCTCTCCAGAGTCCCATTGTCCGGGCAAGGAGGCACAGACAGGGGTAGGCTGGGCGGGCTCTGTGTTGGTTCTGTGGAATGCCAGCTGCGGAAGGTTCTGGGGGTGTGTGTGGGGGAATTTACACCCCTCTCCCCTATGTTAGTCACTGCCCATACTCACTGGGGAAAACCGGGGCAGGGGATCAACATTTAAATTTCTCTTGGCATTTCCCGTCATTGTTTTCCTTCTTACTCTAAGCTGCTGTCCCATCAGCCTGAGACCATCCATGAAGATGTGGATGCCAGCGTTCCCAAAAATAGTCGGAGTGTAGAGGACCTCCCCACCTCTCTAGGAGAGTGTGGAGATGAGAGCAGGCCTTGGGGGTCAGGCTGCCTGGGCTTGCATCCTAGTTCTGCTGTTCACTTGCTGTGTGTCCTTGGGAAAGTTACTGAACTTCTCTGTGCTTATGTCCTTGTCTGTAAAAAGCAGATAATAAGAGGACATAGAAGGTGGTTGTGCACATTCAGTGAAGCAGGGGAGTGGGGGTGGGTAATGCTAAGAACAGGGCCCTACTCAGAGTGAGCACTCCATGTTTGCTCTCACGCTCGTCTGAGTCAGACTTGTGCAAGAGGCATAGACTTTAGCGGGGTCCCTCCTCTAGGCTGCCCTGTGCCCATGCGTGTCTCTTTTAATCTCACTGAGCCTGATCTGGGTTGCCCACCCTGAAGGGTGGTTGCAGGACCCATATGCTCAGAAAGGCCCTATGCTTGGTTGTGTTCTGCTGTTGTCGTCTTGAAATGCCTACTGACTTTGAAGCGTTTAACACCAAGTCTTACATTTCTCTCTCTCATCTTGGGCCTCACCCTGGCTGGGCTGGGCAGTGGGGCCCATGACGGGTCCCTTAGGGGCCACCCAGGCACAGAGTCAGGCGGCTCCTGCTGGCTGTCCCTCCCCGGCAGTGGCTGGCTCCTCCCAGCGTTCACCAGGCTCTGGGCCTCTGAGGGCACGACTGTCCCCCACCAGGTGACACATGAGCTGTTTTCAGTGGAAACTTTTTAGCATGGGCTTCTGACCTCGGAGTGGGTTGATTTAGGCTATTTGCTGGCGTGGAACTGACCATATATTTTCTGTATATTAGGTGATTTCAAGAAAAAAAATCAATTTTAATAGCAGCAATCAAAACTGTAGAAACCTGCTCCCGGTATAATAGAGCTGCTTTACGTCTGGGTTAATAGGACAGGAAGGCAAAGAGCCAGAGGTCCCCTAGCTCCCTGCTGCCTCCCCAGCTCCAGGGGTCAGGGTGGAGGGAAGGGAAGGTGGAGGGGATCACATCAGCACAGACAGAAGCCTCCCGGACAACCCCTCTTCAGATCTAACACGTCGTGTTACGGCTGGTTAATCTCTGAGCCAGAATATATTCTCTATTCGATGATAATTATTAATTGTTTAATAGTCAATTCATCCTCGTGACTGAACATCCAAAAGGCACAAAAGGATAGAGGGAGAAAAGTCTCCTTCCCATCCTCCTTCCTGGTGACAACCAGTGTTCTCTGTCTCTTGTGTGCTTCCAAGAGATAGTTTATTTATATTCAATAAAAAAAATTATACTATATATCTATACTCCTCTATTTCGTCCATTGTAATACAAATGGTCGTGTACCATGTCCACTGTCAGCACCTTGCTTTTTCGTGATGTAGCTCGGAGACAGTTCATTATTCATCCATATTGAGTTTCTTTGTTCTTTTATAGGGCTGCATAGTGGTCTGTTGAAAGAGAGAGCCTGAATTTATTTAACCAGTCCCCCACTGATGGATGGTGGGTTGTCTCCATTCTTTAGAAGTGTGAGTCTTTAACAAATTCTATTCTACCTCATCGCACTGTTGACCAGACTTATTTAAAGGGACAAATGGTGCCGTTCCCTTCGGAGTCATTCAGCCTTCCTTATACACCATCCGTATGCCCTCCCAGATGCCCAACTTGAAGACACAGGCCCTCTTCCCTTCCTCGTTCTTCTCTCCTACCTTTCCTTCCCCTCCTCCATCTTCCTCAATTCCCACCTCTCAGACATCCCTGCCTCTCTCTCTCCCTCCCCACAGCCACCTCCCGAGGCCAAGACTCTACCACACTGGGCTTGGACCGTTGCAGTAACCTCCCCTCCTGTGGATGGAGACCCCATCAGGTCACTCTGCCACCTAAAGCCCTTCCATGGGCTGATGCCCAGGGGATGAAAGTCCCAAATCCTCACCACCATCCTGCCCCATCTCTTGCCATCATCCACCACTCCTTTTCCCAAAGCCAAACACCAAACTCCTTCTTGTCTCTGAGCAAATCCACATACTGTACCTTCTGCCTGTAACACTATCCCCACCTCGGGACCTTCCTAATGCCCATTCACTTGAAGTCTCAGCTTAAAGGGTACTCTTCCCCCAGAGACCTGCCCTTACACCCCACCTGAGAGCAGCCATCCACCCAGAGTATCCATTCCCTTACTTCCTCCGCCACTGTGTATAGTAACATATTCGCTATGTGTGTGGGATCAATGTCTGTTTTCCCCACTATGATATAAGCCGTCTGCGAGCAAAGACGTGTGTCCTATTCACTACCTTATCTCTTGTCCTGAGTGTGGGGCCTCATCAGCGCCCGTCAAACGAATGAAGATTTTCGAGCACTTGTTTATTGCCAGCCTCGCCCTCAGCACAGAGCATCCCCAATTTCCAAGGCCCTAATGAAGCACCAAGAGGAAACCAGAGAGAAGTGCACCTTCCTGGTAACACAACCTGATGAGGAAGGGCTCGCTACCACAGAGGAAGTCTGAAGGATGAGGACCATTCCGTGGGTGAGGAAGAAGGGAGAGGAACCTCCAGCAGAGGGGACAGCCCTAGCAAAGGCACAGAGACATTAATGTCCGCAGCTTGTTGAGGGAAGAGCATGTCATCCCGGTATAGCTGGGATGCAGGGGTGCGGTGAGAGGGGACAAAGTCAACTGGGAAATGTCTCATGTTTGCTGGAAGGTCCTTGTATCTCCGAGGGGGAGCTAAGCCGCTCTGGCAAAGACTCTTACATCCCCACACCCGCACCCCCAGATCCAGTACCATAAAGCACAAAGATGTGACCTCCTCTTTTTTTGTACTAGCTTTGGATACGCAGATCCCGTCACTCGGTCGTCTGGTGAGTCAGGCTCTTTCCGTCTCAGTTCTCCACCATTCCCTAAGGCACTGTAGACGTCTACATGGTGAAGCTGGGTCTCAGCCATGTCCTGGTTGCAGACCGAGGAGGAGGTGAAAGAGATCTAAGAGGAGGTGTGCCCGTTGTCTTAGAGACTCTGCCTCACCTGAAACATGCGCCACCTTTGCCGACGAAAGAAAGTACCAGGCAAGGACTTGGCCTAACTGCAAAGAAGGCCCGGGAGTGTGGTCTGGCGGGGCAGCGAGGTGCCTACCTCTATAATCTCACCTCCCTAGAGGAAGGCAAGAAAGGATCCAGTGGACAACTAGCAGGGGAACCCACAGTAGAAGAGCAATGGTCATGAGGAGCAGGTGGCTGGAGGCTCCCCGGGCTGGTGGTTCCACGTCCCTGGTACTTTCATCACCCGGGGACTGGAGCCATGAGCTCTGCCCTTGCCTCCTGCCTGCTGCCAGGGAGAGGATCTCGGGCTTCCCCTGGCTCAGCCTGCCCAGTTCTCTGCACAATGTTCCCCGTGGTCAGACCCGTTCTCAGTCCCTCTGCTCTCTCCCATTCCCAGCTGGCGATGACTCTGAGCCAAACCTGACCTCGGCCGTGCTACTCCGTAAAGAGACGTGGTCAGCGAGTCAAGCATCAGGGTCCACAATCTCGTGGCTCACAGGGACTCTGAGACAGGAGAAACTCTTTTAAGTACTTGAGAACCAAATTTTGAGATACAGAAACAAGTCAAGAATTATAACCTTTATTCTCTGGTGATTAACATGGGCCCTAGGTATGAACTGGGGTGTTTCCGTCCCCCACCAAGTATTGAATCTTAAGGCCTATGGCGATCCTATTAGGAGGTGGGGCTTTGGGGAAGTGATCAGGTCACTGGGGGGAGCCCTTGTGAATGGGACTAGTGCTCCTATTATAAAAGAAAAAGGAGAAATCTCTTGCCCCTTCCCCCATGCGTGGTTGAAGCCAGAAGGGACTGTCCGCAGGGAACCAGACGCAGGCCCTCACCAGACACCGGATCTATTGGTGCCCTGAACTTGTACTTCCCAGCCTCCAGAACTGCGAGAAATGCATTTCTGTTATTCGTAAGCCCCTCAGCCTATGGTGTACTGTTCTCGCAGCCTGAACAGATGGCCCCCAAAGACTCTTCCTGCTAATGTGGTTAATAGCCAAGTAGGGGTCACGGTATGTACCCAAAAGTAATAAAACTGCATTTAAAAATTCTGTAATATAAATCCAAATTGGACTTTTGTTACAAATAGTATAAAACCTCATTAATATTAAAATTAATAATAGCTAATATTTAGTGAGCACTTATGGTGGCAGGCGCTGTTTAACACTTTGTACAGTGCGATCTCTCGCTTCCTCCTTCCCACTCCAGAATGGAATATGATTATGCGCCCCGTTTTCAGACAGGGAGCCTGGGGCTTAGACAGGTCAGGTGACTTGGCCAACGAAGGCAGGGTTAGCATGGAGCAGAGCCAGGCTTTGATTCCAGCTCAGTTCCAGAACCTTCATTCATAAGAAGCTGCTAGCCTACGTACCATGAAATAATTCTCCCTGAATCCCATCTGTAAGGCCCTACACTGCTTCCTCATGCTCGTGGCGCTCCTGGTCTGTCTCTATCCCCATTTCGGCTGAAGAGCTGGAGACACAAGGGATCAAGTACACAGGACTAAGGAGTCCTTCTTGTTGGCCTGCCCCTCCTGCAGAGAACAGAGGCCATCTGTGCCCTTGGGGGTGAGGGGCAGCTCTCCTATGTCGGTGGGCAGCCCCCACAGGCCCTTGGGATGCTCCTCGTTTCTGGGAAGGGAACACCTGCTTCTCTCCCCCTGAGAAAAGCCAGCAGGCCCCGCTGCCCCACGGAGATGCCAGGAAATGCTTCTCCCCTCAGGCTCCTCTCCGCGTCCACAACCCCCTGCCTTGTCGTCCTCACCTCCTCTTGCGGGTCCAGGGCTGAGGTCTTCTTCCTCATCTCTCCCCTCCCGTCCCTCCTCTCGTCTTCCACTCCATCCTTTTCAAGCAGCCCCGATCTTTCTAAAATGTTAGCAAACCAGATAACGTGACCTTCTGCCTGGAAACCTTTCATGTTCCCGTTACCTGTGGAGTGAACTTGAGCCCGAGTCTCTGCACGACCCTGCTGTGCCTCCTCTCCAGGCTCTTGCCCATTACCTCCTCCGCTGCACCCCCCACCACTGTCCAACGGGCGCCCCCCCCCCAGCTGCACATAAAAAGGGAAGGGGTGGAAGGAGGGCCTGTGAACAAACTTGGCATATTCTGTATTCTCTATGCTTTCTTGGAAATTAGCCCAGTCTTCCCTAGATTTATTTGCTCATGGAAGAAATAACGTCCTGCAGATCAGCTCCTTTCAGCCTGCTGCTGTAGCTGGATGGGCCCCCCTCCCCACCCTGTACTTTCCTACCTCCACACTTTTGCTCCTGCTCCCCCCATCACACCCCTTGCCCTAAAACCTTCTCTGACCCCCTCGCCCTCAAAAGCCACATTCCCCACGAACCTTCCTGATTTCACTGCGACTGCAGGGCTTTCATTAGCCTGAGCCTCTTTCTCCCTGACCTTGAACTCTAAAGCCAGCTAGGATGTATGGTCACATGTGGTCCATTTTGGTCTCCTCCCTGCACCATGGGTTTTTTAAGGCAGGGGACTGAAGCTCAGTCTCCTTTCATCTCTCATACAGGGCCTGGAGCATTACGGGTGCTCTGCAAACATTCCCGGAACAAGAACTAAGAAAGGAGATACAAGCTCTGAAGAGCAAAGACACTGCCCACCCCCAGCTCCGGTTCCCATGGCAACCACCAGGGAGGGCCAGCCTGGCTCTGAAGCCCGGGGATTGCCTGGCAGGACTCTCTGGACATGACAGACAGCCCGAGAGGCTTCCTTGGCCATGCACGAGCCCGCGACAGGGACTCCCACTTGCCACCATGACAAGCTCTCCATGCCCCATCTGGGTGTCCTTGGAGAAGCACATCATCTGCCGTCTGCAGACGGGCAGCAACAGAAGGACCCAAGATAAGACTTCCTTGCTTACAGCAGTTTCCAGTCATCCCTTCCTGAGGCCAGAAATGACAGGGTTTTGTCAAGGACCAGAAGGAGGCTATTACGGGGCTCGCCGGCGTGTACGGGGAACCAGGTCCCAAGCCCCGGGCTGGCGTGGCGGGGCGGGCAGAGTTCAGGGTCCGCGGGGAAAGCCCGGCCCTGCGGGAAGGGGCACCCTGCTTGGTGCCAACCCAGGAACCCAACAGGGACTGGGCTCCCCGGGGATAGCCAGACCTTCTGATTTGTATGTGAATCTCCTGATTTAAAAAAAAAAAAAAAAAAAGGCCCAAAAACTTTTTAACGTTGGTGAAAATCCCATATCAGTCCTGTTCTGTTCTAACAAGCATGTCAGAATTGGGTGCCGGCTGTTCCTGGTGGAAGAGAGTGTACGGCAGGCGCGTATCAGCCCCGGGTTCTACCTGAGCCACGTGGTGGCCCCTGGGACGTGACGCGGATATTCTCAGAGCCCTGTGTCTGCTCAGACGTCGGTGGCACGGCCTGCCCCGCTGACCTGCCTGGCCCCAGCCCCCGAGGCCCTCACCTGCCCCCTGCAGCCAACAGGTGGGAGCCCGAGGATGTCCTAGCCCAGGGCAGACAGGTGTCCACTCTCCCTGGGTCCCCGCGCACCCTAGGGCGCTCCCACACTCAGCCCACAGGCGGCAGCCACCCTCCCTAGGGAAGCCTGGAGAAGCAGTCTGCTCCTCCCACGGGCAGACGAGGGGCCAGGACAGGCCCGCTGCTATGACAAATGACACTTCACCAGGCGGCAGCAGCGTGGCTTGCTGGGAAGGAGGCAGCTGTGTGGGCCCCCTCTGTCCTGTGTCTCCTCTTCTCCTGGTGGCAGGCGCAGCTCCCAACCAGCTTTGGAGCAGACGGGATTGGATGACGTGTCCCCTCACCCTGACCCCTACCCCCACCCCATCTCCATGCTTGGAGAGAGAGACAGACGACACAGAGAGAGAGCCTGGGGCCATGGAAGATAGATGGAGTGAGGGTCCTGGGCCTGCAACTTACTAGCTGTGTGATCAGGAGAAAATTGCTTAACGTCTCTGGACTTCCGTCTCCATCTCTGCAAAAGGAGGGGGGTGAGGAGGGGGGTTGGGAGCGTGAGAAGAGCTCACATCTGTGAGCACACCTAGGTGGGCATGGGTCAGGCTCAGTGAGCGTCCTCTCCTGCCCTTGCTGGCTGCCTTTCCACGGAGCATTCCACAGGCCGGCATTCCAGGGAGGGGAGGGAGGCAAGAGTATGTAGAAGACCAGTCTCCCCTCTCTCTCTCTCCCCTCTGTCTGTCTTTCCCTTCTCTCCTCTCATCGTCCCTCAAGGCAACAGAATGTCTCCGCTTCTCAGAATGGACACGGGCACAAGGAGCCCCATTCCGGACCTGTCCCTACAAGGTGACCTCTGGAGGGCCGGTCTCCCACAGGACACCACTCTCCTCATTCTGCCGCCTCTACCTTCCCTCCCCCCCTCCACCTGCCCCACCTTTAGGCTCACACTAGCTGCATTGTCACCTGATGGCCTTCACGCTGAACCTACCAAGGACCAAGTTTCCATCCGTGACAATAAATACTCCCAGGAATAAATACAGCAACAAGTCAGCCCTGCTCCTCGCTGCCGGGTGTGTAGGACACGTTCCGTGGCCTGTCTGAGCCTCATGCATCTTTCAGCTGAGAAACCTACCCCTTCCAGGGCTGGTAGAGGTTGAAATGCCGTCCCTCGAGCCCCTAGTTCGGGGGTCTTCTGTCCTTGTTCTTCACTCCCATTAATGTTTCCTCCCACTTCCTGCAAAGGCAGAGGCCCCTGCTGGTTGTCAGCCAGCCCCTTCAGAGCCCTTGACTTCCCTGGAGCATCAGACCCGCTTCTTCCTGCAGGGACGGTGCCCTCCCTGGTGGTCCAGCCCTAGTTGGAGCCCGTCCGGCCTTTAAGGAATATTCTCGTCCTTCCCGCTGCTCTAGCCACTGTTACCAGGCCCAGGAGTGACAAGGTTTCATTGATTTTCTCACCCACACCCCACCCCCTCCCTGCCCTTCCTCTCTGCGGGGAACCCACTGTGTCGCAGAGAGAGAGAGAGAGAGAGAGAGAGAGAGAGAGAGAGAGCGAGCAGGAGCACACCAGATGTTAAAGCCATGTTCCCTTCTTACACATTCAGCCCTTTGGGTGTTTGATCTCTGGCTTAACAGGTTCAGCCATCTTTCTTAAGAGAACAAAAGAGATTCAGACAGAGGAAAGAGGGAAAGAGACAAAGAATGAGCAAGACAATGAGATGAAAGGAGCCAGACTCAAAGGAAGACAGAGGAAGACAAAGCAAGGCAAAACCCGAGAAGAGAGGGAGAGACAGACATTCAGACAAGACAGAACAGGGAACACCTTCTCTTGGAAGCCACCTCTGGCCTCTCCTGGGGCTCTCTCCCCATCCCAACCCTTCCCACAGCCTCAAAGCCACCACATCAACTCTAAGTGACGCGCCCTCCCTGTGGAGGCGACAGCCTCCCGCTCTGCGTGACAGGGCATCTGCTTAAGACTCAGGAGCCTTCGGCAGGAGATGAGATGAGCAGCCTTGTGGTGCAGAGGGCTGGCTGGCAGGGGACAAATGGGCTGCCAGTGGGGAGTCAGTGGGGAGCCTGGAACCCCTGCCTCCCTCCCTCCTGGGTCTGAGCAGCCTTGCGGAGGATCGCAGGGAACCAGCCACTGACGCTCTCACTGAGCATTAACTCTGCATTTATTTCCTGCTCTGCCTCTCCCTCCCCTCTTCCCTCTCCCCTCCTTTGTCTCTGGGTCTTCGATTTCCTATTTGAGAACAGTTACAGCCGGTGCCACTGCCGCAGCCCCAGCCCCTGTCACCAGTGAAGGCTGTCTCGAGCCTGTGAGTCAGAGACCAGCGCTGGTTTTTATTAAAGGCAGAAGGAAAATAATCTGATTTTCTAAAAGCAAAGCACCTCCTTCTAAGCCACGGGTTCCATGGGACATCGAACTGCCTGTGATATTTTCAAACATACGTGTGCACATAATAGCCCCCAGCCCCTTCCCAGCCTCTGCTGGGAGCGTCAAACCTGCGTGGGTTTTCTTTTTTTTTTTAGGCTAAATGTTTTTAGGTCACTTCCAGCCTCCCCCACAGAGAGCTCCCATGCAGGAAACGCCATGAATTCCATTCCAGCCCCTGAGCCTCCACAATTAATGGGATCACTGGAAATGAACCAGGAAGGATGCTGGGGGCCTGGGGTCTGATCTGCCTGGTGTCCAGGCAGAGGAGCTTCTAGCCAGATGAGAAGAGCGAGCCTGTCCTGGCCCTGGGGCCCTTCTGCCGTGGACACTGATCCCAGCTCCCCAGGAGCCCACCTGGCGTGGTTGTCCTAAAGCCTCTTTTGTCTGCCCCCTACCCCCACCCTCTGGATCTGTCTCTGTCTATAATTCTCTTCTCGTCGAGTCTATTAGCCTCCTCTGGCAGGCTCTGCCAAGTTCAGCTGCATCTTCTTGTCTCGTTTATATTAGAAGAGAAAGCTCTGGCGTGTTTTCCCCTCACCTGAGGAAAAAGATGCTTCTCTTTTTCAAGACACTCATAGCCTTTGATGAAGCCCAAGAAAGACTTAAATTATAATGAAATTCAGTCTTTCAGAGATGAGATTGCCCAAGAGCACTTCTAGCTGCCTTGTGAAAACGGCTTGGCTTTCCAGCAGTCAGCAGCTGGGCACAGGGGCCTGCCCTGGGTGCCTTTCTCTGGCCTGTCTGCAGCCTGACTCCTGCTTGTTCTCTCATTCCCTGCATGGGTTATGACAGTAGCTAGCCAGGGAAGTAGCCTCCCAACAGGTCTTCTTCCCTCCCCTGCTCTGACCCTTCCTTCGCTGACCACATCCCTTTCCTCCTGCAAGGCCCTCAGTGGATCCAAACTCCCAGTCCAAGTATGCCTTCCCTTCCTTCCCAAACCTTCCCAAGCCTTCCAGATGGGATGGACTCTCCAGCCACCTGACCTCCACACCACCATTTCTGTAGCCTGGTAAAAAACAAAAAACAAAAAAAAACACTTTGCCCTTTCTGCCTGGGACTAGCATTATTGATAGAAGAGAAATAAAACAACCCATGTGAATAAAGGCTCAGCAGGTGCCAGGGACATAGAGAAAGCTCCCTTGGAGTCACATGTACCTAGGTTCAAACCCTTGCTTGGCCACTCTCCCACCAAGTGCCCAAAGGCAAGTTCACTCCTTGAACTTGCTTCCCCATCTCAGGACTCAGGATCCCTACCTCTGAGGACTGCTCTGGAGGGGAAAGAGGTGTCAAGCGCTGGGCACGGAGTCACTGCTCACAAGTGGTGTCCTTTCTGCTTTGTTTCTTATTCCTCACGGGATAGGTGTTATTACTCTGGGTTTATGGAGGACGAAGTGGTTCTCGATCTAGGCTGTGTTTCGAAAGCAGACGGGGAATTTTAAAAGTACAGATGCTGGGCCCTGCCCGTGGACCATTCCTAGGGTTTACCCCAGGTGTGTGTTTGGTCAAAGGTCCCCTTCTGGATGGGATGGGAGCTCCTGCACAAGGGATGAAAGAAGGGAGGCCATGGAGGGACCCGAGTGCCTTGAAACAAGAGCCCAGGAGAGGGGCTCCTTCAGGGGTGGAGAGGGCTGTGGTAGGGTGGGTGGGGGGTGGACAAGGCTGGGAGCCTGGGCTTCGGAGTGAGCCCAGTGCAGCCCCTGGCTGTCCTGACCACGGATCAGCAGGAGGGTTGGAACAGGGTGGGACACCACCTTGTCTTTGTTCCTGGGCACACCCAGCACAGGACTGCCTGTGGGGTCTGAGAGGCTGCGGGGGCTTCGGGAGAAGCCAGGCTGTCTGCGAGCCCAGAAATGGGCTGGCCACCCCAGCACCAACCTTCTAGTCCGGGAGTGGGTGGGGGGAGCTCAGGGGAAGCGGGAGCTAATTGAGGTGGTCATGAACAAAGGTTTGCTCTCCACCGCCTACAACAGAAGGGAGAAACACCCAAGTTAATTAACTTTGCACAAAATGGGTGGTTCCACAGGTCTTAGCTGCATAGGGTCCACTCCATCTTCCAAGAGATGATGGTGGCCAAAAGGAAAACGCTCTCAGACAGCTGGGGACAACCTCTTCCGCTCCCTGGTCACATCCTCATTCATTCATTCAGTCATCAACTCGCGTGTATTAAGTGCCAGGCTCCTTGCTAGGGGTAGACACACAGCACATGGGTCACCAAAAGAGAAGGCCCCCTGGCCCCCGTGAAGCTCAAAATCTTTCATTCATTCCCCTTTATCACCAAACACCTATAAAGGTCGTCTCTGTGGGCGTCTCCAGTTTCCCTCCACCCACTTCCTTTCATTCCATGCCAACCACTGCCCTCCCAACATTCCACTGAAACCGCCCTCACCAAAGATCTCCAAGACACTGTGCATCCTTGGTCACTGTCTCCTTTTTATTTTTATTTATGTATGTATGTATGTATTTTAAATAGCCTCCATACCCAGCATGGAGCCCAACTCGGGGCTTGAACTCACAACCCTGAGATTAAGACCGGAGCCGAGATCAAGAGTTGGACACTTAACTGAAGGAGCCTCCTTTTGAAATCACCATTTGGTTTCCAAGGTGCCACATTTCTGCTGGATTTCTTCCCAGCTCACGGGTCACGCCTGTCAGCCTCTTCGTGGTTTCCCTCTTGGATCTCGTAATGTTGGCGTGTCCCTGGTAAAGTCATTCTTGGGACCTCTTCTCTACATTCACTCCCATTGTGACCTCATCCGCTCTTTTGACTTTAAATAGTGTCTCCACACTGGCAACTTCCACCTCTCTATCTCCAGGTCACCCCTTGCCCCAAACCCCAGAAACAAACATCCATCCCCCCCAACCAATATTTCTTCTTGACATCTCACACTTAACATGTCCAAAATGTAATGCCTAAGCTTCCCTGTAATTCTGCTCTGCATGCCACCTTCACCAACGTGGTTACCCCCTCCTGTTCTCCAGGATCTTACCCTTCTTTCACACTCCACACCCAACAGAAATCTTGCTGACCCTACCTTCAAAATGCACCCAGAATCCCACCAGTGCTCCACCTCTGCAGCCGCCATCCCGGTCCAAGCCTGCACCTCCCGTCTGGGTCTTGCAGTTACCTCCTTGCTGGTCCTCCCATGGCAACCAACAATCCCCTCAGCCAACAATCCCCTATTGTATCAACCTCTGCTTGAAACCCTCCAGTGGCTCATGTCTTGCTTGGAGGAACCACACTCTGCAAGAGCCTTGCAGATCCGGCCCTACCTCTGCTTGGAGTCCCTTGCTTGATTCTTTCCAGGCATGCTTCCTCTTTGGGCTTCTCGAACTTGCTATCCTCTCTCCCTGGAACACTTTCTGTACAGATACCTACGTGGTTTTTTCTATCTCCGCTTTCACATCTTTGCTCGGATGTTACCTTCACGGTGACACCTTCCCGAAGCATCCTACTTAGAAGTGCCGTGCCCACGTCCACATGCTCCATCTCCCTTCCCTCCCTTTTTCTGCCTCTGGCATTGCTCTTGCTACCATCTAACATGCAAAATATTTGTCTGGTCTTCATTTTCTTTCACCAGAATGTGGGTCAGTATAGGGGGTTGAATTGGGTCCCTGCCCCCAAAAAGATGTGTCCAAGTCCTGAGCTGCTGTGGCTGTGATTTGACCTTACCTGGAATTAGTCTTTGCAGATAAAATCAAGTTAAGGATCTAAAGGTGAGGTCATCCTGGATTTAGGGTGGACCCTCAAGTCAATGTCGGGTGCCCTGTATAAGGAGAGAGAGAGAGAGATCTGAGACACAGAGACACAGCAGAGAAGACCCCAGGAAGATGGGGACAGACGGCGGGTGATGCTTACACAAATCAAGGATTGCAGGGAAGCCACGGGAAGCTGCAAGAGACAAGGGAAGAGTCTCCTCTCGAGCCTTCGGAAGTACAAAGTCCCTACCAACGCCTTGATTTTGGATTGCCGCCTTCCTGATCTGGAAAAGAACACATTTCCCAGGGTTGTGAGAATGTGCGGCGTCAGTGCTAGGAAACTAAGGCAGGATCTTGGTTTTGTTTTCTGCTGCAGCCCACGTTCCAGCAGGCCACCAGGGCATGAGGGCACGCAGCATCCACGAGTTGAGCAGTTGGATGAGCCCCCTTCCGCACAGCACCGTGCCAGCACTCCGCGGGAGACAAAGGAGACAGGCGTGCATGTTTTGGGAGCAGCACAGAACTGAGACCCCTGGAGACCCTGGGCAGCTGGCACCTGCGCCCCCTGCCCCATTCTCTCATTTGCAAAATAAAGGGGAAAGTTCTGCATCCCATCACGGTGGTGGAGATGAGCTGCTGCGGATAGTGGAGATGAGCTGCTGCGGATATCGCAAGTACAGCAGCTTCCCCCACCCCTCCCTTCCCTCTACCCCTCACCGTCCTCCTCTCGCTAAAATCCGGGAAACAACAGATTCTGTCTGCCTTGGAGAACCACTCTCTATGGTTTTTTATCAAACACCACTTAACGATGTGGGAAATATCCATGCTATGTTGTTAAGTGGGAAAAGGCTGCTTACAAAATTGCATGTGCATTAGCTTTCCTTGTAACAAGTGGGCATGAAAGCCCAGCCCATTACCAGAAGGAAAATCTCACTCAAGTGCCTGGAGCCCAGAATCCAAATTGTTCTTTGCTTTTCCACTGAATTTTTGCTCAGTCCGTGCAGAGCCCAGCCGGCGTGGGCATCGGGGAGCCCCTCTTGCCAGCCTCTGCCCCCTCCTTCACGTTTCCCATCATGCCTTCAGTTTCTCAATTCTTCTTTTATTTCCTTCTGTAATGCTTTCTAAGTTTCTCCATAAAAGTCAGGCACATCTTTTGCTCGGTTTATTCCTAAGTATCTTTCAGATTGTTTTGCTGTTTCGAAGCGAGTCTTTTTTGTCCTTTACAGGTTTTGTTTGTTTGTTTGAGAGGCATCTTCTTCTGGACACAGCTTCCGTGTTAGCTCCACCTTAGAGCAGTCTCTGACCTCCCCACTCCTGGGACCCTGGGGGTCTCCTTTACTGTTCTCCCAGTTTTTATTTTTGCTCACTTAATTTCTTTATTTATGGGCATTTTACTAATGCAAATTATTCGTTCGTGGCCGTCTTCTCTACGGGACTGTGAGGGTTCAGAGAGCAGGAATAGCGTTTGTCTTAATCACAAGTGCAACTTCAGGGCTCAGTGTAGTGTCTGGCCCCCAGTGGGCGCTCATGAATGTGCTCTGAATGAGTCGCATGCACACACCCATGGATGTGGATCGGTGGGTGTGGAATCCAGGCTCGGCCAGCTCCGGGCTGTAGGGTCTTGGGCCCATCCCGTCACTATTTTGTGCTTTAGCTTCTCTGGTGACAGAGAACATGGCTTCTAATTTCCCTTAGAATGCCAAAATCCTTTGGTTGCATGAGGAGAGGCCTAGAAAGGGCCAGAAGCAAGTTGCCTTCCAGAAGGCAGGATCCCACATGTAAACAAAAACCGAAGGAGGGTTTCTAAGTTGCTAGCTGGCAGTTATGTTAAAAAGATATGCCATTATAAAGACCATATGGTATCTATCTATCTATCTATCTATCTATCTATCTATCTATCTATTCATCTGGCAATAGAATGGAATATTACTCGGCCATTAAAAAGAATGCATTCTCACCATTCGCAACAACATGGATGGACCTAGAGGGTCTAATGCTAAGTGAAAGAGGTCAGAGAAAGACAACTACCATATGATTTCACTCATATGTGGAATTTTTTTTAAAGATTTTATTTATTTATTTGACACAGAGAGAGAGAGAGATTACAAGTAGGCAGAGAGGCAGGCAGAGAGAGAGAGGAGGAAGCAGGCTCCCCGCGGAGCAGAGACCCCGATGCGGGCCTTGATCCCAGGACCCTGAGATCATGACCTGAGCCAAAGGCAGAGGCTTTAACCCACTGAGCCACCCAGGTGCCCTCATATGTGGAATTTAAGAAACAAAACAAGCAAACAAACACAACAACAGACTCTTAAATACAGAGAACAAACTGGTGGTTGTCAAAGGGGAGGTGGATGGGGACATGGGTGAAATAGATAAAGGGGATTAAGAGTACACTTATCTTGATGACCACTGAGAAAGGTACAGAATTGTTGAATCATATTGTGCACCTGAAACTAATATAATACTATGTGAAATATACTTCCAAAAGAGAGAGAGAGAGACATGACTGAATGACTTCAGGTGCCCTCACACCTTCTGCAAGGTTAGAGACCTCCACTAGGAATGGATATTCCTGGCCAAAACCCAGATGGAAGTTCAGCATTCCACAACAGCTGAACAGACATTCTCCAGGAAGGGTACCAGGGAGAAAGTGTAATGGCAATGGCATCCACACTTGACCTGGTCTTCGGCAGAAGTATCTTCTTTTCTTTTGTACTTGGGGCTCTCCCCTCCAACCTCCAAGTCCCCCACCCTATTAAGAGTTTTGAATTGATTACTAAGAATGAATGGGGACATAGCTGATCTCTAGATATTGAACTTGTATTGGTCAGTTATAGTGAACTCTCTTACTTGTTCCAGAAGATTGTAGATTCTTTTGGAATTTCTATATAGAAAGAGAAATGAAGAGCATTTGGTTTCTTTCCAATTCTTACACAGTTTGTTTCTTTCTTCTTTCCTGACTATGTTGATTAGAGTCTTCAGGTCAATGCTGAATGGAGTCAGTGGTAGAGGGCATCCCTGTCTTGTTCCTGACTTAATGGAACTATGCCTAAAGCTTCATCATTGAGTAAAATATTTGCTTAAAATTTTTTTATAGACACATGTTATCAGAGTAAGAACGTTCCTCTTTTCCCTACTTCACCACGAGTTTCTGTTTTAACCATGAATATGTGTTGAATTATATTGTGCTATCTGTGTCTTTTGAGCTGATACTCTGATTTTTCTCCTGCAGTCTGTTAGTGTGCTATATTATCTAATAAATGTTCTGATATTCAGCTAACCCTACATTCCTAGATTGAACTTTCCTTGATCATGAGGTACTTTAAAATATGAATTGCTGAATTCCATTAGCTAATATTTTATTTAGAATTTCCTATCCAATTTTGTAAGTGAGATTGGTCTGTAATTTTTTTTATACTGGGGCTACTTTGAGGATGCAATGACATGGTACTTTGAACATCATGTAGCACTCCAAAATTTTAGATATTTAGCAATCACCTCAAAAAGCGTCTAGTCTGGCTCAGGGAAGAGAATCCACCCTCGTGGGAAGTGCATCAGACTGCCCACATGGGACAATATGAGAAACTCCTGGGCGACACCTGGAATCCCACAATTCAGGATTCATCCATGATCCTTGAAGGCTTCTGGTTCTCAAGAGTCCCATTTAAGACCCAAAGAGCCCTGAAAGTGGATCACGTGCAGATTTCAGGATTGGCTGCCAACCCGAGACAGGGCAGAGAAGGGCTGTTTCACCTACTTCGCCAGTACCAGGATCAACCCCCTTGGAGAGATATCTCATCAGGTAGCGGTATGGTTGGTGACCAAAGGACTGTATGTTTACATTCTTCACCATCACATGGAATAATGCTGGGGGGTGGCGGGCAATGGTCCAACTCTTTGAACCAATAAACAGATCTTCTAGCCAAGTTGTTCTCCCATAAAATCAATAAGAAATATAATTTCATCCCTGGAAGGCATTTATTGGGGTCCGGAATCCTGGCATAGTCCCAGTTTTGCCCCCAACCCCAGTTTGCCTACCCCCCATCCTCTTCTGAGGATCCCAAGAATGCTGAGGTGGTAAAAAGAGCCTTGGCATTTGCAGTAGGTGACTGGGTTCCAATCCTACCTCCACTTGGTCTCTGTGAGGCTGAGCCCTTGACTTCAGTATAAAACAGAGATAATTGCACTCTACCTTCTAGGTTTGTAATGCTGATTAAATATGATAGTAAGGACCAAGGGTCTGGTACATAGTAAATGCTCAGTCAATTCTCTTGGTTTCCTGGAAGGCTAAGGGTAATTAGATGACATAAAAGGAATTATAGAGGCAAAGCTGAGTCCCGCTGCCTCAGGAGGAGCTTTGGAAGTCCAAGTGCAGATCTGGAGTCCCAGCAGACTCAGACCAGGCCCGTGGGTGTCAGCATCTGGGAGGAGATTCCGCCTGGGCTGTGGACATGACTCTGCAAAAGGAAGACAAGGACTGAGTTACCAGTTAGCCAGTTCCACAAGGACCCTCAGAAAATAGCTTGGCTTGTGAACTGTCAAGAGCCATGGCAGGAGTAGGCCTAGGTATTTGGGAGGGGGGAATCCGGTACGATTTCACATTGGGAACCATAAAATCTGGATGGGATGTATGGAGGGTGCAACAGGTAGCGTCTCTGACACCTAGGGGGTGAGTTCAGAGGAGGGTTCCTTGTGATATTTCCATCCACTACCTTTGGTATAGAGCATCCATTCTTGTATCCAACCCTCCTTCCATTCCCTTCCTCTTCACCACCCATCCATCCCCTCATCTGTATGTATATGCATTAACTTGTCCATCCATTCATTCCTTTCCCAAGTCTCCATCCATCCGTCTGTCCACACACGTAGCCATCTACACATCTATCCATCCTTCCATGCCCTCCAAACACTGCCCAACACCATCCATCCAACCTCCCATCTGTCTTTTTGGCCATCCTTTCATCCATTATCTGCTGCCCCCGCAACCCCCATGTATCTCCCTACTCATCCTCTACCCTCTCATCCATCTTCATTCTCCACCAGTTTCTCCTTTTCCCCACCAGTTCTATCATGCTTCACAAATCCGCCCACCCACTCCCCTATTCTTTTGTTCACTACCTACCTGTACATTCATCCAACAACCATTTACTAAGTACCTTCTGTGCTGGTACTAGTGTTTAGAGATGTTTAGTCTCTGACATCAAAGGACTCACTCTTTTGTGAGGGAAACTGAGATCAATCAGTGGGGTAAACCAATGATGTGTGTTAGGGAAGAAGCAAGCCCGGGACGCTATGGTGTCCAGGGAAAGGGCCTTTGACCTAGCCTGGGAAGATCCAAGAAGAATCCCTGAGGATCTGGAGGCTGTCTTAGATGATCACAAAGATCCAGGTGCAAGAGAGGAGAAATAGCCATCCAGGCAGAAAACTCATTCTTTGCAAAGAAAGATACTCACGCTCTCTCTGGTAGATCATGGGGGACGGCACTGGCCAAGTCATGGGCAGCCCCCTCTGAGTTTCTCAGTGGAGATGGGAACAGGTCTAGTCAGGGGCTGGCCAGAACGGGGCTATTGGCCAGCATCTGAGCCAAGACCCGGGGCAGATCTCCGGAAGAGAAATTCCAAGTCCAGGATTCCTTTAAGACCCACTCGCTATTTGGTTTCCCCCAGAGCCATCCTGCATTTGCTATTCTGTGCACTTTCTGTGTATTTGCAAGTTCTGATTGAACAAACACTGGCTGGGGCACAGTGAACCCAAATAATTGTGTGCCTGTCAACGGTACATGTTAATTGGAGAGTTGTAGAGTCCACGGGACAGGTCACAAGGGAGAAGCCAATTACTCCGTGTACCTGTTTGAAAGGCTCCCGCTCCTGGAATCCTGACTGGCATTAGAACGCTCTGTATTGGTCCGTGTTATTGATTTTTCTCCTGTCTCAGTTGATGGGCTCGTTAATTGACAATTACCTTTTTCCCTGTGTTGGGAAAATTGACAACAAGGACCTGAAGTGTTCAAGTTTCATTTGAGCTGAGCTAACCCTGTACCTGTTTAACCTATAACAAGTCCCAACAGGCAACTCTGGGGAGCCAGGGCCTCCGAGGAGGAACCAGGGATGTTGGGGAGCGACCCCGGGTCCTAATGCCAGGAGACTCTGGCTCGGAGTCTGCTGGGGGTCTTGGCAACCAGGGCTGATGGAGTGAGGGTGGACTGGGTGGGACTGGTCGAGACTGGCTGAGACTGGGGCTGAATATGCAGAGCTCCCAATGGGACCGATTCCCATTTGGCTCCAGTGGGTAGTGAAGGGGGGAAAGACCGTTTGCTGAGTACCTACTATATCACGGGCACTCTTTTTCTAACTGGACTCCTCCTGCCTTAAAATTTTAATACAACAGATATGCTATGTACCTGCTTATATATTGTACAGGTGCTTTATACATTACAAAGTAAGATTTTCTGTGCCTCTCCTCCCAGAATCAATTGTTGCTCCCTGAGTGGAGGTGGGGGCATTGTTCCCCACCAAGTATGTACCATGTAGAGAAACTGAGGCAGGAGCCCTTGTTGGGGGTGGGGCTCCTGCTACATACCAGGTACACTGGGTCTGGACAAAGGAGTTTGGTCAAGAGTAAAGGCTCGGGCATCAGACCTGCTCTGCCACTCACTGTCTGACTCAACCTCTCTGAGCCTCAGTCTCCTCATCTGTTAAATGGAGCTAGAAACAGGACTTAACTTACGCCGGTGGTAAAGGGTAATAATTCAGCGAGGTAATGCATGTAGAGGGCTTAGCATGCCATAAGTTCTCAATCCGTTGTAATGTCTATTGTAGTCATTATTTCCAGAACCCACTGGCTAGGAGGACAGAGATTCCTGGCACATCCCCTGCTCTTCAGGGACATGGACCATGTCTTATGGGTCACAGTGACCCCAGCCCTGGCCCTTCCTTCTGTGGGAACTGTCGCCTCTCAAGCAGGTTCACTCTGCTTCTGAGCAGGGCCAAGCAGCAGGAAGAGGGTCAGGGACGACCTCGGCTGCCCACGAGCACCTGGGGGCCACGTGTTTCTCCGGGAACACCATGTCCCGCCACCAAGAGGAAATTGCTGTTTTAGCTGCTGCAGATGTCTGAGCGACTTCAGAGACTTCCTTAAACTTCTGCCTCTCTTAAGTTGCCCTGCCAGATCACCTGCCCGGGGGTGACCCGAGGTGCCCAAGTCTGATGTGTTTTGCTTAGATGAGGGAAAACCTCTCGGTCCAGCCCAGAGGTCAGAGATCAGGATCGGGATCATGGGATCAGGAGCAGACCTGCCTGCATGGCCCTGCCCCTCAGACACCCCCCCACCCCCATCCCC
>LNAC01000205.1:621942-658041 GCA_002007465.1 Ailurus styani
CCATCCTCCCACCCCCCCAACCCCCCGCGAATCTTACAGAACCTTCCCTGGAGTTTTGCCCTGGGAGGTCGCCACGTAGGTCTTACCCGCATTAAGGCCACTCTTGCTCCTTTCTTCATAGCGGAAGATTTTAAATTCTGATTAAATTCTGATCTCAGCGAAGAGGCACTGCGCTCCCCCCTCACGCTGGCCTCTCTGCGGCTGCGCGGCCTCTTCCAGGTCTGTGAGTTTCCTTGTGTCACCGTGGCACGCACAGAAAACCACCTGATTACAAGTCAACCCGATAGGCACAAGAAGCCTCAGACTAGACTTGGTTTGGTGCACTGGTTTCCAATTATTTTTAAGCTGTATATCCCTTTCTTCAAAAGAAGTCAGTGTGGAAGCCCAGCTGATATACAAAGAAGGACAAGTACCTCTAACATATAACAGGAGCCAAAAATTAACTCACGTGCGAATCTCCCCAAGCTCCTCCCGTGCCATGCTTCTTGCTTTCTAGACGGTCCTTCAAGGGCTCTGCTCTATGCCTGCAACCACTGCACCTGGTGAGAAACACGAGAGTGGAAAAAGCTGGAAACCTGCTTGCTCTTCCCCCCCTCACCCCACCCCGAACCCCAGAAACCCCAGGACACACACAATGAGGAAGTTACCAGTTGGTGGTGAGAGGGTGCAAGCCCCAGCCCAGCACTCACCAGCTGGGTGACCCGGGGCAGGTGTCTTGACCTCTCTGAGCCTCCGCTTAGTCATCTGTAAAACGAGGAAAAGGATCCCATTCGCCCACCTCTCTGCATTGCCGGGAGAATGGGATGGATCTGTGACTATAACACAAACCCCAAAAGGCTGTCCTGGGAATTGGAAAAAACACCTTGAGGAGTTTTTTGTTTTGTTTTGTTTTGTTTTTTAAGGTTACAAGTAGCAGAAGCAGACCCTCCATTGAGTGTTAAGGAAGGCAAGCACTGGAAATTCCAAACTGCTTATGTTTTACTTGGAGGGAACAAAAAAAAGTCTAGTGCTTTCCTTCCCTGCAAGGGGCAGACCTTGCTCTGTGCTCTGCTCTGCACATTTCATTCTCTGGGCCTCAGATCACCCTGAGTTTTCAAACTGTTCCCGTTCTGGTTTTGTCTGTGAAACCCGGTTCAGCAGAGAAGCGCTTTCAGCCGCTGCTGCCAGCCCTGGGCTAGGCTCCTTTCTAAACGGCAGCTGGCAGCTCGTTGTTTTCTCAAGGCCTCTGGAAGGCAGGCATGGTTGTCCCCTTCTATGGATGGGGGAACTGAGGCCCGGAGGACTTGAATGACTCACCTAGGAGCCTGCCCCCCCCGCCCCGCCCCAGCTGGGCATAGGGAAAGAGACTTCCTAAATTCATGCGCCGCCCCCCACACACGTCAAGGTGATGTGTAGCAGCTGGCCCATCTGTCTAGCAGGGGGCACCATCCATGCAGCCAACCCTGGCTCTTTGAGGTCTTGCTGGGTCCAAGCTGGGGGATGGCACGGGGAAGGCAGGGATGAGGAAGAGCGGACTCCGTCTCCAAGCAGAGCGCCGTCTGCAGGACCGAGCGTAAGCGCGAGCCTAGGGCAGAGTGGACGCTGTCATTATAGAGAAGCCTGGGGAGGGCTGTGGGTGCCGGGGGTGTCAGAGGTGGCCACTGGAGCCCGGCCGTGAGAAACGAGGGGAGGAGGGCCGCTTCGCTGTAGCAGAGCCTTGGCCCACGCGATCGCGGGCCCCATGGTGTGTTGCTGCTTGTGTTTCATGCCAGCCCTGCTAGACTGGAGGTGTTCAGCTGCTCTTTCTTCTTTCATCTGACCTCAGCCAGCGTGTGGTCTTCCCCTTCTTCATGCCTCCACCGTTATTCTAGATACCCTGCCTTCTGGTTGGGGGAACGTTCCCAAGTGCCCTAGACTGTTGGACTCAGTTACCCGCCCACCCCCCGACCCCATTCAGGTAGGTTGGAGGAGGGCTGGGCAGCGTCCGGGCACCAGAGTCTCACTGGATGCTTAATTAGTGACCTCTGAGCCTGTCCCCATGGTCCACACAGACGGTGATAGGAAAGGATGCTTGGTGCTCATATGGCCTCCCTGAGGGTCCCTGAGGCGGATGACAGCCTCCCTGCTCCAGGTAGCCCTCGGGGTTCTCTATCACCCAGTCTCCTTGGTCCTGCCTCTCTCCCTCCTGTTTATCCTCATCTCATTCTGCAACGATGTATCCCAAGGCAGCGAAGAGCCAGGACTCAGGAGCCAGCCTGCCGGGCTCGAGCCCCAGTTCTGAACCAGCTATTTGACTTGAGGCAAGTGACTTAACCTCTGCCCCAGTCTCCTCATCTATAAAGTGGGGTTACTAATAGAACTCACCAGGTTGCCAGGAGGATCAGTGCCAAAGCCCCTCCTTTTTCCGAGACTCCCACCCTGGCTTCCAGGAGATGCAATGTCACATGTACGCTCAGGGGAATGCTCTGTGTAGGTGGGAGTCATGGTATGATTCAGGCAGATGGTGGCCCCTGCAAAGTAAGAGCCCAGGACACAGATGAGGTGAATGGTCAGAGGAGAGAGCAATCCTATTGGAGAGTTTAAAACCTAAATTCTAGAATGGAAAGAAGCCAAGAGAAAAAAGTGGTAGCATCTAGCACCTAACCCAGGATCACAGTGAATAAATGTAGGATTGACCAGGAAGTGATGGACCAAGAGGAAAGGCATCTGGGGGGATCGGATCTGGTTGGGCAAAAGCACAGAGGCAGGGAAGCACGGAGGGAAGTGCAGGGTGATGCGTGGGGTGATGCGCAGGGTGATGGGTGCAGGGTGGTGCGTGGGGTGATGGCACGGGAGAGCATGTACACGGAAGGTGTTGAGAGCAGGTCTATGAAGGGACATCCGTGAAGTCACATACGTGGCTGAGTGTGCCAGACACCACTTTGGGGGCCTGCAGAGATGATCTCAGGCACTCCTTACACTAACCCTGTGAGTCCCGTCAGGATCTGTGTGAAACCGAGCAAGTTCAGAGAGGAGAACTCCTGGCCCAAGATCACTCATCAAGTGGTGGTTCACCCATCTGTCTGCAGAGCCGGGAACCTTCCCGGGGCCCCACACTGCTACCCAGGCCACGGGAGAGGATTCGTGGAGAATGATGGGGAAGCCGGGGGGAGACCTGGGAAAGCTCCAGATGGGGGGTTCAGTGTCACTCTTCTCAGGGAAGACCAGCCACCCACAGGGGCCTCACACATCCAGGGTGCCCGTGAAAACCTAGGTCCTCAGTCATGGGTTTTATACTCCTGGTTTTAGGTTTCGAGACTTCATCAGGAGCTGAATTCTCTGTGGTTGTTCCATTCGGCTCCCCATTGCGGCCTGCCAGGAGGGGATTTTCCGTGGGCCCATTTCCTCACCTGCACAGCTCACTGTCAGCACGGCCGTGTCATCCTGGTGCTTCTAGCATAATCTCTGACCATGTTCCGGACGCCCATCTGCTGGCTCTTCCTCTGTGGGCCCACAGTCTTTCAGAGCAGTGGTTTTCAAGCCTGGGAGCTTTTAAAGATCCTGATGCCCCGGCTTTGAGGTCTGTAGAGCCCAGGGATGAGGCATTTTCAAAGCTCCACAAGGTGGAGAAGCACTGGTTTAGAGAAATCTGCTGGAATAGTCTGCAGACCCTCTAAGCATGGCTGGGTGGGGGTTGGGGGGGGTGTGCTCCCTTCCACTCACATCAGCATAATCCACTGTATGAAAGCCCATGAAACACAGATCAAAAGCTTCCTGCTGGCCGGAGAATGGGTCTTTGGAAAACGGGGCTGAGCTTTCGGACTCTGTGTCCTGGGGTGGGTTCTGACTGTGTCCAGGGCCAGTCTGGCCATTGTGACTTTCAAGCCACCTTCTGCCCGTGGACTTCACCGCCATTTTGCCCAGGAGAGCCAAAGGCCCTCCCGCGATTTTTATTGTCCATTTTATATTGTCGAACAGGAGCCTGAGATGCTTGTGGTCATAATTTTGAAATATTAAATTACACTGAGCATTAAGGGCTATGTTTTCTGTTAGAAGACAGGTTAATTGCTGCTCTTCATCTTTAATTTTGAGATTTAAGCCGGTTTCCCATTTAGCTCTAATTGGTAGTGTTCCGACACCCCTCCCTGACCCCAGAAGCCTTTGATATGGTTTAGAAATCCTTTTATGGAAGCCCCTTTTTCTTTTGCCTTGCACATTTAATAGATTTGTATTTCCTCCATCATCTTGCCTTCTGTGGAGATATTTCAAAATCGCACCATGTGTCTGCAGGGAATAAATGCCTCCTCTCCGGCAAATGTTTTTTTACAGGGATCGGCAAAAGAGGATTAATTGCCCCCATTCACACACACCTCTTACTCGCTGTGTTCCATTTTCATACAGAGGTGTTTAATCCTTTCTTCCGCAGCCCAGCTGGCTTTGTCGGTAAATGCTCGTGCTCTTCAAGTGATGTTTCTGGAATAGACCTTAAGAGAGCATCTACTCCAATCACTCTATTTTACAGATAATAATATCACCATAATAATGCTTTATGTGTCAGGGGAGAGCACTCATTGTGAGGAGAGGGACGAGGGTGGTAATGAGCCCTTCATCCCTGGAGGTGTTCAAACGCAGTTTGGAAGCAGCTTGTCAGGCATATTTTAGAGGCAAATATAGCAGATGAACTAAGAGGTTTTAGAGTCTTCTGACTTGGGTTTAAATCCCTGCCACTTCTGGTCCTGTGGCCTTGGGCGACTTACGAGCCATTTTGAGCCTCTATTTACTACTCTATAAAATGGAGTTAATAATAATACTTAGCACCAAAAGTTACAGTAGAGTGGGGTGAAATAATACCAGGTCCTTACTAAGTGCTTCCTAAGTGTGGGTGACTATTATTAAATATTATAGATGGCAGCCAGGCTTCAGAAGTTAGGGCAGCGGTGGGAATAGGGAAGAAATCATCATAGAGACCTTTCCATCATCCTCAGTCCCCAGAACTCAGTCGCACACTAGAGTTTCCAAAGTGCTGTCACATCTGTCTCCTCAGTTTATCCTCAGAGTGGTCCTATATCCAGACTAAATAGTAGTGTGGAGAAATAGAGGATCAGAGAGGCAAAGTGACTTGCCTTAAGTCACACAGCATAAGGGTAGAGCCACTAGAACCCAAATTCATACATACCCTTCTCTTTCTGAAGCTCCCAGGAGCTCAAGGCTATTGTCTATCTGCTCCATTATCCTTCTGCATTATCATGAGGCTGTATCTTAATATCTCAAGACTTTCCTTAGCTAGGTGGGCATGCTTCCAGTCTGCCCGGATTCTTATTCTGAGGGTGATGATTGCCAATTCAAATGCAAGGCTTGGAGCTGTTTCTTTTACTCCCAAATATGTAGGGCAATCAAGCAGTCCAATAATAATAATACATAATGTTGGATACTCATAATGTACTTGTTTCATGTGGCAGTCTTAGAATTTTAATTTGATACAAGGAACATTATTACTTCATATTCATTAAATCGCATGTTAACCTCTTTTAAAAACCCGTTTTCCAGCAATAATAGAAGACAATTTTACGTGAGGAAAATCATTTGGGGAAGAAGATCCGCTCAATAGGTTTTCCTGAGAATCGCCACGGCCTGGGCTGACCCCACCACCTTCTCCCACGCAGTTCCAGTCTCCCCCTGCCACGGTTTAACAATGTGAAGTACTAGAGGCCATTTATACGGGGGGGTCTGGACCCGTCTGTATGAGGGGGCTTTCCATCAGCTCGGCTCATTGGCTGCTCCCAAGAGCGTCCCCTGGTACAGGCCCTGGGTAGTCAGTCTTTTGCACGAATGATCCGCTCTCAGGAACCTTCAAGGATCATCATGAGAGTTACAATCAGAGGAAAGAAGGGGGCAGCTCAGGGTTGGGGTGAGGGATAGAGGACGTGTGGGGGAGATCCCGACTCTCCTTAAAGACTTACACACTCGAAGTGTTGGGCCGGAGAAATTTGAACATGGGTGAAACCGGGTTACCTTCAGGAGGTTCCCTATCTAAAGACACTGAGACCCGCTAACGGCCTCCTCCCATGCACACCCGCCTTCCACTCTAACTCCTCCCGCCAAACGAGACGGGTCTGCAGGTCTAATCGGGCTCTTACTCTCTCGTGCTGAGCTCCAGCGAACCCAGCTCTTCTGGCTGACTTCAAGCAGTGGCCCAAGAGCTCCTCGGGGTGAGGGGTCCCACCCTGTCTCTATACTGGGAAGCCCCCAGTTTTGTTTTTCAAATTGATTCCGCACAGAATTTCCCATGAAGAAGGAACTCTGAGACCGTGTGCCTCCTGAGCCTGTCCTCCCCACCCCCGCACCTGCCCATTTTGCAGATCGGAAAACCAAGATCCAGAGGACAGGGTTTTATTCTGGGTGCGTGGCTAAGTTGGAATGAGAATATAGCTGCAGCTCTGCTAGCACAGCCAATCCCCACCGCATTTTCCCTCTGTTAACGCCAACACTGTACCAGCCTTCCGCTGAACTTGGGGGACTGTTACTGTGGACTGTGTCCTTACAGTGTCCCGGAAACTTGTTCTAGACAGCATGCAACCCCTCGTGTCATCCTGGCAGCAATTTCATATGGTGGCTATGGCTGTCCCCATTCTGTGGGTGAGGTCACTGGGCTCAGAGAGGTGAAGCTCTTGCGAGGTCAGCCAGGGCATGACTGAGATGAACTTGAACCCAGGCAACCACTGGGCTCCCTGCCTCTGCCCTTCACCCCTGTGCTTTACTGCCTGGAACCTATCGCCTCGAGCCTCCATTTACTTCTCTGTGAAACTAAGGTACCTCATTCCTGTCCAGACTAATTTACACACGAGGTTCAAGTCAAAGGGATATAAAAATTCTTGGCAACATCAAAAGTGCTATAAAAAGGCACCACTCTCTACTAATGCCATTATAAAATGTGGACAGATTATTTGGTTTGGGGCCTTTTTGTTAATGCAGTAAAGATTCTGGCAGGAAAAGGGGGTCTTTGCTCAACAATGTACGACACGTTATGGGTCAGAAACACATTCATTCAAAAACTTTTATTTAGAACCTTTTCTGGGCTCAGCGTTGGGTCAGACACTGGGAATTCAGAGAGAAATAAAACCATCCCAACCCTCAAGAGGCTCAGGGTCCTTCGGAATTTGCCAAGAGATAAAGCAGCGATTGCATTCCAAAGAAGGATGAACTGGAAGCCTCCACGGGCACCGAGGGGGCCTGACCAAGTGTGCTGGCCAAGAGGGCAGGTTCTGGTCTAGGTTGCCTTGAATTCCCATCCTTGCTCTTCACTTATTAACTGTGTGTCCTTGGGCAGTGTTCTTGTTCCCTCTGTGCCTGAGTTATATATTCTCTAAAATGGGAATTATGAGAGATGATAATAGAGTCCTACCTCAAAGAATTGCTATAAATATTTCATGAGCCAGGGAACTCTTTGGAAGTCTGAGGCAGACTATAGACTCCTGGGAATATTGTTTTTCAATGCAGCCAATAAAAATATATAGGATTAGAAAGTCTACTAATTACATTAAAAATAGCATCAAAATATTAAAAACACAACTTTATCATTTAGCCATATACGTGCTTCCTTATTAAAGCATTCAATTATAAGATCCCACGGCAAGTCTAATAAGCACCATAATTTCGCAGCAGTGATAGGCATAAGTGGTATTTCAAGGCATCCGTGACTATATGATGTGAGAGGAATTTGTCTGTAATTTCTATAGGTGACATACAACTAAAAGAAATGCTCCATTTCAGTTGAGATCAGTGAATGCAGAGATGTGATTTTTCCCTTCCAAGTTCTCTGACCGCCTGAATGCTCTCCCAAGGACCCTCCGGAGACCCGTGGACCCAGGTGGTTAAGTCCTGCCCAAGGGAGAGAGCTGCCCTTGTGCAGCAGCTGGCTGGCTGGGGAACCGTGGGGTCGCCTCAGCTGTCCTGCACACCGTCTCAGAACGGAGTGACGCCAGTGGACTAATAACACCGCCAGGACAAAACTTGGACCATTTCGGATACTCATGCACCTGCCGTCTTCCTCGTGTTAATAACCGCACAATGGCTGAAGGTGGACTCTGCCAAAATTCGGATCTCAGCTCCACCATCCATCCTGTGTCACCTTGGAAGAGATCCTGGTTCACTGTATCTCCACTTCTCCATCTCTAAGATGGAAATAATACTCCTGGCCTCTTCTGGCCATCGCAACAATTCAAAGAGACGCCCCGGCGAGGTGCGTTCACACGGTGAAGTGCTCGGCAAGCATCTGGTACTCTCATGGTTGTCACTTGCTACGGCACAGTAAGCCCTGTAAATGCCACCAGAATGAGCCACGTGGAGGCAAGATAGCTTCCAGGGAGCAAGACCCCTTGAGTCTGAATCCTACTGCTGCGGCTTCCCTGCTGTAAAGCTGTGGATGGTGCTCGACCCTCTCTGAACCTCAGTTTCTTCCCCTGTAGAACTAGAAAGAGACTAGCATCAACTTCACAGCTTGGTTAGCAAGACTGGAAAAACGTATGTAAAATTCTTAGGATGGTCTCTGGCTCACGTTAAGTGCTCATCTGTTAGCTCCAATATTATCAGCATTGATATTTAGTGCCCAGTGAGTGAACCTAGCCGCCTCCCAGCACCCACACTTCGTTATTTCCCCAAACCCAATAAACTTTGCTAAGGGTCTAGGAAAACACTTAGCGAGTTCGGTTATTTATTTTATGGAATAATTTACCCACCAAAGCAATTGTCCCAGATCGGAGAAACTGAGGTTTTTGGAACCATGGAAAAAACAGGTATTCTGTGTCCATTAAATGTCACCTCTGTTACCCTATTTATTCCTTGCAGTGGCCCTTCCAGATCCCCATTTTACAGATGAACAAATGGAGAAAGAGGAGAGAAGATTAGCCTAGGATTGAACCATTGGGTGATGGAGCTAGAATTTGAATCCAGTTCTGTCCCACCCCTGGAAGTCTCAGCAGCCATAAGTATTTCCTGCTGAGCCAGAAGGGCAGGGCCTGCCCACCTGAAGCCATCCTCCTTGGTCCCCAGGCTGTGGTCCAACCAGGCTGACAGCATCTGGGATGTCTGCTCTGTGCAAAGGAGGAATGCATGTTTATCTCGTGGGTACTGAGCTAGCCTTCCTGCTTGACGCCTGAATTTATAATGCATCCTGACCCTGCTGGAGGACTGTGCCTCCCCTTCCCCCCAAGGTAGGGATGGCAGATGGGCTACAGCAGCCATTGCAGCCATCATGCCCCCGGATCACGTGTCCAAAGGCCACATCTCTGGCACAAAAGCCTAATGCCTGTTTTTCTTCTACTTCTCTTCTGTGGCAATCAGGTGTGAGAGAAATGGGTCTTAGGCAAACGAGGCTGTCCCTGAGTTCTGGGATCCCAGATAATTACTCATTCATTCTCTGAAAGCACATACAGGGCACCCACCACATTTTAGGCCGTGGAGATAAAAGGAGGTTGAGATGTGACTCCTAGACGCAAGAACTCCCTCTCTGGGAGAGACACGTGTATACATGTCACTGCGGGCTAGGACAGAACTGGGGTGTGGCAGGGGGCCCTGGGAGCTGACCAGTTCTCCTTGGGGTGAGGGTTGGAAGGATCCGGGGGAAGCTTTCAAAGGATGTGCCGTAGAGAAATATGTAGGTGTTCAGCAGGTAGAAAAATGCTCCTCATTAACAGTAGAACAAATGAAGCTCAGAGATGCCGAGAGACTTGCCCGAGGTCACGCAGCTGGGCGTGAGGGGTGGAGCCAGGCAGCCTGACACCAGGCTGACTCCAGGGCTTATGTTCTTTTTCATATTGAGCCTAACCAAAGGAGACCCACTGACAAAGGCCTGGAGGGAAAGGAGGGAAAGGGTCCAAAGCACTCGGAGAAGGAGCTGGAGCACAGATGCTCACCGGGAGGATGAAAGGGGATTGGAACCAGAGGACCAGAGCCTCAAATGTCAAATCCTAGAGAATGTCCTCTGTTGCTGTGGTAAATTGTTGCAACAATGGCCTCTAATGAATCACCTCCCCCGTACCCATCCCCTTTGCAGTGTGGATTTTTTTAAGAGATGAAGTCTATTTCCCTACTCCTTGAATCTGGGTTGACCTGTGACTGCTTTGGCTGATGGAATATGGCGGGAGTGGTCTTGTGGGAGCACCGGAACAATCGAGGGGTGTGCAGCTTCCAATCACAGCCTCCTGCTGTCCCAAGACTCCCCTCGATGAAGACAGGGTTGGGTTCCTTGAGAATGAGAGGCCACGTGGAGAGAGACATCCCTCCCCCTCCCAACTCAGCCATCTCAACCGGAGCTCCTCAAGGCACCAGACACATCTAAGAGCCAGTCTTGGATCTTTGTCCTATTTGCCAGAGGAATGCACCACCCAAGGACTCCAGATGACCTTTTGTGGAACCCCTGCACCAGTTCAGATTGCAGAATCATGAGTGAATAGATAGATGGCTACACCTGAATTTAGCACCAGCACCTGAACTCCACCCAGCCCAGCTACTTTGGAAACATCCCTCTATGTTGAGGGTGAGCATGGGAAGGCCAGACTAGCATCTAGGGACCCATCACATCTCAGCCACAGGGACAGCTGGGTTCTCCTTTGGAAGCTGGAACCAAACAGCCTCTCCTCCTTGGTGGATCCATTTGTTTTTACTGCCATTTCTCCCTCCATATTGATGGTGGAGGCAGCTGCCAAAATAAACTAGGGCAGGTCTCACAGCCAGAAAACACCAACTGCCTGGATATCTTTGCTTGTCTGTTTGCTCCTCTCTGGGCAGCATACCTTTCTTTTTATTCATGTAGAATCTTCCCTTGGGGACTCAGGGTCGCTGGGGAGTGGAGTCTATCTCAAAGACAGAAGCCGAGCCCTTAATACGTACCAGACACTTTCTGTATGTTATTATGATTATGTAGCTCCTATTATTTATGGATTCCTCCTGTGTGCCTCAGACGTTTACACTGTCCCTTAATCCTCAGGACAATGTCACTGGGCTGGTACTGTCACCCAGTTTCACTCAGGGGGATTCTGAGAGCCAGAGGGGCTAAGTGACTTGGGAGGAGGTGGCAACACTGGAGTTGGAACCCACACTGTCCAGCTCCAGAGCTACATGGGGTTTCCCTTCCAAGAAAGGAAAAGTCTGGCAGCCAAGAGTCCAAGGGATGGGAGTATTAGGTTTGACTGAGCACGGCTGAGTTTGACTGAGCAGGGAATGGATGTGTGATAAATGCAATAGATGGTCTGCATGTTGCAAAAGATGGCTCTTTTCACTGCATTGGTAACTAAAGGGTCCCAAAGTTTTCCCTGGGGTGTCCCGCGATGACAGAGACTTCACAAAGTCTGGGTCCCTTCACTTTTCTCACCACCAGCCCCCACTCCCACAGAGGAGGAACTCCTGACACTGCACTGCCCTTGGGTACTACCCGTGATAGAAGGACCTGGAAGGAGTGTGTCTGAGGTGCTTCCCATACCCAAGCAGAAACCCCACATCCCAGGTTAGGGAGAGGAACCCAGAGCTCTCTAAACAGCTGTGGCTTTGGGTACCACCTGTCGTGGCAGGGTGCTGGGGTCCAGGTCCTCCACCTGGGCATGGCATCGCCTAAGGAGGAACCACCCAGGAGACAGACCATGTTTGGGCCATTAGCGCCAGCAAAGGAAGAGGACACCTACAACATACTTTTTACATGAAAAAATAGATGAAATAGACCCCAAGGGGGGGACAGCACCACATTAGCTTTTTTATGCCTGCTTTACAGCCCATTTTATTCTGTCACTGGGAATCATCATGAGGAAGGCGGCCCTTGAAAGGTATCAACTTCACCTAAGTGTCCCTTTCTGGACCTCAGTTTCCCCATCCACATAACAAAACAATTGTTCCTATTAGTGTTGCTGCATCTGGCTGGGTATCAGAGCCACCTTGGGTGTTGGGGGTGGGGGTCCCAATTTAGGGATGCTGCCCTGGTGATTCTGAATGAGGACGTGGGCCCGGAGATCTAGATCTTAACAAACGTTTCATGGTGATTCTTCTAACCAGGGAAGGTCTGTAAAACCTGGGTGTAAGAACCAGGAGTACCACCCAAACTATTTGGCTCAGGACTGAGAGCTTTCCCAGGATGTGGGACTTTCAGTGTTAAAACCAGGAATGTTCCAGTTAAACCGGGACAACTCGGTAATCTCAACCATACCATTGACTACTTGGGACCTTCTGCCTTGAACTTGCTAGGGATCCATGATGACAATCATCTGCCATTTCCCCTAGAATGGCTAAAGTTCAATGTTCTCGGTTCTAAGGCATCTAGAGAGGAGAAACCATCCTAATTCTAGGTGGAGTGAGGCCTCTTGACTCGTGCCCTCCTGTTAGACACAGTGTGAAATCCTCAGGGTAGGAAATCTTCCATTCTCACACACCACCTTCCACTGGGCTTGGTCTCCTGCAGAGCTCTGCCTCAGAGCTTTCACTGATAGCTCCATGTGCATGGGGCACAGAGACAGGAAGGAAAATTTATGGGCCCCCTTCATCTCTGTTTGACTTTTAATTTTATCTTTTTAGAGAATGGGAGAGTAGGCTATCCCATTTAATCCTCACAACGGCCCTGCTGGTAGGATTTATTTTTTATTTTATAAGTAACAAATCTAAGACCAAGATTCCTGTAGTAGGGAGTCACAAAGTAGGGCGGGATCCACAGCTTCTTGGAACACAACAAACTTCCTGCTTGCCAAGGCCCAGTAAGGGGCAATGGTTGTAAGGATGCGCTTGGAATAAGAGGAAGGTTTTAGAATCCAAGGACGGGAACTAGAAACTGATGGGGCCTCACAGTACCACTTGATATTATTTGATTCCTCTACATCAGTATGATCTAGAAGAAATGCAATGCATGCCACCTATGTCATTTTACATTTTCTATCGGCCAAATCAAAAAAGTAAAAACAAATATGTGAAATCAATTTGATGATATTTTATTTAACCTGATACATCCAAAATATGATCATTTCAGCAAGAAATCCACATGAAAATTGTTAATGAGATATTTCACATTCTCTCTTTTTTTCTTTAACGGTTTCTGGAATCTGGCATTTATATCTCACTCTTACAGCACGTCTCAACTTGCTACATTACAAGTGCTCAAAAGCCACATATGGTGAGTGGCTACCAAAACAAGACAGTTTCTTTTTGATCTACTTGATCTACAATTCTGAAAAGGGTGGACTAAAAATCTTCCACTTAAACTGTCTATTTTAGGGGCAATTCTCCTTTCATCTCTAATACTTTTTGCCCTTGTGTTTAGTTGCTGTGTTGTTGGCTACATACATGTTTATGATCATAATATCTTCTCTGTAAAATATGCCCTGCATCCTACGATGTCTTTCTTTGTACTCACATGTGCTTTTAATCTCCAATTTTACTTTGCCTACTATTAAGATTGTCCCACCTTCTTGCTTGCTTTTCCTTGATCTTGCACGTGTCTACTATTGCATACCTTTCTTCTGAGGCTTTTCTCCACTCAACTGAGTCAGCTACTTTCAGTCTCTGCTTCTTTTTATGGGTCTGTTTCTCCTTCCACAAACTGGCGTTTTCACCTTCAGCTCTTTTTCCTGCCTCAAGGTATTTGCTTATTTATGGGATTTGCCATCTTACAACTTTGGCTCCTCCTGACCTCTCAGAACCCATGCAACCTCCCTGCTCTGCCTGAGCATCATTTACATCATACACCGAACTTCCCACACCTGCCTGGAGCAAATGTTAAAGATACTGACGCTCTGGCATGCTTCCTTGGAGAATCTATTCTCAAGGACAAAACTTAACAATCATATTTTAGCAATCACCCCACCCGATTCTTGTGACCCAGTGATTGGGGGTCGCTGTGCCTGTCCCTGAGTCACTTCCCTTCCACCATATGGAATAGTCTCCCTGGCATCAAATCAGACTGGCAGAAGACCCGAGTAACACCAAGAAGCAAAGAAGGGTGATCCCAGTGTGTTAAGCTGTTTTAATTAGTTCCACTGCTCAGTGACTTAGAGCGGAAGGTCACAGATGTGTTTTTCCTGATAAAATCCTATATGTACAAATGTCCTTTCACCCACAGCTCACCCATCTCTGCTTAAGAGTTGTTGTGGGGTTTTTTAAATTGTAATATTGGCTTCTTTGCTTTTTTGAGTGGGAGGCAATAAGGCTCTGTTTGCTAAAGAAATGGAGGGAAGTGTTTCCAGTTCTCTTTAATTGAAATGATCTCATATGCAAACAACAAAAAATTAAGCCTTGGATGCGCCTCTGCAAAATTGAGGGGTAATGACCCCAGCTTATGATAGAAGGCTATGATCCGTTTCATTGTCTAGAGCTGTAAGCATCTGTCACGTGTTGAAGTTTCACTACAGGAGCTGCCAGAGCAGGGAGAGGGTCTCTCTTCCTCCCTCCTGCCTTCTGCCTATACTCCATTGCCTCTCACTTGTTAGGGAGGGAAGAGGCCAAAGGTGGGCGACGAGGAGATGGTCCGATAGGTCCTGAGGATGGCCCAGCACCAGTACATTTGCAGTGGCCTCATTTGTTTGGATCTTACAAAATCCTTGCGACCGCAGACCCTCCCCTCCTACTCCTGTGGGCATGACCCCCTCAGCAGCTCCTCACCTGTGTGTGGTGGGGGGGCGGGGAGCACTGCTTGGAATGTAGAGAGCTTGGTGCCAGAGGGAGAGAGCAAAGGGACACGCTGTGGGCTGAAGAGACAGGCTGTCAACCTTCTCAAGGATTTGCTCCTATAGGGACCCACTTGTCCATCCACATCAGCAATCCCTCTCTCATCTTTTGTAAATAAAGTTTTATTAGAACACAGCATGCTCATTCATTCATGCACTGCCTGTGGCTTCTCTCATTTTAGTCAGGGTCATCTACATGTCAGGCATTTGAGGCCTATATTTTAAGTTCATGTGTACTTTGGAAAGCAGACAAAGAGTTCTGTATGAAAGATTTTTCTTCAGGCAGGATTTCTACCTCCAGGGTGTGGACACGAGCTTAGTGGAGTAGTGGCACCAGGAGCATATGACTCTCAAAGTCCCAAATGTTTACTACCTGCTCCTTCAGAGTTGGCCAACCTCTGGCCTAGACTAGACAGCATGACCCCCTGAGTTGTGGGATGAAGAGAGAGGGCCATCTGAATAAAAACAGGTTTCTGCTAGGGCGCCTGGGCGGCTCAGTGGGTTAGAGCCGCTGCCTTCGGCTCAGGTCATGATCCCAGGGTCCTGGGATCGAGGCCCACATCGGGCTCTCTGCTCAGCAGGGAGCCTGCTTCCTCCTCTCTCCTCTCTCTCTGCCTGCCTCTCTGCCTACTTGTAATCTCTCTCTGTGTCAAATGAATAAATAAAATCTTTAAAAAAAAAAACAGGTTTCTGCTAGCCACAAAAGGGGGAATAACGACTGTCAGCACCAAGAACATCTGAAGCAAAGGCCCTGTGTGACCAGGCACCTGTATTTCTCACTCACCTCATCTTGGACCCTTCTCATTTCTCACTAGGCTCCTCCACTCTGGCCATCACTCTGCTGATCAAACATATCACCTCATTCCTACCTCAGGGCCCTTGCACTTGCTTTTCCTCCTACCTGGAATACCCTTTCCTCAGATATCCATATACTTGGGATCTTTCTTGTCATTCAGAGCTTTGCTCAAAGGATTCCACCCCAAACAAGCCCTTCCCAACAGCTAGGCTTGTCCTCAGACCTCTTTCATTTATGTTATTCTCATACTTCTACTCTTTAAAGTCTTTTGTTTGCTTGTTTGCTGGCTTTGTCCCCCACTAGGAAACCAAAAGGTTTAAATTGGGAGAGTTCAAGGCTGAGTTTATATCTCTGCCCTTTATCTCTGAATGGTATGGAAAACAGAAGAAGAAAGCATGTCACTTCAGTAGAAGAGGGCCTGGCATATGGTACACTTCACAAATTATTGAATGAATGAGTGAACAACCACATCCTAGGACACTGGTTAAGGCTCTGGGCTTTGGTGTCAAGCTACCTGCTTCAAAATCCCAGCCATTTACTTGGTATCTGTGTGACCTTGGGCAAGTCACTTGACCTCTGAGTGCCTCAGTTCCTTCATCTGTAAAATGAGAGTTATACCTACACCTATCTCTTGGCTTTGTAGGGAGGATTAAATGAAATAACTCATTGAAGGATGCCAAATCCTCATCAACTATTACATTTATGTTGTGGAAAGGATTAGGTAAGCTCATATGTGGACCTCAAATATAGTAATCACTCGACTAATGGTGAAACTGTGACTTCTTAACCCTGATGTCCGGTCTGTGGTGAGTTCCACTCTGGGCAAGATGCTGGTTAGTGGTGTGACCCAGGATGAGTCAGTTAACCTCTCCACACCTCTGCTCCTGCTCTGAAAGATGGAACCAGTTCCTATTCCTCACAGAGCTGCTGCGACTGCCAGGTGAAATCCTATGTGCACCATGCTGTGGCATGCTGTGGAAGACACAGCTCATTGCCCCAAGCACTTGGTCAGGACACGCTGAGGAAGAGAGTGGGCCATACATAAACAAGCGAGCAGACTCTAGAGTCCAGCAGACAACCTATTAGCTGTGAGGTTTTAGCCAGCCTCCTCAGTGCTCTGAGCCTCCATCTCCTCATCAATAAGAGGGGGGCTATGATAGTCACTTCAAAGTGTCATTGAGATAATTGGATGTTCACAAGTATGGTTGCTAGCATGAAACGATATTCATTCCATGGTGGCCTCTGTTTTTCCTGCCTTGCGGAACCTTATATAAGCAAAATGTACCACGTGAATGCAGATGTCAATGGGATGTGTTTATCCTTATCCATTGGGTCTGTGTGGGAGAGCCAGAGATTTAGAGGTCTGGTCCAGAGTGCACGTGAATTGAATCCATTTTTCTCATTGTCAGCCCAACCCGCTTTTGGTAACTCCTCATCACAGTTCATTTGCTTTGTGACCTTGGATAAGTCACTCACCCTCTTTGGGTCTTAGATAGGAGATAGTAATAGTTGTCCATTGTTATGGATAATTTTATGTGCCCACTTGGCTGGGCCAATGTGTTCAGATATTCGGTAAAATGATATTCTGGATGTTTCTCTGAGGGTGTTTTTGGATGGGACTAACATTTCCTCAGTGGACTTTGATGAAAGCAGATTGTTCTCCATAATGTGGATGGGCCTCGTCCAATCAGTTGAAGGTCTGAACAGAACAAAGGACTGCCTCTCCTGAGCAAGAGGGAATTTTAGCAGATGATCTTTGGACTTGAATCACATTATCAGCTCTCCCCTGGGTCTCCCTTCTGTCTGTCTGTCTGTCCTGCAGATTTTGGACTCATCAGCCTCCTTAATCAAGTGAGTCAACTCCTTAAAATAAATCCATCTGCTCCCTATATCTGTATCTATATAATATACATATGTGGTATATAGATATTTATGTTATATGTGTTATATATATGGATGTGATATATCCCACATATGTATGTATATACATGCACATTCTATTGGTTCTGTTTTCTTGGAAAACCCTAACACACCCACCCTACCCCCAGGGTCTCAGAAAATCCAGTTAGAAACTAGGTACTTACATACACTGACTGATCCAAATGTCCAAGCAGAGCCATTATACCAGTGCCTGCACCTCAGGGTCTGGGGGCATCTACAGGGCATTAAGTTCTCTCCAGCCTCTGGCCAAGGGGTACCACAGAGAAGGCTCAGTTGAGCTTTTTCTCAGGCCCCTTGAAGCCTGGTGGGGTCTGCAGCGCCATGAAGAGAAAGAAGCCCCAAGGGGCTGAGTGCTGATGCCCCTCCCGATCCTTCTAGATTCCTCTTGCATTGGTTTCCTAGGGCTGCCTCAACAAATCACACAGACTGGATGCCCTTAAGCAACAGGAACCTATTCTTTTTTTTTTTAAAGATTTTATTTATTTATTTGACAGAGAGAGAGAGAGATTACAGGTAGGCAGAGAGGCAGGCAGAGAGAGAGGAGGAAGCAGGCTCCCTGCTGAGCAGAGAGCCCGATGTGGGCCTCGATCCCAGGACCCTGAGATCATGACCTGAGCCGAAGGCAGAGGCTTTAACCCACTGAGCCACCCAGGCGCCCCAGGAACCTATTCTTTCACGGTTCTGGAAGTCCGAAGCCCAAAATGCAGGCGGGGTTAGGGTGGGTTCCTGCTGGAGCCTTAGGCAGAGTTGATTCCAGCTTCTGGTGTGTCCTGGTGGCCCTCGATGTTCCTTGGTTTGTAGACAACCCTCCCGCAGCCTCACTAGGCTTCTCCCAGGGTGTGTCTCTTCTTCACTTCTTATGAGGACACCAGGAATATTGGAGGTAGAGCCTACCCTAAACCAGTATGACTTCATCTTAACTAACTACATCTGCGAAGACCCTATGCCCCCCAGTCAAGTCACATTCTGAGGTTCTGGGTGGACATTAGTTCAATGGTGAGGGGACACATTTAACCCAATACACGTGTGGGGGGTGGGTTTGGGGGCAAGGGAGCCCCAGGGAAAATGAAGGGCAATCCCTCACCTTGTTAAAAAAAGAAAACCGCAGACCCAAAATGGCCTCACTTAGTTAAGACCCCAAGTCAGTAAACCGAGACTTTCAACCCCCTGGAATGTCACCTCTAACCAGGTCCACATGGGAATTTCCCGATCGGCCCTAGAAAGTTTATTTTAGAGCCCTTCTGTTCCCTCTAGGAGGGCAACCTGGCCTCAAACAATGGATTCTTCATGAACAGTTTCCTTTTCTCTGCTTCTTCTCTACCTTTGGAAACCTTTCCTTTTCTGTAGCCCTTTGGCGCTCCCCTCTGCTCGCTGGATGGCTGCTGCCTGACTCATGAATCGATTAATAAAGCCAATTAGATCCTTACAATGTACCCGGCTGGATTTTTGTTCCGTAACAACCTTCAGTAACTCCATTTATGCTGCTGTATCCCAGCCTGGCCTGGGAACCCGTGTTAAAAGGCAGCCCTTGCTGCCCTGGGTCCAACGAGACTGAAAATCAGAGCACACCTGTCTGCAATACTCGCTTTTCTGATGTGTGTGAGCTTTTTGGGTGATGGTAAAATTACATCAGTAATCCCGCTTGTTTGCAAACAATGATCATTCAAAAAAAGAGAACAAAAGTTGGGGCGCCTGGGTGGCTCAGTGGGTTAAAGCCTCTGCCTTCGTTCGGCTCAGGTCATGATCTCAGGCTCCTGGGATGGAGCCCAGCATCGGGCTCCCTGCTTAGCAGGGAGCCTGCTTCCTCCTCTCTCTCTGCCTCTTTCTCAGCCTGTCTCTCTGCCTGTCTCTCTGCCTATGTGTGATCTCTCTCTCCCTGTCAAATGAATAAATAAAATCTTAAAAACAAATGAAGCACATTTAAAAAAAGAAAGAAAGAAAAAAGCAGCAATGGCAGGACAGCCAAGGTAGCCCAAGTTCCTAGATGCCTAAGATAGAGTCACCCAGCTTCGAGGCCCTCAGGGGCTGGAACATTAGATAACTTTTCATTCCTGGAGATAAGACTCCTCCACGGAGCGGGGCATGTAAGATTTCACCCCACCGCTACCCTTGTCCCATCTAGCAGATAGTGCAGGCGCCCAGCCCAGATCCTGTTATCTTTTACCCCTTTTATGGGGCAAGGGGAACTGGAGGTGGGTGCTGGGTTTCGGTGTGCTTTCCCCACCAAGAGTCAGTGCCTGTGTCTCTTCGTGGAGGACCGCCCTGCCCTCCAGCTCTGCCCCTTTGCTCCCAAGGCAGGGAGCAGAAGTGCCAGGAAATTTCCATCATTCAGCCCCTCCCCAGGCTGTATACTTCATCAGCGACTAATGGGTTCAGCATATGAAAACAACAGCATCCTAACTTAGGTCAGGGCATAACTTACATCCCAGATGCCTCTGCGCTGCCAGCTGAAGCTGCCCCCCACCCCAAGACATGGGCTGAGGTCACATCCCTGTCCACCTTCCTCAGCTTCCCTTCCTGTTGTCCCAGCTGCCGCAAGGCTTCCTTGGGGGAGTACTTTCTTGATAAATCACTTGCATCGGAGTGCTTCTGGGGGCTCTGGCCCAAGACCCCCACCTCTGGAATGTCATTTGGACCCCACATGCAAGGATGCAAGGCAGGCCTTTTGCATGCATGACAGTGGCAGCCTCTGGGGGTGATTCAAAGGACCAGGGGCCCTGTATCTCCTCCACGTTGCCTCTACCTTGTCTGAAATCCCACCCTTGGAGATTCATTCCCTTGGAATGTGTCCCTCGCTCCCCCTAAAATGGAGCTGCTTCTGGGGGATCAGCTTTATCACTGACATTAATACTGCTCCTTGGAGTGGGGCTCCCCAGTAAATCAGAGCCTTTGCTGCTACTGCTGCAACTGGGGACCCAGTGGGCTCGTTCCCTCTGCTGGAGTCAGACTTGGACAAAATGGTGAAGGCAGACAGAAAACTGGGTCTTTGCCATGGCCAGCCTCACACCGCGGCGCCCCTCTCCCCACCCTGGGCTGCTTCCCACGCCACATCCCAAGTCCCTGTCCTTCTCCCGCTGCGGCATGAAGGCCAATCCACTCAAGATTTGAAACAGTGATGATGATTATATAATGACAATGACGATAAGGCATCAGTATTTTTAGGGTGTTATTGTTCCAGAGGCTGTTTCACTTTAAATAGGATTTTGGGGCTGTCAAAAATGACCATGGGACCCAAGGGGAAGCTTAAATCGTGGAATTCAGGCTCTGCAGTCTCCAGATGAGGGTAGTTTGGAATCCTGCCCTGTATGTTTCCAATTCCAGCCAGGGCATACAGGGCTGTACCGAACAGCCCCTTTGCACAAATTAGGAAAAGATGTCCCTGCTGGGTCGATGAATTAGAAAATGGAACCTCCTGGGAACAGACACAGCTCCAAAGGTACACAGCTTGGAGGAGAGTACAGGCTGCATTTCAGCCCTACATACTCCTGCTAAGTTCCTTTGTGCAGTGCACAAACTGCTCAGCCATACAAGGCAGCCCTAAGAAGCCTGACTAATGTTAAAAACAAACCCACAAGCACAAGATGGAGTCACTTATGCTAGGCCAAGTCACCAAACCCAGGCTTAAGACCTAACCTGACTTCATTTTCAACCTCCCCCAGAAATGTAGTCTTTACCAGTCAGTCAGGAAGTTTCTGGTCAGTGTCAATGAGGTCATCGGTCACAAGAGTTCTCTCTATCCCTCCGCCTCCCCTCAATCTCCTCCAAGGAAGATGAGGTTACCTGCATAATAAGCTCACCTTTGCTCTTCCCCCTAACAGAGCATGACCTTGCCTGAAACAATCCTTTCTTTTCTTGTGTTTGTAACTTCCTTGCCCCACTGACCTTCCTATAAAGACCATCCCTCTTGTACCCCCTTGGATCTCCCCTCTACTTGCTAGGTGGGATGCTAGGTGGGCTGGGACCTGATTCATGAATTTTCTTTCTTTGACACAAGCCATAGTAATAACCAACATTTAGTTCCTTCTATGCCACCACGTCGCTCAGCATGTTGCTTGTACTATCGTATTTACCACATCCATCTTGTGAGGTAGGTAACCATTTGCAGCATCCCCATTTTACGGATGGGGAAGCTGAGGCTCGAAGAAGTTGTAAATCACTCGAAGTCCCATAGAAAACAAATGAAAGGTCCAGGGCTTGAGCTCCCGTCATCAGGTGCCACAGGAAACGCTTCCCACTCTGGGTATTTCAGAAGGGAGAAGGGTGGCTGAGGACAATTTAACATTGCCAGCAAATCAGATTAGTGGAGAGAAGGAAGCATGTTGGCTGGGGGGCTGTGGAACGAGGCAGGGTGGGCCAGTGAGTAAAGTATTGGCCTGGGCGGGGGGGGGTGTCAAGAAGTCCAAATTAGACTTTCGAGTCTGCCTTGTATCAGCTGGGTGTCCCTGGACCAGTCACTCAATCCTTCTGGGCCTCAACATCCTCATTTGGGAAAATAAGAGTGGAGGAGGCAGGTGTCCAAGGATCCTTTTAGGCTCTGCCAGCTTGCCACGCCTTCTGCCACCCCAAGAGCAGCAGAAGGGCAATGGGTAGGCAATCCTGTCCCCAGTGCACTGGATCTGAGGGGGCAGGGACCCTGCATTCTTCACCCAGGCTGCAATCCGTGCTTCCCACCTTCTCCGTAGCCATTTCCATCCCGACTCCAATCTACAGCTGCCGCCCCGAGGAGAGCTGGCTGAGCCATTTATCAAACACACACAATTAAGGCCAATGTTGGCCAAGATCTATTTCAGGAGCAGAGCAGTGCGGAGCCCGGGGAGTGAGGCAGGGAGGGGAGGCCATCGGGGAGGGGTGAGCTCTCGGAGCCCTGTGGGTTGGGAGGGGCTGGAGGAGCCCCGCAGCTCGTGGAGCACGGCCCACGCCAGGTAGTTCGGTGCGTCTTAGGGGAGCCGAGCCTGTGAGCGCGTTACCCATTTTACAGGAGGGGCAAATGCGGTGCGGAGAGACGGAGCAGGCTGACCGAGCTCCCACAGTGAGGGCAGACCTGGCCTTCGCACCTAGGCGGTCAAGCGCAGGGGATGTGCTCCAAACCGCGCTGCTGTGACAAGATGTTAAAATAGAGATCCGGACCGAGCCTTGGCCAGGGAGACACCGAGACTGTAGCTTCCCGACAGCAGCCGGAATGAGGCCAGTCGCCACGGGAAGATTTTACAAAAGGAGATTTTGAGAGCTGCTTCCGTGATTCCCGAGCTCCACAGCCAGATCAAAGGCATAAAAAGATGGAGTCGAGAGAGAGCAGTTCATGAAGATTTCTTCAGAGAGCTGATGGAACTGAGGAGGAGGCCACCTGGCACTCACCCTGGGCCATCCCCATCTCTCCTTCATTCCCGCCCTGAGCTGCGGCAGACCACCCCCTCCCATCACTGGTGGGGAAGGCAGACTTCCCAGCAAGGCCCCTCTGCCTCCTCCCCTCCTTGGAGGGCTAGGCCCGGGAGCAGGTGTGCCCGGGGCTGGAAAGGAGACGCCCAGCCAGGGTTGTGCGTGCAAGCGTGCATCCGCCAGTGCATTGTGGACACTGTGAGGCCACCCAGGTCTGGGCCCATGCCCCATGCAGGTGACCAGCCAGTCCATCTCTGGAAACAGCCTTCCTCCATCTCTGGGAACTGCCCCTGGCTGGAGAGAGACACCTCCTCCAAGCAGTCCCCCGTCCCTGTACTCAGTGACAGGTCCATGCACAGACAGGAAGGCTCAGCCCCTTCACTTCAATTCTGGACTTCTCTGAAGGGCCCCGAAGCTTCAGAGCTCCCAGAGATTCCCAGCAGCTTGGGGGGGGCGCGGAATCCCAGTTGTGATGCACTGGGGCTCAACTCCTCTATCTGCTTTGTCCTGCTTCCCTCACTCACTTTGCAGGGGCCGCTCCTGAGCTCAAGGTGGTGGGGGCAGGGGGTTGATGAGCCAGCGCACAGATAGATGTTTATTAGCTGAGAACACATGTGATTGTGTCTGAAGGCATGTGCATGAGCATTTGCACGAAGGCAGACATTTGAACACGCGTGAGCAGGATTGTGCATATGGGCAGGTGAGTGTTTGCACATACGTGCAGAGTGTGTTCCCTGCCACCCCGCAGAGCCCCTGCAGGAGCCGACAGCCGGGGCTGCCAGGTCCCCCAGCTTCTCCCTCCCCCTCGCTGACCGGCCGGTGTGATGGACAGCTGCGGGAAGTGATGCTGTCTGCTCCGGGAGTGGGAGAGTCTGTGCAGCCCTGCGGGGGGCCCGGCATAGATTCTGCCCGTCTCTCTGCCCCTCTCTCTTTGGCTCATCCTCCCCCAGGCCTGATGAAGGAACATCTCTCACCAGTGGAAGGCCCCCACGGCAACTAAGGCTGAGTCCGGACAGAGGAAGGGAGGGACTCTGGACTCTCGTGGTCCAGTCTCCCACTGGGACCAGACTGTGGGCCACCTGGCCTCTACTCACCCACCCCAGGGATGGAAGCCCCTGCTGCAACTGCAGCCCAACCACCCACAGAGGAAGCCACCTGTCAGAACACCCCTCCTCCGAGCAACCCCAAACCCACCACCCTGTCCTTGCTACACACTAGTCCTGGCTCCTCCCTCCTCTCCAGCTCCATCCCCAGAAGCTCCAAGGCAGTCCCTGCTCAGCTGCTTCTCCTGTCCCACGCCGCTTCCCCTGAGGTTCCTGCCACCATTCCTCACATGAGGACATTAAGTCCTACTGCCCCCTCCTGGACACTGTGCCTACAAAGTGTGGGGTCCAGATTTGAACCCACAGCGCCACAGAAGGGAACTCACCCTACACCCAGGCTCCCCATTAAGCTAGGAAGTGTCCACTGTTTGCAGCCATATCACGTTGTTTGTGTTTACACTGACTTGCCAGCTCAAATAAAAATGACCGGATCATTTCCAGTGGAATTCTTCCAAGCCAGCCCCATCCACCCATCCTGGGCTTATTCCTGGGACCATTGATTTTTGATCTGAAAGTGCCTGATTTTACATTGATTACTGTTAAATTTCTTCTTGTTGATTTTGGCCCAGCATCCCGCCTGGGAAGAGCTTTGGATCATAAATCAGCTCTATCAGAGTAACTTGTGCTTTCAAGGTTTGGATGAACACATCTTTTATGTCTTCATCCAAGTCTCTGGCAAAATCACTGGACGGGGTTAGAGATGAGGTGGTGTGCACACCGCCTGTCCCCCCTCCTGATCCGTCCCCCTTCATACAGACTCGCCGGGTGACAGCTCCTTAAACCACCCTGAACCTGTTCTGTATCCTCTGATCTGTCATCTAGTCATCCTAGGAAAGGGGGGCAATGTTTAATTAGGGGAAATCTGACTTTGATGAAGCCGGTCTGGCCCTTGGACCATGCTGCGTCCTTTTCCAGATGCTCTGCACTCTCTGTCTAGTCAAGTAGACTAAACCTTTTCTTGTTGTGATCACAATCCTTTCTTCCAGCTTCCCTGCTTTTTGGCAAACAAGATAGCTTTGCCCCTCTGCAGCCTCCATGCTATGCTTCTGTTCTCCCTGACTCCTGGATGTCTCTCAGGATCTTAGAAGTCTTTTCTATACAAAGTAACTGTATAATTTTCAGCCAAAGGAGATAATTTTGAGAGTGTATTAGTTATCAAATGCTGTGTAACAAAGTACCCTAAAAGTTAAAACAATAAATAGTTAGTATCTCAAAGTTTCTGTATGTGAGGCATTTGAGAGTAACAGAGGGGGTCTCCTCTGAAGTTTTATCCAGGATGTTGACCAGGCTGCTGTCATCTGAAAGCTTCCCCGGGCTGAAGAATGCATTTCCAAAATGGCTGACAAAGCCGTTGGCAGGAGATCTCTGTTTCCTATTCCACAAGTCTCTGTAGGACACTTAACTTTCCTTATAATGCAACAGCAGGCTTTCATCAGTGTGAGTGATCCAAGGAAGAGCAAGGAGGAGGCCACAGAATCTTTTATGACATAGTCCTAAAAGCGACATATTGCCACTTCCACCATATTTTATTCATTAGAAGCCAGTCACTAAGTCCAGTCCACACTCAGAGAGAAGAGTATTAGACCTACATTTTGAAGGAAAAAGTATCCAAAAAAGCATTGACATATTTTTAAATCACCACATGAGTGAAGAGAGTTGTTATATAATTACACCAGAATGATGGATTTGAACCAGGACTGGCCTGTGCACAGTATATTTGGTCACCCAGTCTCTTCACAGTCTCCCAAATGTTTGGACCATGAGCTACAGTTAAAAGTCAATTATGACTTTCCTCACATATACATATATAATTGAAACAAAAGCTCACAGAATAGCATTTACCGTCTACATTTGTAGGGGAGGAAAAAGTTTTCCTCAACGCTCTTAGAGTCCCTGCCTGGGTTTGTAAATTAAATTGACAAAGATAGATTAACAGGAGAAGAACATACAAAGTTATTTAATATAAATTTTACATGACATGGTAGCCTCCCCAAGGAAATGAAGACCCAGAGGAATGGACCTGCGTATGTTTACCCAAGGTTTGAAGAGAAGACAGCTGTGGAGGAACATGATAGTGTGAGGTAAGTGTTATAAACTGCAGGCATCTACCAAGGCCTGCTTGTTAGCGTTCTTCTGGGTGGTTCCTTGGTCTTCAGACACAATGAGTCTCCTTTCCTTCAGGTATAGAGAGGGCACCACTCACATGATGGTCGTGAGGGTCTTATGATCTGTTTCAGGAAAGAAGGGTGAGGGGGGAAGGGGCTCACAATTATCCATCTGCACCTGCCTCTCTCAAACTCCTTCAGCTTAAAATACTCAATATGCCAAGGGGCCATATTTTGGGGTAGTGTGTCTTGAACCCCATCACGGTGAAATCTAAAATATTCCATTCAATTTCATTCTATTTTATTCTGTTCCACTCTGTTCTTCAGATATTGGTGGTAGCCAAATAAATTTTTTCCACAACCCACTAAGTGTTAGCAACTCAGTCTGAAAAAACAGACGACTATCTTAGAGTGTGTTTTCTGTGGGCACTGACACTGTGACCTCTCTCCATCTACTTTGGAGATCTCCGTGGGTCTGACCCAAGTTTCTTACCCTACTTTTCTTGTCTTTTCTACCCCTCCTCCCTCGACACATGCACACTCTTAATCTTTTGCTCTTTGGAGTCATAGAATCGTGAAATGTCAGAGTATGAAAGATACTCTGGACCAGAAACAACACACATCTTCTTGACCCAAGAGAGACACTAGTAATCAATCATTGGCTTGTCCTATTAGGCTCCATCCTTTCCAACCCAGCATTCCACGTATCCAATTTTTGTGAGACAAAGTCTATTTTACAAACATTTTATTTGAATCTTTAAAAGTAAACTCTGAATCCCAGAGAGATGAAGTAGATTTTCCACGTCCCATGGCCAGCTGGTGACTAGAGGAATTTGGCAACAGTGTCCCCTACCTCGGCCATTGTTTTCTCTACTGAGCCTGGGCTTTCTTAGACTTTGCCCACTTATTCCCTGTCTTCTTAGACCTCATTCTCCTGACTAGGATCCAGCCATCTCTCACCATCTCACTCTTTATCCACGGCCCATGGACTCCCAGGGGGTCAACGAGACCCCAGACCCTTTCCAGGGAGAATGTTATGGAGAAGCTGATCCACACAATGCCACAGCCCAGAGAAACAGCTTTGCTTGGGATGTGATCCACATCAAGAAAGAGCCCACTCATCCTGTGATCCAGATGGACTCAAGGGCCTGCAGTCCCCTTGGCCACCCATCTCCACCCACCCATTACCACCCATTAGCACCAAGAGGGCCCAAGCTGGGACCCCACGTTGTCTTCTACGAGCAGCTCTGTGTCCCTCACGTACTGCTCACCTTCCGGTGCCAGCCCAGGCATCAGCTCAGCAAGGAAGCCATGAACAAGTCTCCAGACCATCACAGACCAACTTCCGTTTTATCATGCTGCCTGGAGGGTATGTTTACTGGGGGAGTCCACAGTGCCACAGGAGCTCCAAGGGGTGACACAGAACCCAGAGGAGGGGGCACCTCATAAGCCAGGTGAAGGTTTTGAAGGCTGGAGAGGTTACTCTGTCGTAAGGGAACAGCAGCAGCAAAGGCTTGGAGGCTTAAGGGAGCCCTGAGTTAAGTGGAAATAGACATTTTGTATGATTGGAGGTGTGCTGCGAGGCCAGGGTGGACTGCAGGTGATGGGCTCCTTCCACAAGCTGCTTATGTTCTATGAATAGAGAGAGATAAAAAGAAAACAGATAGACAAACAAAATACATATAGAATACGGGTGGTCCGAGGAAGCCTTTCTGAGGAAGGGACATAGGAGCCGCTGTCTGAGGTATGTGAGAGTTGTCCCCCATCTGATCTCAGCTGGTCGTCGTGACCACTTGCGGGAAGGCCACAGACAAGGTCACCACAGCCCCGGGGGTTACATGGCTAGTCCCAAGCCACGGAGGGAGCTTGAGATGGAGCAGGGCCCAGAATCCAGGGCTCCAGACACCCCCAGTCCAGAGTTTATGGTGGAATTTTTTTCTCCTTCCTTTTCTTGCTTGCTTCTTTTAAAATATCAGGACTGGGGTGGGGCCAGGTAGGTGGGATCAGATGATGGTTTCTGGGGGCCAGGACAGCTGGCCCCTTGGCATCCAGCCAAGCTGAATGCCACTGACAGTTTTTGTCACCCACAACTATACCGAGTGGCAGGATGGAGAAGAGGTTAAGACTTGGGTCCTGGGGTTTATGGAACACAAGTTATTGCCAATCTTGGGGCAGAGGGCTCCCCATTTACCCAAACCATCTGAGTGATGATCCCACAGCAGCTGCCCTAAGCCAGGCCAGAGTGGGCTTGGCTCACTGAGAAGTAGGCCAGGCTGTCATGGGTATGGGCAGTGTCCCACCAGATCCCTTTCTTGGGCCCGTGCCCCATTCCTCATTTACTGTGAGGATCGGCAGCTAATGGTTCACAGATGTCCCTTTGCCTGAAGAATCGCCCTTGACCCGGCAGCAGCCAGTGGCTGAGAGACGCATGAATCCAAGAGGCTGGCCCTCTTGCCTCAAGATGGGACCGTCTGTGTCCCTTCTGTGCCCTGTCACATCTAATGGCACCCTCCCACACCTTCCCTTTTGTTTGTCCAGTGCTTCCTGAATCTTCCTCTTTCAAACCTGCTCATTTTGCTCCCTAATATGCATCCCTGACAGACATTAGATTTACTTCCTTGTTCTCTTATTGGCTGTCCCCCCTGACAGGATTTGGGCTCCCAGATGACAGAGATCCGGGATGTTGTGTGCACGGCTACACGTCTGGCGCCTAGCACACGACTGACTCACAGAAGGCCCTGGAAAAACATCAGCTGAATGAGTGAAAGAATAAATTGGGCAACTGCCCAGTGGATGTCCGTAGCCACAAGCCGTCTCTCCAGGAGTCTGTGTTATTTTCTTCCAAGGCTGCAGAGTCAAGGGTTTGGTCCATGTCCTTACCCATCCTGACCTTGGCTTGAAGGCACTCAGCCATGGGGCTTTCTCCTTTGGCCCGGGCCTCCTTCCACACATCTGTGCTCCATCCAGGCCAGTGCGGAGGGGGCCCTATCTTGGTTCCTAGATCTCAGGCCAGGCCCATAAGGAGGTAACAGGAGAGGAAGATGGACAAGCCTATCAGGCCTCTGGGGGCCCAGACGGGGCCACGTCCTCACTTGTCACCTGTCCACGTGGCCCTGCTCCCCACTCCAGCCCCACTTCGGTCCCTTTCAGGAAATTGGTACCGGAGTCAGAATCTCGAGGGATTTGAGCTCCCGGTGCCACGTGCCGTGATGATTCCACCAGCCCACAGAGCCCCACCCGAGGGGGTGGGAGGTGGGGAGAGTGGGAGATGGGCGAATGTGGGTAGGTATGACCCAGTCTAGGGCCCCCAGCAGAAACAGCAGCTGTTTCTGTGACTCAGTAAAGAGCAGGGGTGCTGAGGGCTGGTGTGGGCTGGGACTGGAGCTGAGTGAGAGGAGTCCGGGGATGGGGGGCGGGTGGGGACACTTGTGCCCCTGTATGCAAGCCAGCAGCCACATGGGCGCCGCTTGGAGGAAAACATCAAGGGACCACACATCCAATGGGCTCCACCCACAGCAAACCCCCATCCCCCTCCATCCCTGCCCCCCTGCCCCATTGCTGTTGCCTGCTCCAAAACAGAACCCAGCTTCATTCAAAGTCCTCCAGGATGACCCCATCCTCCTCCAGTCTCCCCGCTGGGAGATGCCTCCCAATTCTGCTCCAGCCATGTGCCATTTGAAAGACCGGAAACCTCCATCCCTTCCCTAGACTGCCAAGCCTTTGCCTGGGCTGTGCCCTTCCGTTAGAAGGCCCTCCACCTCCCCTAGAGGCCAGGTCCCAACTTCGTGCCCTTAGCGTGTGTGTCACCTTAGGGGCGTGGCCCTGCCTTCACCCAGGTGGCCTGTTGTAGAATGCAGGTTCTATTATTATCCCGGCATGGTGAGGCCAGCAGATCAGGACACAGTTTGCTACTCACAGATCCCAAGGGGAGGGGGCACCCGCACCATGGGGAGCCCTACAGGGAAGCACCAGACTGGGTCAGGAGACAGAGCGGGAGGAAGACGTAGGCCAGAGCCTCAGGTGTGGTTTCTGCAGGAAGGAATGGGTGGGCAGATAAGCGGACTAGTTTGAATAATTTCATAGGTTCTGGGGCCTAGGTCCTGTCCCTAGTTATCAGGTACCTGGCCCTGGGGTGATCAGGACAGGTGGGTGGTAGCCTAGAGTGGGAGAACCCAGAGGTATAAACGAGGCGATTGTAGTAGGTCTCTGGTTGGTTCGTGCCTAAAGGGAGCACTCACAGGCAAGCTGTCCATCCTCTCAAGAAATTGGCCAACCCTGGGGAGGGGCAGTCTTTGCAGGCCCTGGAGGCCCCGGATGTCAAAGCATCAGAAACACACGGTAATACACATGCCCCCACACCACTGTCCAGACCCTCTGCAGAGGGCTGCACTCTGGCCATGGTTGAGCCCCAGCACGGATCTGACAACTAGGGGGCTCTTGACAGATGGAGGGTGGGTGAGGGGCCACAGTGGATGAGGCGTGGAGCCAGGCACCGGAGGACGGAACAGTGAACTGAAGGCAAGACCCCTCTCCTCTCAAGGACTTTATGTCCCGGAGGCATGGTGGACAACACACCAAACATCAGATAAACAGGAGAGCCTCGGTTACTGGGAATGAAGCACAGAGAGTACTAGACAGCCGCAGGGAGGGATGGGAGGAGGGGACTGCACCAGAAAGGGTGGTCAGGGCAGCCTCTCTGAGGAGACGGTCTTTGGGCTGAGACCTGAATCTGGAGAAGGAGCTGGCCACACAAACATTTCAGGACAGAATATTCCAGCAGGTGAAGAAATGAATGAACCAACACCTAAAAGCCCAAATCAACCTTCAGGCTGGATTTCCCACCCCTTCACAGCTGGCAGTGGTGGATTCTGAGGCTTGAATGACACCAACACCAGCACCTCACATATCAAAATCCATCCTATCATGGTCTCCGTCATTAACAGAAATATTCCACAGGGTGACCCAGGCCCTGCGAGCAGGCACTTTCCGACCTCGGGGCAAGACACCATTTTTAACCGTCTTTGCTCTTTGACTCTTCATCCCATTCACATCTAGCCAGCGGCCTTCTTGCCAGACTTATCCCTGATGAGAATTAAAGTCATTGATTTATGGCCCCGGTAAACAGTGCCCCTCGCGGGGGAGGGTGAAGGGCAGTCTTGCTCAGTTACTGATGTGCCATCCAGCCGGTGGACACTCCAACCAGGCCCGGGCCCCAGCTGCCCCAGCCAGAGCCCCAGTCACTGCCCGGCCCCTTCTGGCAAAGTTCTTCTGCAAAGCCAGCCTTCAGAGAGCAGCAGCGGAGGGTCCCTTTGGGGTTCTTTGTAAAGCCCCAGTCTTTCCAGGGAGAGCCAGGCTGTCCAGCCAAGTCACGGGAGCCACTCTTTGAAGCTGATGGTCAATGAATAAGTCTTTGCTCCCCCTGGGAAGGCCCCTGCTCCCAGTCTGGGTCCCAGAGTGGGATTCACCAACAGGCCCAGGGGAATGGATCGTGCAGAAAGATAGGGTGAGTGGGGAGGCTGGGGAGAGCAGGAGAGAAACATTCTCCGAGCGCCTACTTTCTGCTCGGAGAAGTAAGCAACTTCTCCAAGGTCATAAGTGTTGGACTTGAACCCACATCTTTCCTGCTTCTGACTCCACAGCATCCTGCTGTTGCTGTCTTTTCATTCATTCATCTGCTGGTCCAGTTTTCAGATATTTCTTGAATCCCCTAGAGAGAGGGAAAAACACAGATTTCAGACCCCAGAATCTAGAGCCCAGACAGCCTGGGGCCAGAGCCGGTTCTTCCACGACCTAGGAAAGGGGCCTAAGGCAGATTGATTTGCCTCAGTTTCCTTATTAGTAAAAAAAGGATAATGACACCCACGCCTAACGCAGCTGCCCTCAGGATCAGCATGAAGGCATTCGGGTAACCCTGGCACACGGGGGCCTCACCCACATCTGGCCCTGGCTTAGCAATTGTAGACAGCCAGACACGGATGCCAAGACTTTGCCCTCAAAATGCTCAAAGACCCTCGAGGGACAGACATGTGACGGACATGTCACAGCTGCTCTTTCTAGTAAGCAAGATGGAATGAGGGCCACACGGAAGCACGAGGGATGAGCCGTGGGCCGTTACAGTTGGGTGCAGGGAAGGGGTGATTTCAGGGAAGATGCGGCATCTGAGTGTCACCGAAGGGAGATGAGAAGACATGTCATCCAGGTGGAAAGGACGGTATTGGCAAGGCTTGGGGACCTGAAGGGTGTTTGTGGAGACTGGGGACAGAATAGATCCATATCACTTGATCAAGGGGACCAAGGGAGGGATTGGCGGGGTATGGGTGGGGGATTAAGCTGAGGGGCTTGGGCTGTTACATAAACTTGAACTTTGGTCTCTGGGTGCAGGGGAAGGCCATGACATAATCTGGCAGGGTTTTAGGGAGAGCATTCCCGGGGCCACATGGAGGACAAATTAGCAGGGCTGAGACTGGGAGCAGAGGGCAGCTCCAAGGTCCTGCAAACCCAGACAGGAGGTGAAGAGCAGACAGAGCAGGATAAAAATGAGGCCAATTTATGAAGCACTTACTATGCTTCAGTCACATGCTGTACGAGTTTGCATTCACCTAGCAATAACGCTTTGAGTTGGGTGCTCTTGCGGCCACTTTACAGGTGAGCAAACGGAGGTGCAAGGAGATTAAGTAACTTGCCCAAGGTCACGTGGCTGCTGAGGCGTAGCGCTGGGATTCTGTTTCTGGTCCACCAGAATCCAAAGCCCTGATACGTCCCCGACTCCGACGCCCACGGAGGGAGACAGACGCCCCGGGGAGCAATAGACGGGGCAGCAGTTTAGCCGCCCAGCAGGTCCCGGCATCTCAGCATCCCTGCCTGGGCATCTTCCCGCCCACCTCTTTCTCCCCCTACTCTGTGTCCTGGAGGCTGACTGCCCGGGCAGCATCCACAGCTCCCTGGCCCTCACCCATTGGCTTCTGGCTGGGTTCCCTCGGTGGGGCAGGAGAGCAGAGGGAAGGAGGAGAGGGAGTGGGGCTGCCGACTCCCCCCTCAGGCGGGTGCTGTCCCCCTACTGACACCACAGCTCCTTCAGGTGGCCCTCCCTCCCCTCCCCTCCCCTACACAGTGCTGTGCGCCTTCCGGCGGCTGCTTTCTCTCCTGCCCTTTCAAGCCTGGGGGTGACGACAGCCACCCCAGTTTTCCAGATGGGGCGGCCTGAGAGTCTGGCCCTCAGGAGCGAGGACAGCAGGCAGCAGCTTAGAGCGTTGGTACCCGGCGTCACCAGCGGCCGCGCGAGCCCGGGGTGCGTACACAGGATGACGCTCGGGGACTGAGCTCAGGGAGAGGCTGACATTTATCCCCAGAGGAGGGGAGCCAGCCAGACCGCGGGGGCTGGATGGTGCTGGAGCCCCTCTTCCTCACACCCCTGGCTGGAAACCGTTCGCACCATGTCCCGCCGCTTTGTCAGAGGGACGGGGGATCTGTGCCGGGAGGTCTGTCCTCAGGGGGGCGGGTGGCTCTGGCCCCCCCTGCGGGGACATGTGGAGCTACCTTCAGTGTTATCGGCGGACTCTCGGTCTGGGAACGGAGTGACCTTTTTTTGTGAAGCCTGTTCATCCCCAGGGCCCTCGCTGGCTGAGGCCCCTGGGCCAGCCCCTGTGAGGGGGGCCTTTCCAGGAACCAGGGCCCCATCTAGGCCCTCCCCCCTCCCCCCATCCCCCAGTCAAGCTACAGAAAGGAGCTGCAAAAATCCGCCTCTGAACAAAGGTACGTCCTGTCAGAGCCGGACAACTTGAGAGCTAGGAAGGGCCTTCCAGAACCCCAGCCCCATTGCCCAGATCAGGACACAGTTTGCTCAAGGCCTTAAGGACTGGCTGGCCCAGCCTAGCCCTCCTAGCCACGGCCCGCCTCTCAGTGGCTCTCACCTGCCAGACTCCATACCCCAGGACCAAGAATCATTGTTTCTCATGAGGTCCTGAAACAGATCTCTACCCCACCTTTGTCCCCCTCCTCCACGGTGGAAGCAGCTGGCTGCCCCACGGCAGGGGCTGCCTGGGTGCCAGATGACCGTTTTTCATGGGGTGGAAATTAGATTTGCTTCTCAGGGAGAAGTGCTGTGAGCTGAAATGCCAGCCAGTTGGGTGTGGCGAGGCCTCTTCTCTCTGCACTCCATGGAAGCCAGTCACAGGCGGGGAGGGATGGGGAGGAAGGGCCCCCGCCTGGCAGGGCCCTAAGAAGGGGCCATTGAGAACGTGCTGGTGAAGAACAGAGGCAACAAGAGGTCAAGGGCTCACCCAGGGTCATGCAGTGAAAACAACACCCCATACTTAGACCAGCACCGCCCCCCCGCCCCCTGCAGCCTCCTTGCCTAGCAAGGGCTTATCTCTTCACTCCACACTTGAACCCTAGAGGGCAAAGGGATCCAAGCCAGCAGTGGCCAAAAGGGGCCTCTCCCTATTGGTACATTCACGCTGGGGGTCTTCGAGCCATGACAGACTGGATTATCACTCAGCAAATATTTATCACCCTCCTCTCCCGCTGTGCACCGTGTGTGCCCCCTGCCCGTGGAAGCTGGGCTTGGCCATGTGGCTGGCTTTGACCGGGAATATTAGCAAACATGGCAGAGCAGAGGTGTGACGTGTGCTCGTGTGGATGGAGCTGCTCCTTTGCACTCCATGAGAGGAGGATCCCGGGGGCTGCTGCCCTCCAGCAGGGATCAGAGAATGGACTCACTGTGGAGTGACTTGCGGCCAACCTGCGGTCTGAGACAGAGCGCCCAGCTGAGCCTGCCCTAGCTCAGGAGAACAGTGGTCAACCTGCAGGCCCATCGATGTGAGAGTTTCCGCTCGTTGGAGTTTGGGGATGGTTTGTTTCACAGCATTATTATGGGAATAGCTGACTGATACACAGGCCCAGAGCTAGAGCCAGAGAAGGGGCCAAGGGCTAGGACTTGGAAGGTCTAGGCTCTCCACGTTCCTCCCCTGCCACAGTTCCACAAGAGGGGTCGATAGAGAGGATGTTGTGTTTACTCTGAGTTGACTTGAAGAGGCCACACAAATGCAGGTGAGCCCAGCTCTTCTGTCGATACTTCCTACACCTCTGTGTGGAAACTGAGGCTCTGCAGGGAGACCTCCCCAAGGGTCCAGAGCTGGAAATCGGCAGAGCAGAGACCAGAACCTGGTCTCCCAGTTCCAGGCTCCAATCTACCAAGCAGCCCAACCCTGAGCCAGTTGAGCAGTAAGACCCATGAGGATTGGGACCAGGGTCCTGGCTGGCCACAGGCGAGAGGCAAAGCAAAGTCGCCACCGGCCTGGGGGTCTTGCTATTGGGGACTCAGGGTGTCTCTGCAGCCCGAGAAGATGAGGCTGGGTTCAAACCCTGCTTGCACTTGGGTAACTTTCTTAAACTCTCTGTGCCTCAGTTTGCCCATCTGTAAACAGGGGATGCCTGGAACAGTTCCTGCTTACCTCAGGGGGACTCACGAGGAGTAAATGAACTACTGTTTGTACATGGCCTGCATTCCATCAGTGCTTCATGAATAAATAAATGAATAAATAAATGCTAAGTAGGTCCACCCAGCTCAGCCTTTGAAGACATGGCTGAAAACAGCTCATTTTTACTTAAGGAGGACTTGCTCTGAATCAGCCACTGCCCCAGACGTTTTTGGTGTATGCTACCCGAGTCAGTCCTCACAGTAGTCTTCGGAGAGATGTAGGGGTTATGCTTGTCACTCCCATTTTACAGATGGAGAAACTGAGGCTCAGCATGGGAACATCATGATCACACTCTAGTGCTCCAGCACGGGGGAAGGCAGAGGTGCAGGAATCTCCGGTCCCAGCCCTGCTTGCTCTGACCCACTGTATGGTTTGGGCCAAGGCACGCATGTCTCTACTTTCTCAACCACGAAGCAGGAAAGGGGCCATTACCCCATGGGGCTCTTGTCCAAATTAAATGAGATCACATGAGCAGCATGCCTCGTGTGGTTGCTGACCTAGGACAGGGCTCAGGAAGTGGGAGAAGTTATTTAAAAATGGGAGAAGGGGCCGGACAGATGTCTTAACCCCAGGACAGCTCCCAGACAGCCAGGACCCTGATAGCCTCTCTCAGTGCTGCTGCAGGAATGGGGGGTGGGGGTGGGGGGC
>LNAC01000205.1:658181-749794 GCA_002007465.1 Ailurus styani
GGGGGCGGGAACCCTCCCCCTTCCCACCCCTTCTCAGTGCTCCAGGGGCCTGTCACAAGGGTGAGGATGGAGGAGGGGGGGTGTCTCCTGGGAGTCAGCCATCCCTGTGGTCCCACTCCTGCTCCGTTTATAAGCTCTCCCTCCCTCGGGCGATCCCTCCCGTCTCCAGGCTCAGTTTTCTCATCTGTGCAAGGGGGCAGCAACCTCCACTAGGCGGTGTGGCGAGGAAGGGATGAGCGCACTTAGCTTGGGTTTAGGAAGTCCTTGCCGGGGGCTAGTCGCTCTTGTGCGCATGTCACATTCCTCTACGGACGAGGTACTGTCATTAACCGCACTTTATAGACACAGAAACAGAGGCTCATGTAGGTCAGGGAAACTGAGTCAGGTCCCACAGCACCAGTGATCGATGAGACCTGTCAGCCCATCAGGGCTACAGACCCCGTGGCCTGTGGCTTGGGAACTTGCCCTTGGCAGTCCCCCTCCAGCTCCCTGGATTCAAAGGCTGGGAAACATGGGTTGTGTCCTGACTTCCTGGCCTGAGCTTGGAGGTCTCTGGCTGTTTGTGAAACAGGCCTAAACAGGCCTGCGATTCCAGACAGGCTGACACGACTCCCTGCCCAGGCCCACGCGTGGTCATCCCAGGCCCCGGGCCCCACGCAGAGCAGCCAAGCCTTCCTGCCTCGGCTTTCTTCCTGGCTTGGCAGTGAACATGACCTCCCTGCAGCCCGATCCTTTTCTTCAGTGCACATCTTGGTGTTGCCTCAGTTTGCGGCCCCCGGGCCTGGACAAATGGTTCCCTTCACTCGTGCCACTGTAGGAAACCCTTTGGCCCCCAAGTGGCTCCCTGTCCACAGTCCCATGGCTCCAGGGGAAGGCTGGCCTGGACTAAAGTCACCGATCCTGGCCCGAAGGATCGTTGGGACCAGGTAGTCCCCCTTCCCCTTGTCAAAAACCAGGAAATGGAAATGCAGACACTGGAGGGGCTCCGTCCAGATACACAGGAGCTTAGAGCAGGGTCGGGGCAACCTTGAACGCAGCCATCGAAGAGCATCCGGACATTTGAAGAGCTGTGTTAATGGCTTGCCTTTCACCCATGGTCCGTCCAGCCCTGCAAGGTAGGCACTATTGCTACCACTTTCCAGAGGATGGAACAGAGAGGTTAAGTGGTTTACTTAAGACCACACAGGAAGTGACGTCTAGGGATTTAAACCAAGGTCTGTCCCCACTCTGGAGCCAGTGCTCTTTTCTCTCTGCCGCACCCTGTCAACTGCCTATGGAGTGTGTGGGGCCAGGACCAACCACCGAATTGGCTGGGTCCTCTCGCCACTGCCACCGCCCAGAAAACCTGGAGAGGATTGTCTGCTGAACCCATCAATCTGGGCTTCTTCTCCAGTGTGCCATCCCTTACCCTATCTTTTTCCAGAAGGGTTCACAGCCATTTCAAGCTGCTGGTGACACAGAGGGAAAGGCTCCCTCCCCCTCTGCACAGTCTCCTCCCTGTCTCCCTCCTCTCCTTCCTTGGTCTTCTTGTCCTGGGGTCACACTGGTCCCTTACCATCCACCCCTCCAGATGCTTCCTCTCCCCATGTCCACTTGGCGGAATCCTGTCTACTTGCAGGGAGACGGAAGTTCAAATCCCTCCACACCTTATCTGAGCTATGCGACCTTGAGCAAGTCACGTATGCTTATTGAGCCTCAAGTTCCCTTGCAGGGATATTGGAAGATTGCACATCAAACACTCCAATGATGCCTTACATCGTATCGGTAGCCAGGGTGGAATTGATTACTCACAAGGCCAAGGGTAGCATGGGGCCTGGATGGGGCAGACCCAGGAGGTTGTGGCTTGGACATGAGAGAAAGGACTCCCAGTCATGACCAGACTATGTGAGACCAAACAGTAGGGCATTCCAGCCAGCAGGCAGCTGGTGCTCCAGAAGTAGCCAAGTGTGCCGCCGGATGGACAGGGCCCAGCCTGGGGCAGCAGGCATCACACCGGGCCAAGTCACCAGGCTGAGGTTTGGGGGACAGATTCACAACAGGTCTCTGAGCATGTGTAGTCCCTACTTTACAGATGTGGAAAGCAAGGCCCTGACAAGGTGAGTAACTTTCCCAAGATCACCCAGCCAGAAAGCAGCAAATCTGGAATTAAAACCCAAGCAGTCTGTTAATCAAACACTCTCCACGCCAGCCCACCATGGGTTGGAAACGAAGTCATACCAGGCCATAATGTGCTCTGTCCTGAACCTCAGATGAGCCAGGATGTGGACACATTCCCAAGGGAAGCAGAAAAACCAGGCTGATGGCCAGCCAGCCCCCTTCCTCCCCAGGCAGCCAAATTCTTCCTCCCTCTGACCCACCCTGAGGTGACGAGAAAGAGGACAGGCTCCAAAGACAATTTCTAACAATTAAAAGCAAAAGAGAGGAAACAATTAAATGAGCAGGAGGAGCCCTGGGCCCTTGAACTTGCGGGGGCGGGTTGGCAGCAAGCCCCGGTCGCCCCCACGCTCAAGCTTCCTTATTAAAAATAGACTTGCGGAGCCATGGGCCCCGGGCAGCCTGTAAAGGGATTCGGGGCCAAACTGGCACCATGAGCCAGGAACATGCTGCAGGGGTCGCAGAGCCCATGACTCTGCACTCTGTGACCTTTTCTGGCCAGTGAGAGGGAGAGAGGAGAGGCCACCCCAGGCCGAAGAGGCTGCCTTGGCTGGCTGGATTCTTTCCCCTCCTCTTCTTGGCACAACACGCCGTAGACTTCCTCACATCCCATGGCTGGGCTCACGAGCTCTGCTCACCTGGCCTTCGACCCTGGAGACCACCTGTGCCTCCTCCTCTGATTATCCTCGGGGGGCCCTGCTCCAGGCTCCCTTCTCCAGAGAAACAACCCTCCTCTCTAAAGCGGGGCCTGAAGACCTGAGGGGAGAAAATCCCACGGAGGGGCTGCTTCCTTGCTACGAAGTAGGGCACCCAGCCCTCCCCGCGTGACATTCTACACCACGGGAACGCTGCCCCCAGAGTTGTGGCGCAAGGCCCTGGTCCTTTAGGAAAGAGACTGTCCTGGGAGTTCAAGGTCCCCCAGAGGAGGATGGAGAGTCTGAGGGGTTGAAAGGAGGAGAGGGGCTCCAGGGTCGGGCGGATGTTCCAGGGGCCGCCGGCCACACGTACGGGGCCCCAGCTTCTGGCCCAGGGCCGAAGGCTTCTTACTCTCTCGGGCTGGCAGGGCAGAGGGCAGACCATGCCCTGCCACCCACATGCCCCGTGGAGCACTTGGTCCTTGAAAGCAAGCAGTCTCACTTGCTGGTGGTGTGTTCTCTGCCTGCCCTGCAGGGCTGCTGGCTGGACCAAGTCCTTGTGAAGGTGGACCCAGGGACATCTGAAGAGGACTTGCCTTCAGAGCTTGGCTCAAGTCCTTGTGACCTAGAACAGAGGTTGGGCTCTCTGGACCTCAGTTTGTCCATCTGTAAAAGGGGGTGAGAGTCAGGCTGAAATGGTGGAGGGGAACAAGGTCTCTGCCAGCACTTGGAACAAAAGCTGAAAGTTGGCTGGGAGCCCACACTGTATGCGCATTATTTCATTCCATTGTCACGCAGGCGGATGAGGTGGGGGCTGTGATCTTCCCCTCCCAACAGCTGGGGAAGTTGAGGCTGAGAGCGGAGCCAGGATTTCAGGTGGGGAGTCAAACCCCATCCTTGCACTTTCCCTCTCTGCCCTCTCGCTCCTCCCGCTGGTCCAGGCTGTTGGGGCTCAGGCTGCAAAGAGCAGCCGGAAAGAGGGTTGAACCAACGCGGTTCCCACTTCCCCACCCCCACCCCTCCCCCCAGGAGCTGGCCGTCATCTTGTGGCCTAGCCAACAGACAGGCCAGAGGGTCTTGTCACCACCCGCCCCCAACCCCCCATCCCAGGGAAGCCACTTTGGGTGGAGGAGGAAGGGGACACCCTCGCTACACTTGGCCTCCACCTCCCATAACCCTTCGACCCCCCCATCCCAAAGGAAGCCCTGACTGCTCCCGTCCACTTTCCTTTCTGCCCCTCCCACCGCCCCTCCCGCAGAGGATTTATGGTTTTAATAATGCAGGCTTTCTCCACCAGCCTCCCTTGCTGTTTAGTCCCCTCTAAAGATCCTTAAAATTAAAACACTAATCAGGAATTTATTTTCTCATCAATCCTGCCCTTCGGGTTATGAGGCCCGGGTGTTTTCACAGCCCGCTGGCTGGCCACGGGGAGGGCCCCTCCAGAGGAGGCAAGCGGGAGCGGGGGCAGTAGGGGGGGGGAGAGCCCGCAGAGACAGGCCATCAGGCCGAGGTCAGAGAGAGGGAGAAGAGGCATCCTGTGGAGACTGCAGACCCTGGCCCAGTGGAGGGCCCCACGCGGTGGAGACAAGAGGGAGAGAGGGACAGAGAGAGGGATGGAGAGAAAGAACTGCAGGCGAGAGGGGGCTGGTGGTTAGAAGCCTGGAGGTCGGAGCAAGGAGGGAGGGCCCTGGAAGGGGAGACAGTAGGAGATAAAGGGAAGCAAAGCAGACTTGGGGAGGGGGGTGAGGACAGGGGGGAGAAGACAGAAAGCAGACCAGCTGGGAGCTAGAGCAGCCCCCGCCCCTGCTCAGGGGAGCCTGCCCTCCCCGCCGTTTCTCACTGATGGGTAGGGGGGATCGAGAGACAGACCACAAGCTCCATGAGGGCGAGGCCCTAGGTTTTTCCCCGGTGATGTCTGCAGACATGAACTGGGTGGCTGGATTCCTGGCTCCAGGCTCCTTCTGGCTCTGAGACACTGCAAGGTCCTTCGTGAAGCCCCTGGGAGGCCTTTCCCCCCTTCCCTCTCCCCTTGAGCCACAGAAAAGCTTGCTGCTTCCCAGTCCCAGCCCTGGCCCGCCCCCCCTTTCGGTATAGGCAGCTGGAGAAGGAAGGCCTCCCCTCTCTCGGCCTGCCCACCACCCAGAGGGGCCGTTTGCAAAGCGAGGTTACCATTCCCTGTATGGGAAGCCTTTGAGATCAATCAGGTGGCTGAGCACCAAACAAGGAATCTACCACCGGCTTTCCCTCTGACTGGCTGGGGGACCGTGGGCCAGTCACTGGGCCTCTCTAAGCCTCCGCTTCCACATCTGTACGGTAAGGGGTTTGGATGGTCTGTTCAACCTTTTCTTGCTCTAATGCGTGATAGTCTTTGATGGCACCATTTTAGAAGTCCCAAAACCCAGTAAAGAAATGGGAAATCTGTATTTTGTTCACTTACCCTTTTCCCAAGAATTGGGGCCTGCTAATGTGCTATGCCAGGCATTGGGGAAATCACACTGAAGAACCCTGGACCTGACCTTGGTTTGTGGTAGTCATCACCTCCTGTGGCCTCAATCTGTTCATCTGTAAAATGAGCACTCACCCTGCCGCAAACTTACTGTTCTGGGAAAGGCCTTTGTCAACCGATGCTGGGCATCAGAAAAGCCATCCAGCATGAGAAGGGCATGGTGACTTCCTCGGAAACTCATTCTGCCAGCTGGACCCTGGATGGGGTCCCATTCCCTGTGACTCAGGTTGTGCGCATGCCAGGGGCAGACCCTAGCCTCACAGGCTGCCCAATCCGGGAAAGCAGGAAGAATGGGGAGCTTACGGTAGAGTCAATGACCTGAGCTAGATGGAGTCTTGGTCCCAGCTCCTACAAGGTCAGTGCCTTGGGTAAGTCACTGCTCTTCCCCGGGTCTCAGACTCCTCTTCCACAGAGCATAACCGTCTTGCCTCCCCTGGGGTGAGACGTGAGAACTGAATGACGGAAGGGGCAGGTGGGAGGGCAGGAACACAGCAGGGGTTCCAAAAATGCTGTTCAGGGCAGGGTTTAAGCCAAAAGAGCGCCAAGGGCGTAAGTACCAGGTGTCCTGTTACCAGCTCAAGGAGCAGGGGACTGTGGCACGGCCCACCCCGGGGAGCCAGGGGGCTCTGGGCTCTGGGCCAAATGAGGCCTTTCCTGGGCCAGCATTAGCATTTTCCAAGATGATTCAGCAAAACCAGGGGGCTTAGCTAGGCCTCCCCTTTCTGCTGAGAAGCTTGTTCATGCCACAGCCCAGCTTGTCTGCCTGATAGGAAATCAATGTGTTTATGATCCAAGGCCTCTTGCACAAAAAGAGGAGGGAATAATTGCTCTTCTGAGGTCTGAATAGCGGCGTGCCCAATCTACTGATTTAACTCACTGGGCACCTGCCCAAGATGGAATCTTTCCTCTCTTCAAGTCGAAACATTCGAGAACGGTAGAGCCCAGGACAGCGATCCAAGGACTTTTCCTACCCCCATCCTGAGGGATAAATGAGCCCTTTGGGGGTCCCTCTCCCTGGGAACCAGTGTCTATCAAATGACACAACCTGAGAAAAGGAGTTTTGTGGTGTCCTCAAGGGGTTCAGAGTCCCAAATAATAGAGACACAGTCTCTAACTTGCACTCCTGCAAGAAATAATACATGGTTTATGGGAAAGGGTAGATTTTGTCGAGAGGGATGAAATAATTATACTGTATTATGTCTTATTTGTGTCATAACCCCATGTCCAGGGTGGCACATGGTACTACTGCTCTCTGGTATAATAGGGACTAGGAGGTAAAGCTAATGTTGTAGAAGCTAATAGAATTCACAGGAAGGCTTATGATCAAACACGTTGGGCAAGAGAATCAAAACACCTTCAGGATGTTATGCGTGTGGAGGAGAATTGGCCTGAAGATTGAGATTTGGTTAATAATAGATAGATTATGGGGGGCGCGTGGGTGACCCATTCAGTGGAGCTTCCAACTCTTGGTTTCAGCTCAGGTTGTGATCTCGAGGTTGTGAGATGGAGCCCCACATCGGGCTCCGCAATGAGTGTAGAGTCTGCTTGGGATTCTCTCTCTCCCTCTACCTCTGTCCCTGCCCCTGCTCTCTCTCTCTCTCAGAAAAAAAAAAATTATCAGTAGATAGATTTCAGTTAATCACTCAACAAATGTATACCATTAAGTGGCCATAGATCAGGGAGGCTAAATAAAGTCATGAAACTATGAGAAAATTTGTGCTGGTATTATTGGATGATTCAGTTTGTTTAAATCTGTCCCACCCCCTCACTGGGTATCACCGATGTTTGATGTCTGTGTGAGCACTTTAATTGCTGTCCAACTATGGTAGCTTTGTCATAGAAAGACCTGGCCTGTGGGACAAAAAAGCGGGCTCTGCTGTGAGCTGTTCTGCCAACGCCCCTGCATGGCATGGCCCCTTGGCCAGGGCATTAAACATGCAGGGCGATTGTGTTGCTCTCCTGTGGACAGAGGAGGTTCAGAGCAGCCCCGTCCAGCCTGTTAGCATTGCTCGTGGGGAACAGTGAGATCAATGATCCCCACCTGGTCTTGGTGAGCCCCCTAAAGGGCTCTGCCCAGGAAGCTGATTATGCAGCAGGGAAATGCCTACCTGACAAGCAAAATAAGAAAACACCTAAACCAATACTCTTCCCCAGATGGGAGGTGTTCTGTGCTGATGGACTTAGAGAGGGAGGCTGGTAGGAGCCTGCACCAGGCCTTGCCACAGCCCCAGCTCTGAAGTATAGCCTGGCTTCTACACGGTCACTGTGTGTACCCTTTTCCCATAATGAACTATGGATTCGTGAGCATTGTCATCTGGGGTCCTGTGAGTCTTCTTTGGCAATCAAATCCAACTTAGCTGCTGGGATGAAAGGTTAAACATCTATTTTTGCTGTATTTTATGGATGGAGCAACTGAAACCAGGAGGGGGGGAAATGACTTAGCCACAGTCATGCAGCAGGTGTGTGGTGGAGCTCAGATTGGCCTCAAAGACTCAACTCTCAGTCCAGAGATATTAGTCTGCTGTTTCCTCTGTCACTTGATCCTTGAAGGGAAGCAGCTCCCTCCCAGGAGGTCTAGAAGCATCAGAGACAAGTGCCAACCCCTAGCATGGTCTTCAGGGTAAGAGAATTACCCCAGGATGAGGTGAGCTAGGAAACCAGGAAACAGATGGTAAAACCTGAGGCTCAGCGAGAGGAGGCAGTTGAGGTAGGGGCTCAGGCCTACTTCTTGAAGGAAAGTGTATCAGTCAGTGTAGGATAAGTGCTGTAACAAACATCTCCAAATCCCAGTCACCAAATTCCTGAAAATTTTGTTTATCATTCATGTCATCAGTCCAGAGCAGGTCAGGAGAAGAACGTGAGCCCTGACCCATGCAACTCAGGGACCCAGGATCCCTCCATCTCATAGCTCAGCTCTCCACAAGGTCCTTGAAGTCCTTGCCATCCGGAAGAGAGTCAGGTAAGGGGAGGATGCTGATGTTGTCATAAGAGGCCAGCCCACAGGGTCACCTCTTTTATGAGGTGGTCTGCATGCAAGGGGAAGGAGTCAGGACAGAGGGGCTGACCTCCTTCCTTGCTGATTGGTGGTGGAGAAGGGGCCTGAACCGGCCTACAGCTGCACTCTTTGGAGTCCCCAGAGGCTCTCCTGACATCCTGATGGCAACAGAGTCCTTCTTCCACATGAAAGGAGACAAATCCCACACAGGCAGTCAATCCCGAGATGGCCAGACCCCCTTGACCTCTCTGAACCCACAACCCAAGTTCATCTAATAACACTCTTGGAGTAACATTTCAAGGATCATATAGCTCACCCGCCATTCATCATAACCTTGGAATAAGTTACAGTAGGATATGGACTGTGATCTGTTCTTCCCTGGATGGGCTGTTGTATTCATGACAAAGACCCAATTGGAAGTTGACTTCAGTAGCTTAAGAACTGCAAGGAGTTGTCATTTGTGTATTCCCCGAGAGAGAGCCTGTTCTGGAATTTTCCACCAGGGCTGGCAGTAGGAATCAGTAGGGTCAGAGTGGGGACTGAAGCAGAGGCTGGCTCAGCATCAGCCTGGGGAAAAGCTCCCAGACACAAGACCCCAGGACCCAGAGGCTGAGGCATGGGAGGAGCACAGGTCTCGGGGTGAGGTCACTCTGGCCTCTGCCCCATGTTACAGTGCTGGGTGACTTTGGGCAAGTCAGCATGCCTCACTGGCCTTTGTTTTCTCATCCGTAAAATGGATCTAATCATATCCCCTTTCTCACCAGATGCTGAATGAGATATTGCCCTAAAGCTCAATGCCTGGCACCCAGGAGGCCTACAGAAACTGAGATCTTTCCAGGGCCCCCTCCACCCCTCTGAACACTTTGTGATGAGGGGAGCCCAGAGCCCTTTTAGGTAAGCCTTTAAATCATTAGGAAGAGTCCTGCAGGGCCATGCTGTTTTCCCAGGACCTCAAGATGTTACCTGGCTACACGAGGGTGTGGACATGAAACTTCTCTGCCTGGTTCTGGAGGCCGATCCTTAGTGAGTTCCTCCATTTCTGAACTAATTTTTCACCCCAGCTTGGGAAAGCCTGGGCTTGTAAAATGCATTTATTAGTCGAAATGATCTAAATCTAATCTAATTCTCCCGTGGAAATGATGTAATGATGTTCCTCACTAAAGACCCGATGCTCAGCATTTTATAAAATGACCACAAACATCTTTGTTAATCATGTTTAAACAGCATACCTGTGCTCTGAGCAGGAGCAAGCTTTCAGAAGTGCTTCTAAATCAATTAAACAGGGTGACATAGTAAGTACTCACATAAAATACCGTTTAATATGAAACAGAGTCGTAGTGAAAGGTACAAGAGGTCCTCGTCAAAGTTCTTGTTAATTTTCACCTCGTTTTCTCTGCAGTGAATAATAACACCTAACATTTATTGGGTGCTTACAAAGTGCCAGACGCCGTTCCAAGCTCTTTACAGATACTATGTCACTAAATGCATCCCAAAGACTAAAAAGAAGCCTGGGGCCCAGAGATGTTAGGGATTGTTCCTGCAGACACATGGGTAGGAAGGGACGGAGCCAGGCTTTGAACCCAAGTGATGAGATTCTAGAACCAAGGCTCTTAGGCAAGTCAGGGGTTGAAGGAAACATATCCAAAGGCTCATCTTCTCTGGCCAGTTTTGGCAGAGGACTTGAGGAGATATTTGGGGATGGGTGCTCATATTGGTTGGCTTTGAGAGATATCAGCCAATCATATCTGGTTAGTGCCCGTCCATCCCGCATTCATTTAGTGCCCTTTCATTGCGCATTCTGCTCAGTTCTGCAGCATCTAATCAGCTCCATCCTGGGTACCAAGAGTTGTGCTAAGCACTGGAGACATCGAGACATTTGAGAATAGGCTCCTTCCCTCTTGGGGAAGCAGACGAGTAAGTGGCCCATTCCAAACTGGGAGAAAAAGCACACCTCATATATCGCAAGTTAGACACAGCACAAGGAAGAAACAGTCTGTTTGCAGAAGTCTGAGAGGAAAAAAAAAAGTGATTATTGGAAAGGATTTTGGAAACTGAAGAGGAGTCTTCCAGGCACATAAGTGGAAAATGCATTCTAGACAGAGGCACCCATGGAGACACAAGGCTTGGGTGGAATGAGTGTGCCATTTGGTGTGGCTGCTACATTGTAGGGATGGTGAGGAAAAATATGGAGCTGTGTGCTGAATCTTGCAGAGCTTTGAAGGCCATTCTTAGAAGACTGGATTCTTCCCTCCAGAAGAAGGAAATGGTATTCGTTGGGACTCTTATAGTTTCAAATGATAAAAACCCAAATAAATGGCCTTTGACTTGAAAAGTTCTGACTCATGTAACAGAGACCACCCATGTTCATGCATTCAGGCATGGCTGGATCCAGGTGCTCAAATGATATTATCTGGAGTCATTTCTGTCCATCTCTTAGCTGTGGTTCCTCTGGCTTAACCCTCAAGTAACTCTGCCCAACTGATGACCAAGATGAGCTCCAGCAGATCTAGTGTGACCTCTTGCCAGCTAGGCAACCACAGGAGGAGAAAAGTATCTTGTTTCTGAAAATTCCAATCAGAGTCCTGGGGCAGATGCTGGTTGGCTCTAACTACCTGCCTGAAGGCCTGTGCTGTCACTGAGGACTGAACCCCAGATGTCAAGAGGCCCTAGGGCCCCATTCCAGCCCTGACATTTAACTAAGTGGCCTAGGGTGACTCCCCCTACTCTCTGGGTCTCGTTCTCCTCATCCGGGGAGGGGCAGACTTGAGAACCTCTGAGGCCTCTTGGAGGTCTTACCTTTCAATCCTGCATATAGCCTGCCTGCTTGGAGGGCTGTCAGGAGACTTACCACTGCCCATGGTGGGATGGGCTGGCCTAGTGCCCCACCACACCTCCTTGCTTTCTCTCCTTTCATGACCCAGAAGATGATTAGAGGCTGGACTGCTGGGCAGGAGTCAAGCAGACAGAGTCACTCCTTCCCCAGAGGAGATCCATGGTACCATGTCTCGTCCCCTGTGCCGCCCGCTGCCAGCTTGGGGACCTGCAGAGGAGATCTTGCTCAAGTGCAGAGTGATTGAATAATCACAGGAAAACGACTTCACCAGAAAGCATGACTGCTTAATCCTTACGTTAAATTTTATGTGAATTTTTCTCCCCTTGAATTCTCACGGTACTTAGTTCCAGTGCTAATCTGGGACCCTGGCTCGAATTTGTGATCTGGGTCACCGTCGTATTTTATCAGGTGGCAGTGAGGTCGCTCACATGCACGTCATGGTCTTGGCCCTGGACAGCCATTCCCCGCCACTCAGGCACCTTCCTCCTGGAGTTCGCTCTTTTCCCCACTCACTAGGACACCTGTCTTCTTTGGACTCTCATCTTTCTTGTCCTTGATTTGGCCTCGGTCAGACCCAACCTGACTGTTATCTGGCCCTTCCCAGTGCACATGACGTGCCAGCGTGCCTGTCCTTGTTTGTCGCCTTTGTTCTCCGGGCCAGGGAGGGGAGAGGGGCTCTCAGGGGCAGAACAATTGAGAATGATGGCCTCACACAGATGCTGCTTTTGGAGGGTAAAGAGAGATGTCTGTCCCTTCCTGTTCTTGTTCCCACTGCCCCCTTCCTGGGGACAGGGACAAGATGCTTTGTTAGTTTCAGAGTGCAACCTGGCAACTCAGTGAGAGCCACAGGAACCAAGCACTCTTTCTTATTTTCCCTTTCCGTCCTCCCTCCCTTCCTTCTTCCCTCCCTTCATCCCTTTTTTCCTTCCTTCCTTCCATCCTTTCTTCCTTCCTTCCATCCTTCCTTCTTTCTTTCCTTCCTTCCTTCCTCTCCCCTCCCTCCCTCTTCTCCCTCCCTCTTGCTTGCTTTCTCTTTTCCCTTTTCCCTTCCTTACATTTACTCAATTATTAATTGAGCACCTACCTCTTGCTGGGCTTTGCGCCACGTGCTGGGGATACGTTTAGCAAGACAGATGAAAGATCTCTGCACCCCGGGGGCAGAAACAGACTACAGACATGAGAACCAGCCCCAGTTGCTGTGAAGGTGCACACAGAGCCCGTGTCACCCCGAGGTGGGGACATTTGAGCTCCGACCTAAATGACAAGAAGATGCCCAGTCAGGGAAAGGGCAGGCCAGGCAGAGGGGAAGCAAGTGCATGACCCCGGGGGCAGGAAAGGACTTGGCCTGCGTAAGGAGCAGAGGGAGGCCGGTGCTGCCGAGGCAGAGTCAGCAAGGGGAAGGCGGCCTGCGGGTGAGGTCGGAGAGACAGTGGCCAGGTGAGGGGTGGGGCAGTTACCTCTAAAAAGACAGGCTGGACGGAGTTCTGGAACGAGGCCAGGAGTGTGGGAGGCAGAGGGAACAGCCTGTGTAAAGGCCTGGTGGCCGGGGGTAGTACGGGGAGATTCCAGTAGTTCATTCTGGTCCATGGTGGCCCCACCAGGAAAGCTGCTTTCTGGGCTTTGAGGCCAGTGCGGGGTGCAGGTAGGGAGGGAGAAGAGGGGAAGCTGGGCAGGGCAGGAAATGGGGGCTGGCCAATGGGCCTGAGCTACGGAGAACCGAGGAAATTGCCCCAGGAGCTGCCCCACTTGGCCCTGGCCCTGAGGATGCCCTCTGGGCTCATTTGACAAGGGCACACAGCGCCCTGGATCAGAAAGGTACACACTATCCTGCCTGGAGTCCCCCACTCACAGCACAGAGGGTGGGACCTGGGACCCCCAGATCCCACATGGGGCCTGCCATGGCCACTTACTGTCTGAGCAGCCTCAGACATGCTACTTTACCCTGTCGTCCCTCAGTTTCTTTATCTGAACAAGTAGGCAGATCTCTCTACGAAAACAGACCATTGGATTTAGGAGCTAAAAGGCTCAGCCCGGTACACAGTAAGTGCTCAGTAAATGCTATCAATAAGCTGGCAGGTGACTAAGGCAAATATGGCCCCTCAGGGTAAGAATCCAAAGCCTTCTATCCTCTGTGGGGGAATGAACAGAGTGGCAAAGAAGAGGAGGGCGTCATTAACTCGTGGGGACCCTGGAGCGGGATCTGGGGTCAAGAAAGGCTTCTTGGGGGGAGTGACGCAGTGGGGTCCTTGAAGGTTGAGCAGAATTTCATCCAGGGAAGGGGAATGGCCTGCAGAATGAGGAAAGGGCAGAGCGGGATGTTTGGGGGAAGAATGAAGGGTCCAACAGGACGGTGGCTGCCTGGGAGGACCGGGCAGAGGGACAGGGTGCCGCGGAAAGGTAAGCTGGGCCACAGACTGCGGGCCCTGAATGTCACCCCAAGGAGGTTGGCTATATCCCTAGACTAGGAAAATGTTCTTTTTTCTCAAAGCTGGGAAGTGAGTGACATAATGAGATCAGATCTGAGTTCTCAAAGCTCTTTCTGGCAGCCACGTTGTGGGGTGGGAGACATGCGGGCGAGGCTGCAGTCTCCAAACCCAACGGGGAAAAGCCCCAGAAACCCAGTGTGTCGGCCTTGCTCAGGGCAGCAAATGCTTCCCCGGGATGGAGCACCTGGACCCTAGTCCGGGCCTGGGATCCATTTTTCTGGGGGACCTTGGGCAAGTCACTTTCCCTCTCTGGACCTCAACATCCTCATCACCGGCTTAAGTCCCGACAGGCTCTCCAGCACGATGGGGGTCTCAAACGGAGGTGCCCACAGAGAACAAGCAGCAAATGCAAATAAGAGAAGCAGCTGAGGATCATGGGAGAGGTGGGAATGGTGGGAAAGCCGAAAAAAACTTACCTTACTCAGAGAGGGGGCTGCGGCTCCACCCCAGTCCCCCGTTGCCATGGGGACAGTGCACGTGTGCACTGGGGTGTCTGTCAACAGATATTTTTACAAGGAAGGTAAAAATCCAATTTTTTAAATAAGAAATCATCCTGTTTTTAAATATTGGCTCAATTCTTTAAAAAAAAAATAAATCACTATTTGGGTCATCTCATCTCGTCTACAGGCGAGAACCCACTTACCCCCCGTACCCCCCCCCCGCCGGCCCATTTGAGAGGCTTGGGCCCAAAGGGGAGACAGAGCAGATAAAGAGGAGGGAACTGACAGAAGGAGTCCTGGGGGGAGGAACCCCAGGTCCCCAAGACTGAGGACGCCCGGCGCCTCCTTGCAGCAAACCATTCCCGCCGGCTCTCAGCTGCAAGCCTCTTCAGAGCCCACTCGGGACCCAGGAGTCTGTTTTCATTAGAAGCAGAGAGAGCTGAACTGGCCCCGGAGGCATGTGAACCAGCTCCCCTGTCCGGGAGGCTTTTAAATCTATCTTGTAAACTTGCTTTCAGACCTGACAGGAGGCAGCCTTGTCAGGAGAGAGGCTGGTGAGCAGAAGTCAGCGGTCACACTCCCATCAATCAGGCCTGGGAGGGGAGAGGGGGTGGGGGAGGACTCCCGGGGTGGGGGCAGGGATTGGTAGTCCTGGGACTGGGTCAAGGGCAGAGACCTGAGTCCAGAAGTCCTGTTCCAGCTGCTGGCCGTGTCACTTTGAGCGAGTCACCGAACCCTCTGAGTCTTGGCTTCTTTGGCTGCAATGTGCCATCCACTTGGCAGGATTGGTGGCACCGCCCCAGGGAGCTGGGTACCGCTGTCATTTCCATTTTCTTTAAGAGCAAACCGGGGTTCTGAAAAGGGCCCAGGGTCCATACACCTAGTAAAGTCAGAGATGGGACTTGAACCCAGGTGGTCTGCCTGCAGAGCCTACACCATCCGGTGAGCTGGGCGACCTGCTATGCTGGTAGATTGGACAAGCAATGAGAAGGGTGTCTTGACCAAGAGCCACTAGGTGGTCTTGGAAAGCCCCTTCCCCTCTCTGGGCTTTAAAATGGGGTTGGCTACTTGACCTCGGGACCCTCCTAGCTCTGATGCCCATTTATTCGATGAGGACTCACTTAGCACCAGTTCAGTGTCAAGGTCTTGGTGAGAGAGCAGGGAACAGGACAGTCAGACAAAGTCCTGAGCTCTCAGAGTTTACATCCTGACAACAGGATGGGGTTGGGGGAAGAAGTAGAAAGATAGGGACCCAAGACAAGGGATGCTTCCCAGAGAGTGATGTGTTTGGAAGCAAACGGAACAAAGCAGGGGAGAGAATGATGGGGGTGGGCGTGGGGAGCTGCCAAGGGGAACTTGTCCATAGCCCTCACATGGATGGTGAGAATGAGTCAGCCACATAAACACCTTCCAGGCGTCCTTCTAGGCAGGATCAGAGACCTCCAGGATGGAGCACACTCCGTGTTTCCAGGGACAGAGAGAAGTCTGCCAGCCCTTCCTGCCCTCCTCTGCTTTCTCCTCTGGAGGACAAGGGGCAGGCAGCCGAAGGGAGGGAAAGGGAAAGATGGTGCTGACCTTGAGAGCCCATCAACCTGGAGGCCTGTCTCTTTGATAATCCCAGGTGGTCACTCAATGCAACTGTAATTTGGAGATCCCAGTTTGCTTAGTACAAGTGGAAAATTACCTTAGTTTCTATTCTCTATTGCTTTTTGATCCCAATTTCATCATTCGGATGTACAGCAGTGCATTTTCAACTGGTACAATTTAATTAGGCTCAATTTGTATTAGGCTAAATTTTATTAAAGACTCATTTGGAAAGAGCTTCATGTCCAAGTTTCACTGGGCTCCACCATTTGCTCAAAAACATACTTGGAATAGAGCCTGCCGATGCCCCTGAATTCTGGAGTGCTGTCCTCCTCTGCCTCCAGCATGCTGGCCTGGTCTGTCATTCAATTTCCTTCTCATTTAATAGAATGTCTTTGGACATCTCTGGGTCTTGGAGCCTCTGACAGGTGTCTCCTGTAATTACACAGAGACTCCTCATATGCTCCTTCAGGTGGTCATCAAACATTCATGGGGAACATTACAAGAGTGAGGTCCAAAGCCCGGGGCTTAGGACAGGAATAAAAAGGTACAGACACTGTAGACACACACCTTGTAGCCTTAGAAAGGGATGGGGAGGGAGAAAAGTTACAATTCTGCTTTCACCCTCAGGAATAATGCTGTGCAGTGAGGGATCGTCAGCCCTGTCAGGAGAGGAGGATGGCAAAGCTCAGTCCTCATTCTCAATTAGAGAATTAAGTGGCAATGACAGAGCTTGAGCCCAGGATTCTGGACTGGTTCTACTTCACCATTTCTTTTATTCCCTTGTGGGTGAGGTGCAAGGATATTTGCCAGGGCAGAGATGGAGGCAGGGAAGGGATCAGGTCAGGCCAGGGACTCTGGAAGGATACCTGGGGACAGATTCTGCAGATATCAGACCTGAAGGTCCAAGAGCTTCTGACTCCCTGAACCTGGGGGGTTAGAGGGAACGTGTTTTAGTCAGAATTCTCCAGAGAGAAAGAAGAACCAATAGAATGGATATATACATATACAATTGACCCTTGAAAAATATAGGTTTGAATTATACAAGTCCACTTCTGTGCAGAATTTTGATAGCAAAGTATTGTATGTTTCCTTCTCTCATGATTTTCTTTCTTTTCTCAAGTGTACTTTATTGTAAGGATACAATGTATAATACATAGATCATACAAAATATAAGTTGATTGTTTATGTTATCAGTAGGCTTCTGGTTGACAGTAAGCTATTTGTAGTCAAGTTTGGAGAGAATCAAAAATTCTATGTGGGTTTTCAGCTGTTTGAGGGTCTGACTGTAGATAGAGATTCATTGTAAGGAATTGGCTCATGAGATTATGGAGGCTGAAATGTCCTAAGTCTGCAGGTAGCAAGCTACAGACCCAGGAGGTCAGTGATGCAAGGTCTACTCTGAAAGCCAGCAGGCTTGAGACCCAAGAAAAGACAATGTTCCAGTTCAAGTCTGAAGGCAGGAAGAGACCAATGTCCTGGGTCAAGGCAGCCAGGCAGGAGGAATTCCCTCTTCCTCAAACATTTTGTTCTATTTAGGCCTTCAGCAGATTAGACAAGGCCCACCACAATAAGGGAGGGTAATCTGCTTTACTCAGTCTACCCATTCAAATGTTATTCTCATCCAGAAACATCCTCGCAGATTCAAAAGGTTTGGCTAAATGTCTGGGTACCCCATGACCCAGTCAAACTGACATAAAATTAATCATCACAGAGGGATAGAGGGGGAGGTAGACAGAGAGACATTGCTAACTATAGACCAAAGGGAGGCAGGAGACTACCGGAAGCTTACATCTCATTTCACCCTCAGAGCCACACTGTCAGAGAGGGATTGTTATTCCCATTTTAGAGATGAGAAAATTGAGGTTCTGATAAGTGATTTACCCCAGGACACACAGCTGGTGATTCCATGCCTCCTCCTCCCTGGGCGATATTTGCATCCATGAGGAAAAGGTGAGGATGTTGTCTCTAGGCTTGTCTCCTAGGTTCTAACTCTTGTTTTCTGTTGCCTCTTCTGCTTTTCCAGTGCAATCAGAATCTAACTGAACTGCTGAATTGCCCTTCCTTAGCTACTGCAAATATTGAGGGAAGGTGACATTACTGTCAGCTCTGTGGTCAATGGAGTCTTCGAGGTTTCCATAATCCTCAGCTTCAAAGGGGCTGAGAGCCCTCGAGCGAGTCACAGCACCCCTGCTCTGCCTCTGCATCGCTGTATGGACTTGGATATATCCCTTCCCCTCTGTGGGCCTCATCAATAGAACAACAAGGAAGGACTGGGGGATGTCTAAAATCTAGCAGAGCCTCCTGAGGGGCTTCATGGCTCCAATCTGGGCCTGTCCCTCACTAGAGTCCCTTTACCCCCTGGGATTCCCAAGTCCTATAGGAGCTACTCTGGCAAGGCCTCCAACCAAGGGGCTCCACACTCCTCACTGGAGGAAACTGACACTGGGGACCCTGGCCCACCCCAGGGCCACATGCGGGGCTGTGGGCAGGAAGACATTGGCTCAGATGCTGGTGAGGAGATGGTCTCTCTCTCTCTCTCTCTCTCTCTCTCTCTCTCTCACACACACACACACACACACACACACACACACACACATACCCCTAGTCCCATTTCCCACATCACCAACAGCCTGGGGAACGTATACTGCTATGGGCAGCACATATCTAAGGACAAAGGGTTCTCCTCTCTCGCCTGTCCCCTGAAGGATATTCCTGCATAAAGAAAACCTCACTCTTTCCAGGTGTTTCTTCTTTACCTTCACACTACTATCATACTCACACTTCCAACATCAAATGTGGTGGGGGGGGTCCCACACACCAAGCAATTTGGTGACGCCAGCTGGGTGTCCTACAATTTAACTCAGTTCGGACTCTCTCTGCCTGCAGATAACATCAGACCCCACAAGTTAAGGGCTCAGTCCCACAAGGCTGTCCACCTCCGAGTCATAGGCCAATCCCAAGTGTCCTCAGGTTACACACAATTTCTTGTGAGTACAAAGCAGAGGTTCCCATGACCTCCTCCCCCTTGGATTTGATTATTTGCTAGATCAGCTCACAGAACTCAGAGAAATTCTTACTTATGTTCACCAGTTGATTCTATAATAAAGGACATGATAAAGGATATGAATGAATTGCCAGATGAAGGCATACATAGGGCAAAGTCTAAAAGGGTCCCAAGTACAGGAGCTTCTGTCCCCTTGGAGTTGGGGCACATCACCCCCTGGTACGAAGATGTGCTCACCAACCTGGAAGCTCTCTGAACCTATACCACTGGGATTTTTATTTAGGCTTCATTACATGGGCATAATCAACTATTAACTTCATTTCCAGCCCTTCTCCCCTCTCTGAAGAATGAAGGGTGAGGCTGAAGATCTGAAATTTCTAATGATGTCTTGGTCCTTCTAGTGACCACTTCCCATCCAGGAGCCAGCCAGAGATAAATTGATGGGTCAACAGGCCTTGGTGGGAACCAGGAAAAAAGAGTTATACTGAGAACGGGCTCTAAGGATCCAATCCCAGTGCTGCTTTTTATTCATGTGTGACCTTGAGCAAGTCACTTCCCTTCAGATATTTCATTGAAAAAATAGGGAAAGCAGGAAGTCAAGATGATCTTTAAGATGTCTACAAGTTTGTCTTCTTACCACAGGACCTTGGTACATGCTAGTCCCCTCAGTCAGGCAGGCGAGAATTCTACCACTGAACCACCAATGCTAGTCCCCTCAGTCAGGAAGCTTCACATTCTACCTGGCCAGTTCCTGCTCCCACTTCCAATCTCAATGTAAATACCATCTCCACCAGAAAGCCTTCTCAGAACCCCCAAAATAAATTAGTTTCTCTTAAAATAGCCTCCCCTGTTCCTTAAATTTCTCCTTATAACTCTTTTCTTGTTTGTAGTTAAAGCAACATGAGTCAGTATTTGTGTAATCTCCACTTCTAGACCAGCAGCTTAACAGGAGCAGGAGCCACATCTGACCTGTTCACTTCTGTGTCCCTGATACCTAGCACCAGCCAGAGCACATAGTAGATGTTCAGTAGATGTTTTGCTGACTGACGGTTAGGATGCTTGAATCCTTCAATGGTATGAGACCTTGGGAATAAGATAAATAATGCAGATACCACCCATCTTGTCTGAGCATTATAAACACCTGGACATCCTGCAGCCCACATAGCCAGAACATCTAATCCCACTACTGAAAAAGGGTGAACAAGTGGGGTCATTGTGTATGGGAGACACGCACACACCCTTCTCACCTTTCCTGACTCCATTGCATCTGCTTCCTGCCATGGGAGTAGCTGGAGAAAATGCTCACAATGAGGAGGACTTCTGTTGTGATTTCCTCACCTGAACCCTTCTCCCGTGCTCTGCCACCCTCCACGGTTACTCTGGAAGCCCCTGCGGTATCACTGATGGGAGATGAGGATTTCAGGTATGCTCTCAACCCTGGGAATGGACTTGCCCATTTAAAATCTCTGAGTTGTTCCCACGTAAATACTCTTAGTGCAGAGAGCAGAAGAAAAGACAATCTGTCCAGCTTGCCAGGAAATCCACATAAGCAGCTTCATTCCTGAAGAGGGCCCTTTTTTTTTCTTCAAGTTCTCCCCTGGCTGTGGCACACACACTGCAGGGAGCTGTCAGCTCTGTGGAGAGACTGGAAGAATTAAGAATAAAAATTGACTTTCAGAGAACAAAATCAGACCTGACAACTCAAGTCATTCAAACCAGCTGTGGTTAGCAGATTGCAAATGTGTTTGTCCAAAGGGGGTAGAAGGGAGGTGTGGGGGAAACTGTCTCAGGGAGGAGCTTGGGGAATGTGCTCCTCTCTTTTGGACTTGAGGTCTCCAGCAGTTCCCCACCCCACCTTGTCAACTGCTTCTCTTTCACCTCCCTTCTTGGTCTGTGATGGTGCCAGTAAATTGCAGATGTGCCATTAAATGCTATGGATCATCAATATTAACAGATTCCATATCTATGAATTCGTCTACTCCCTAGAGCTTCACCCCAAAATCAATACCGTCATCCTTAGACTGGGGCAGAGTGGTGAAAAGTTTGAGTCATTCCACACACAGGCTCTCAGCTGAGAACGCTCTCCCTTCTTGTTCCAGCTCCCAGGCTGTGAACGTGTCCTTTTATGGGCGTGCCCTGTTTTTTTACATTTGTGCATTTGGTTGGTGATTTTGTCCTTTACTGTCTCACGTTCCCAAGTGCAAGAAGGCTGTGGTGCACCTCATGAAGAAAATGCACGTGTTAGCTAAGTTTCATCAAGACATGGATACTAGTTCTGTTGGTCATGAGTTCAATTTTCGTGAATCAACAACACGTATGAAGAAACACACATAAAATAAGGTGATGTATTGACTGGTTGACAAAAGCATTGTAACTGGAGGCCCACAGAAAACTAACCCTATATTTTCCCTTGGAGCAATAGTCAGTACTCCTTAATTCAGTGTCACAATGACTTTATAGAGAATAAGTACTTCAAATAATGAAAATCAACTATATATGACTCATTAAGTTGAATTGTTTCTGTATCTGAATTTCCCCTATGCTGCCCCCGACCAACACATGCTGGAGGGGAGAGATGGGACCTGATTCATCTCTCCACTCCCAGCACCCCTAGGGGTATAGTAGAATGAATATATATATTTATATATAACTATAACTATATATATATAATAGTATATATATCCTTCATAGCTGAACTCCTGAATGTATGTCCTGCTATGAAGGACATCGAGGGCATTCACTCCTACCTCTAATATTTATTAAGAGTGCCTACTATATGCCAAGCACTATTCTAGATGCTGGAGACACAGCAGTGCAAAAACAAATAAAAATCCCTGCCCTCATGGAGTTTTTGCTCTAATTAGGGAAGGCAATCAAATGCAGCGCATTAGAGTTCTCCAGAGAAACAGATAATAATGTTAAATAATGTTTAATCAGATCTCTGTGTGTTCTGTGGCCCAGTCAAGCTGACATGTAAAATCCACCATTGCATGAAGTAAATAAATAAAATGTATAATGTGTTAGATAGCAGTAAATGCTAAAGATAAACAATGAAGTGGGAAAAGGGGCTAGAAATCATCAGCGGTGGTAGAGGGATAGACATTTTAGAGAGGGAAGTCAGGAAGGCTTTATGGAGAAGGCAGCTTTTGAGAAAAGGAAATGAGGAAACTAGACATGTGGTTGCCCAGAAAAGGTGATTCAGGCAAAGGAACAGCACATATGATGGTTCTTTTTTTTTTAATATTTTATTTATTTATTTGACAGAGAGATTACAAGCAGGCAGAGAGAGAGGAGGAAGCAGGCTCCCTGCTGAGCAGAGAGCCCGATGTGGGCCTCGATCCCAGGACCCTGAGATCATGACCTGAGCCGAAAGCAGAGGCTTTAACCCACTGAGCCACCCAGGCGCCCACACATGATGGTTCTGAGGCAAGAACATGCCTGGGTGCTTATGGAACAGCAGGAGGCCATGTAGCTGGAGTAGAGCAAACTGGGAGAGAGCAGTAGGAGGTGGGTCCCAGGAGGTAATAGAAAACCCATTGCAGCCATGAACAATAGACTTTTCTCTGAGTTTGGGTTTATTCCAAGAATGCAAGGTTGGTTTCACATCCAATCTTTATAATTTATAGCAATTGAACAAAAAAGAAATCTCCTTGATCATCTCAACAGATGCACTGTTGGAATAAAATTAACTTGGTTGTGATATATTGTTCATTTTATGTACCACTGGATTCTATTTACGATGTCCTTATCAGGTTTGGGTATAAAAGTTATGCTGGCGTCATAAAACAAGCTGAAAAAAATGGTCTCTTTCTTCTATTCCCTGGAAGAGTTTGTCATTTCTTCCTTAAATGTTTGAAAGAATTTCCTAATGGAGCCATATGAGCCTGTAGTTTTCCTTATGGTGGAAAAAATTTAAATTATGGATTCAACCTTTAATAGATATGGTGCTATTCAGATTTTGTTTCTTTTTGGTTAGTTGTGTTTTTCATGGAATTGTCCATTTGTTTAAGATCGTTGTTGACATTACACTGATCATAATATCCTCTTATTTTTTTTAGTCTGTAAGGTGTGCAGTGATATTCTTTTTTCATTTCAGACAGCAGTAATATGTGCTTTTTCTCTTATTCAATGTTGCTAAGGGGTTGTCAACTTTAATAACCTTTTCAAAGAATTAACTTTTGTAGGTCATTTTTGTAGGCACTGGGAATAAAAGTTGGACATAACAATGTCCCTGCTCCCATGGTTTTTGCATATTAGAAGAGGAAAAGAGTCAATAACAAGCCAACATAATTTTTCAAAACGTAATTTCAACAAGCAGAAGTTTTCAGTTAGTTGCAGTAAGCAGTGAGAAGTAGAGTGATTGCTTACTTAAAGGGGGAGACATCTGAGCAGAGACACTTGAGCAGGCCAGAAAGAGTCAACCATGCAGAATCTGGGAAAAGATATTTTTTAGGCAGAAAGAACAGAATGTACAAAGGCTTGAGGTGGGGATAGTGTTCAGTTGTGTGTTCGATTTCTAGAGAGAACACTCCATGGGCAAAACACCATGTGGACGGGAGAAGGAATGGCAGGTGAGCAGGGCCACGCAGCTCTGGTAGTCCATGTGGAGTTTGAACTTTGTTATAAATACAATGGCAAGTGCATAAATCAGCTATTGTAGCAATAATGCTCCATTGCAAGCAACTCCCAAAATTTCAGTGGATCTTGACAATATTTTGTTGATGACGGAGCTGATGATGAATTAGACAGGGAGTGACTATGATTGCATTTTTCCTTACTCACTTCCTTCCAGTCACACTGGCCTTCCGGCTACCCTGCAAACATTCCAAGCATGCTGTGATTCCAGGGTCTTTGCAATTGCTATTTCCTCTACCTGAAACACCGTTTCCTTAGACACTGGCTTGGACCATTTCTTCAATGAATTCAGACCCTGCTCAAATGTTAGCTCCTGGCTGAGACCATCTCTGGCCATGTTGTTGAGAACAATAGTACCTTTTCCCAGCATCCAAATCTACTTTTTCCATAGCTGCTATGACAACTAACAGGTGTTGATTTATCAATTCCTCCCCCTCATCCTCACCACAATGGAAGTGCCTTGCATCCAGGGTCATTTTGTATGTTCTGCTCACTGCTGTATACTTGCATCTCATCTCGAATACTGCTTGGCATGTGGAGACACACCCAGAAATAATGTATAACCAGCTATCTGTGCATTCTATGGCCCAGTTAAGTAGACATGTAAAATTTACCATAGTGTGTACTCGATTAGTCTTTGGCGCATACTAGGTACTCAGTAAGTCTTTGTTGAATTAATAAATGAATTACCATAGGTTCCCCTGATAAGGCAGACATATGGCAACTTCTGGAGACCATTCACCCTTGGTCTGGTCTTCAGACCACAAGGTCCTGCCCAGCTCTCATTAAGAAGGCCCCCCTCTCCCCAGAAAACTGATGGAAAACAGGCAAGGAGTTTTTTGATGCCTGGGATTTTTGTACGGTCTTCTTGCCTGTTATGAGTCATTAGAAAGCCCACCTGGGGAAATTCTGGAAAACTGGTTTACATGGTTCTGATGAGTATCTACCCACAGGCTTGTGGTCCTGCACCTTCTCTCCCTACTGCAGAGAAAGCTGAGTGGGAACTCAGGAGACTAGGCTTGCATCCCTCCCAAGCTCTGGGACCCTGGAGCAGGGACCAGGGTGAAAGTGAGGGCTTCTGTGGTCTCCCTCGTCCCCAAGATTAGGATCCCAGAACAGAGGCTGACATCTGTGGGCAGATCTGAGTTGAAGGGAGAGAAAGAGACTCCCCAGACATTTGTTGGCAGTGATGCTCAAACCAAGGCACTGGTTGCTTTTTCAAAAGAATAAATAGCTTTGATTGAAATGGAAAACCAATTGATTGGACACACTGGCTTTTCACAAAACAATATCTGCCATGAAAGGAGTTTGTAGGGAAAACTGCAGCCTATATATGTCATGTGGAAGGGGTGGAGACAGTTACACTGTATACAGTGGGAGGAATGCTCTGGTGTACTTGGGGAATAAGGCCCAGGGTAGGATACAGAACCAGGAATGTTGTTATGTTCCCAGAAGGACCCATGCTGGAGGACTCTATGAGAGACACAGGCAGGAGAAGGCCTTTCAGAGTTCACACACCGCTCTGTGTTTTCCCCAAATACTCTAACTTAGCTACCTGGGTGCACCGGCAAGGAACACTCAGAATACCAACAGCTGGAGGGCAAGAACAGGGGTTCGGCTATAATCTGTACCCCACGGGTGTAACAAAAGTTGCGTATATGTAAGTGGGATGATTGCACACCACTAAGAAAATTGCTCTCACCACTGGATGGCATCTGCCCAGGCAATGCCACTGGGAATTCAGGCAGGCCTGCCTCTCAGCTGTGCGCTGATGGGGGCATAGGGCTGAAAGGCTATGAGTGACGTCTGCCCCTCAGCTGTGCATGCCAGCTCTTTTCACTGATTAATCCACCCACAGGTTGTCTCTTTTCTTAACTGGTCAACCCAGGGGAGGTGTCTTTTTTTTTTTTTTTAAAGATTTTATTTATTTATTTCACAGAGGGAGAGAGATCACAAGGAGGCAGAGAGGCAGGCAGAGAGAGAGAGGGGGAAGCAGGCTCCCCGCTGAGCAGGGAGCCCGATGCGGGCCTCGATCCCAGGACCCTGAGATCATGACCTGAGCCGAAAGCAGAGGCTTTAACCCACTGAGCCACCCAGGCGCCCTTTTTTTTTTCTAATTTGCACAAAGGCGCCATAGAGCTAACAGGACTCCAGAACACTGGAGTCCTATCTCCCCTCCCACGTGACCAGCCTTGTCTCCCAGTCCCCCTCCCTCACGTCCCACTCACCTTGCTTCAGCCAGACAGGTGACTTTGTCATCCTCCCTATGTGCCTAGCCTGGAACTTCCCTGACACACCCCACCCCATTCACATCCCTGGTCATTTTAACTTCCTCTAAAATGAGTGTGGTTAGACCAGCTGATCTCCAAGATCTCTTCCAGATTCACCATCATAGGATTTTTAAAACCAGTATAGCTGATGTATAATGAACAAATAATAAAATTCACCAATTTTAAGTGTCCAATTTGATGAGTTTAACAAATATAGTCATGTAACTACTATCACCTAAATCAAGATCGTTTTCGTTATCTCCAAATTTCCCCTCCTCCTCCTTTACAATCTCCTCCCTGACTCCAATCCATGGCAACTACTGATCTATCCCTACAGTTTTGCCTCTTTCTGAATACCACATAAATAAAAGCACTGTCTATTACCCTTTTGTGACCAACTCCTTTCACTTAGCATAACACTTGAGATTCATCTATGTTGTTGTATGTATCAGTGATTTGTTCCTTTTCATTGCTGAATAGTATCCCATTTCATGGATATACCACCATTTATTTATCCATGCACCTATTCATGGATGTTTGGGGCTAATATAAATAAAGCTGCCATTAACATTTGCATACAAGTGTTTGCATGAAAGTATGTTTTCATTTCTCTTGGGTGCAAAAGTGCAAACTATTCATTTATTTAACAAGTGTTAACTTTTTTATTTTATTAAATTTTATTTAAATAAAAAATTTTTATTTAATTTTATTTAATATTTTAATTTAATTTAATTTAGTTTTAATTTTGTGGTAATTGTAGATTCACAGTTGTAAGAAATAATTCAGAGATCCCATGTGCCTTCTGCTCAGTTTCTCCCAGTAACATCTTACACAACTACAGCACAATTTTACAGCCTCAATAGCAACATTGATAGTCAAGATGCAGAATATTTTTTTTAAGATTTTATTTATTTGTTTGACAGAGAGAGAGAGATCACAAATAGGCAGAGAGGCAGGCAGAGAGAGAGGAGGAAGCAGGCTCCCCGCTGAGTAGGGAGCCTGATGTGGGCCTTGATCCCAGGACCCTGAGATCATGACCTGAGCCTAAGGCAGAGGCTTTAACCCACTGAGCTACCCAGATGCCCAAGATGCAGAATATTTCTGTCACCGTCAGGATCCCTCATGTTGCCCTTTTATGGCCACATCCCTCCCCATTCCCACCCCTTCCTTAACCCTTGTTTCCCAATTCCATAATTTTATTATTTCAAGAGTGTCATATAAATGGAATCGTAGAATATGTATTGTTTGTTACTTTTCCCCCCCAAACACTCAGCATAATTTTCTGGAGATTCACCTCAGATTGTTGTATATACCAATAGTTTTCACCTTTTTGTTGCTGAGTAGTATCTCGGGGGAGCACCATAGTTTGTTTAATCATTCACCTATTGAAGGACACTTAGGCTGTTTCCTAAGATAAAGCCCACTTTTCGTGATTTATCTTCTTTGCAGTGTATTTCCAGATTCGATACGATAGAGTTATTTTTGCATCTAATTTAATGAGACACAACTGTCTGCAGTTCTCATTTTTTGTAATGTCTTCATCTGGTTTTGGTACTAGGGTAATGCTGGCTTCATAAAAAGAATAGGAAGTCTGGGGCACCCAGGTGACTCAGTAGATTAAGTGTCTGACTCTTAATTTCATCTCAGGTCATGATCTCAGGGTCTTGGGATCAATCCCTGTATAGGACTCTCCAGTCAGTGGGGAGTCGATTGGAAATTCTCTCTCCCTCTCCCTCTGTCCCTCTCCCTGCTCTCTCTCTCTCTCTTTCTCTCTAAAATAAATAAATAAATCTTTTTAAAAATGGGAAGTCTTCCCTTCTATTAAATTTTCTGGAAGAGTTTGTGCAGAATTGGTATTAAACCTTCCTTAAATGTTTGGTAGAATTCATCAGTGAATTCAGGCCTGGAGATTTCTTCATAAGAAAGTCATGAACTGTAAACTCATTTTTTTAGTACCTACAAGGCTATTTGGGCTATTTGGATATTTATTCTCAAGTGAGCTTTAGTAACTTATGTCTTTCAAGGAATTTGCCCATTTCATCTAAGTTGCCAAATATTGTTCATAATATCCCCTTATTATCCTCTTAATGTATATGAGACCTGTAGTGATGTCCCCTTTTTCACTTCTAATAGTAGCAAATTTAGTCCTCTCTCTTCTCTCTTTTTTCCTTATCAGTCTGGCTAAAAGTTTGTCATTTTATTAATCTTTCTATTTCAATGATTTGTTCAACAGTTTTCTTCAATTTCTGCTCTTCTCCTTACTATTTTCTAGCATCTGCCTATTTATGTTCATTTTGCCCTTTTTTTTCTAGTTTCTTAACTTGGAAGCTTAGATCCCTGGTTTGAGACCTTTCTTTTTTTGTGATATGAACATTTATTGCTTAAATTTCACTCAAAACATTGCGTTAGCTACATCCCATAAATATTGACATAAAGTGTTCTCATTTCCATTCAGTTTAAGTAGCTTTAAATTTTGCTTGTGATTTCTTGATCGGTGGATTTGATCTGTGTTCTTTTTAAAATTCCAAATAATTGAAGATTTTTCTTAAATATTTCTGTCATTGAATTCTAATTTACATCTGTTGTAGGTGTGGTCAGGGGAATACTTTTGGATGACCTAAATCCTCTTCATTTTATTGGGACTTGTTTTATGGTTGACCTTGGTGAACCTTCCATGGTCACTTGAAAAGAGTCTGTATCATGCTGTTGTTGAGTGGTGTACTCTGAGAATGTCAAATAAGTCAACTTTTACTGTTGTTGTTTGGGTCTCCTATATCCTTACTAACTTTGTGTTTACTAGCTCTATGAATTACTTAGGGGTATAGAAATCTTTAGCTGTAAGTAGAGATTTTAATTTTTCCCCTTTCAGTTCTATCAGTTCTGACTTCGGGTATTTGAGCTCTCTTATTACATGCATATACAGGATTACTATGTCTTCTTGATGAATTGTCCTGTTACTATTCCTCATTCAGAAATCTATTTTGTCTAATATTGATATACCTCTTCCACTTTTCTCGTGCTATTGGTATAGTATATCTCTTTCCATTCTTTTACTTTGAATCTATCTGAGTCTTTATTCAAAATTATCTTCTTATAGGCAGCATATAACTAGGTATTGATTTTCTAGCCTGAATGATCATCTCTCCATTTAATTGGGGAATTAGGCCATTTACAGTTAATGTAATCACTAATGTGTTTGGATTTAAATCTACCATCCTGTTGTTTGTTTTCTATTTCCACTCATCTGCCCTCTCCTTCTGGGACTCTAACTACATAAAAGTTAGACCACTCGATGTGCCTACTCTCCCTCCCTCCCTCCCTCTCTCTTTTAAATCTTTGCTAAATTTTGGATAGCTTGTATTGCTCTGTCTTCAAGTTCACCAATCTTTTCTTTTTCAGTTTCAAATCTGTTCTTGATCCCATCTACTGTATTTTTTTATTCATATACCATATTTTTCATCTTCAGAGGTTTCATTTAGGTCTTTTTGTGTTTTTCATTCTCTCCCTATTATATTCATATTTTCCTCTACCTTCTTGAATATATGGAGCATATTTGTAATACATGTTTTAACACCATCACCTGCTAGTTTCATTGTCGCTATTGTTTTCAGATCTGTTTCAGTTGATTAATTTTCTTCTTGGGCTATGGAATATATTGAATGTTGAACACAGTCAATTTTATGTTTTGGGGTCCTGAGTTTTGTTGTATTTCTTTAAAGATATTGAGGCATGTGGCTAAATCATTTGAGATCAGTTTGATCTTTCTGAGCCTTGCTTTTCAAGCTTTTTGGGGTGCTGATCCCAAGTAGCATTTAGTCTAAGGCTAACTTAGCTCTCTTATTAAGGATTTCTGAGAACTCTATCTGATGCCCCATGTATTTTGAGATCTAACCACCCTGGATAGTGGAAACATAAACTATCCCCAACCTTCTGTGAGCTCTGGGAATTTCTCTGCTTACCGGTTTCCCAGGTGTATTTGTCCCAGCCCATAGAGTTTTGCCCCATGCATTCTCAAACCACTATTCGGCTAAGTATTGAGAGCATCCCTCTCCAGATAGCTGGATCTCTCTCTTTCTCCCCTTCTCTTCACCATGTTCAGCAAGTTCTCATTGCTTCAACCTCCACAAACTCCAATCTCTGTCTCTCCACAAGTCTCAGCAAGACTGCTGAGTTCTGTTCAGATTTCCTCCCCCTGCTCTGCTACCTGGAAACTACCTCCCAGCATTTAACTGGGGCAATCACAGGGCTCACCTCATTTTTTAGCCTTCTTTCAGGGTTCACAGACCTGCATTTCCTGTTGTCCAAAGTTTGAAAAACAGTTGTTTCCTACATTTTGTCCAATTTTTTATGCTTTCAGCCTGAGGGCAATTCTGAACTCTCTTACTCTGTGTGGCTAAAAATGGAAGTCTCCCACCATCCTAGGACTTCAAAATAAGAAACAAAATAAACCTAAGAGGGGCTGCCACCAGCATAAGAGCTATAGTTCTTAAAGAGGTGGAGAGGACACTGTTTCCTACTTCTCTCTGGCCCTACCTTGCCCTAACATTAGGAAGCAAAACCAAGGTTGGTTAGACATGTGCAGTGGGGGTGCCCAGTAAATTTCAAGGACTTTAAGTGAGACGATGCTTGAATGAAGAGACATTTAAGGAGGATAACAGGACTGCAGACAATGTATTCAACAGCGCTCCTGGACTGTGGGTTGCTAGGATCTGTCTCCAAGAAAAAGAAAAGAAAAGAAAAGAAAAGAAAAGAAAAAGCCATCATCAACAATAACAACAAAAGAATAAGAGAAAAAATATAAATATGGTAACAAAACCCTTTTCCAGCTGGGACTTGTGGAGGCTTGGGTTTTTTCCCCTAAACAAGTGGCCATGAAACCTTTATTGCACTCAGTCTCCCAGCCCTTTTCTTTTATGCTACATAATGCGTTTGCAAGTTTCTGTTCATTGCTGAGTCTCTTTGTGCTTTGTCCTATGTGAAACCATTGGTTTCCATGGCAACTGGACTGCCAACACAGTGAGCCAAATAGAGGGACAGAGTTTCTGTAGGGCACATCTGGGGGCTAGCAAAGACCTGGGCCCCAGGAAAAAAGGGATGTGAGAGAACTCTACAAGGGTGTCTCCACAAGCCATACCTGCCACTGGTTTTGCAGTGGGGTGGCTGCCCACTGCATCCATAGGCTGGTGCTCCTGGGAGGACCATATGCATTACTAAGCTTCTTCAATGGTCAATATTTGTAGGGTAGTCTCAGGACCAGATGCCAGGCCCCAGAGATGAGTAGGACAAAGTCCCTGCTCCCAAAGGACAAGCAGTCTGGAGAGAGAGAGAGAGGTAAAGAGTGTCCAGAAGAAACATTTATTAAGTGCCAATTATATGTCAGGCACTGTTTTTTTTTTTAATTTTATTATTTATTTCACACACAAAGAGAGAGAGAGAGATCACACGTAGGCAGAGAGGCAGACAGAGAGAGGAGGAAGCAGGCTCCCTGAGCAGGGAGTCTGATGCGGACCTCGATCCCAGGACCCTGAGATCATGACCTGAACCGAAGGCAGAGGCTTTAACCCACTGAGCCACGCAGGCGCCCTGTCAGGCACTGTTACAGGAATTACATAACTTGGCTGGTAATCCTTGCAAAAACCCAATGTTTTAGTTATATTCAAGGTCAGACAACTAGTAAAAGGTAAAGCAAGATTCACACCCAGGTATATATGCATCTCAGTCTCTATCTCCGTGAAAAACCTCACACGTATCTCTATCTCTCCATATATCTACCCTTCCTATCTTTCCCTGCTCTGGCCCTATAGATATCTCTGTCTCATTCTGTCTCTTCTCCCATTCTGAGGATAAACCTATTATTGAACTGAAACCCTTGGGACATGAATTAAACCTAGGAACAAACTCCAGTGTGGCCTCTGAGCCCCATGTGGTGTGGGACAGCATTGCAAAAGGGTCACACAGCCACATCTCTGCTTAATTTTCAGAAATCCCACCCAGTTTGTTGAGACAGTTGGGGTGTGTGGGGGGGGACAGTCAATATCAGAAAACTAGAAGACCCTCAGGAAGAGAGAAGCTCTTTGAAGATATCTATGGGCAGGGGGGAGGGCTCCCCCAGGCCAAGCCTTCCCTGGGCTTCCACCCCAAGAGTAACCCTTTCGACCAGCCCCGCTCTGCCTGGACAGCCTCAAAAGCTGCTCCTGAAGGGTCTTAGCCAAGGGAAACTTGAGCTTATAAAGCTAAACACTGTGTTGTCACCAAGGTCAAGGTGGGCTAAGAAAGCCAGCTGTTGGTGAATTAATTAGTGCACACTGCCTCAGCTCAGACTTTGCCCTTCAGACGAACTGCAGGTGCTGACCTCCCCTTGTCCTCTGTGCTAACCTGCTCAGGTTCACACAGCATCAGAGGCCACCGGGACCTTCAATCACACTGTCTGATCCTTGTTTTATAAATGGGAATCCAAAGCTAAGAGAGAAAGAGTCACATATCAACTCATAAATGGGGCCAGGACTCAAACCCAGGTCTGAACAACAGCCTTGGAGCCCATTGCCTGTGGGGCTGTCATTGCCCCAGGCCTAGACACTGGCCAACCTACGAAGAGAAGAACCCCAGCTCCTGGGTGCCCTAGAGACTCTGGGAGGACAGCTTCTCTGCAGCAGATCTGCCAGAGAGGTGGGGATGTGGGGAAGGATAGAAATGCTGCTCTGGGCCTTGGGAAAGGGCCTGTGGGATCTGAGAAATGGAGAAATGTGGCACAAAGGGATGGAAGGACCTCAGAGCACCAAGGTCATCTAGGCCCCCAGCTCCTGCCATGGTCACGATGGGCTGGCAGTATAGCTCCTGACCTTGGGCAAGACATCTAACCCCTGTTACCTCCTCTGTGATATGGGGGAGCAGCGGTACACACCTCTTGGGGGGGATGTGATTATAGTACTCAATGCAGTCTTGAAGGAGAATCGCCTTGCTGGGTCCTGGCACAGGGTACAGCCTCAGCATACAGACATGATTTGCATTTCCCTGTGGATTGATAGAAGCAATCTGCAGATTAAATGCAATCCTTATTAAAATTTCAATAGTATTTTGCACAGAAATAGGAAAAAATTCCCAAAATTTGTATGGAATCATGAAAGACTCTAGGCAGCCAAAGCAATCTTTGAGAAAGAAGAACAAAGCTGGAGACATTACATCTTCCTGCTTTCAAACTATATTACACAGCTATAGCAATAAAAACAGTATGGTACGGACATAAAAAGAGACACATGGATCAATAGGACAGAACTGAGAATCCAGAAATAAACCCACACATATATGATTAATGATTATGACATGGGAGGAAAGAGAATAGCATTATCTCTTCAATAAATGGTGCTGGGAAAACCAGACAGCCACATGCAAAAGAATGAAATGGAATCCCTATATGATATCAGGCACAAAAATCTATTCAAAACAGATGAAAGAGTTAAATGTAAGACCCGAAACTGTAAAACCCCCAGAAAACAAACACAGGGAGGATGCTCCTTGACATCAGCTTTGAAAAAGAGTTTTTGGATCTGATATAGAAAGCAAAAGTAATAAAAGCAAACAAACAAACAGAAAATGAAAAAACAAAAACAAAACACCAAGTGGGACTCTACCAAACTAAAATTCTGCGTAGCAAAGCAAACCATCAACAAAAAGGCAATCTACAGAGTGGGAGAAAATATCTGCAAGTCCTACGTCTGATAAGAGGTTAATATCCAAGATGTTCTCCTCTATTTTCTTCTAAGAGTTTTGTAATTTTAGCCGTCACATTTAGGTCTCTGAGTCACTTTGAATTAATTTTTGTGTATAATGTGAGGAGAAGATCCAACTTCATTCTTTTGTGTGTGGATATCCAGTTGTCCCAACACCAATTGCACCCATTTTTAAGGGTACAATTCAGTGAGTCTAACAAATGCATACACCTATGTCTCATTCCATCATCTCCGAAATTTTTCTGTGTCCATTTGCAGTTCATTCTCCCAGCTCGAGCCTGGGCTACCACAGATCTGCTTTTGGTTTCTAGATTAGATTTGCCTTTTCTAGAATATCATATAAATGGAATCACACAGTATGGACTCTTTTGTGTCTGGCATCTGCCATTATAGTTCTATCATTTAATTCTTCTGTATTAGGGTTCTCCAAGAGAAACAGAAGCAATAGGGTGTGTGTGTGTGTGTGTGTGTGTGTGTGTGTGTGTATACAGAGAGAGAGAGATTTTAAGGAATTGGCTCAAATGAATGTGGAGGCTGACAAGCCCAAAATCTTAAAGGTGGGGTAGCAGCCTAGACAGAGACTCAGAAAAGAGTTGATGTTGCAGCTCAAGTCCTGGGCAGTCTGCTGGCAGTTTTCCCTCCTCATTGGGGGAGATCAGTCTTTGTCTCTTAAGGCCTTCAACTGATTGGATGAAGCCCACCCACATTACAGAGAGTAATTTACTTTATTCAAATTCTACTGAATCGTGGGGAAGGAGACAAACCATAAGAGACTCCTAATCTCACAAAACAAACTAGGGATAGGGTGGATGGGTTATGGACATTGGGGAGGGTTTGTGCTTTGGCGAATGCTGTGAAAGGTGTAAGCCTGATGATTCACAGACCTGTGTCTGTGGGGAAAATAATAATAATAAAAAAAAGTCTACTGATTCAGATGTTAATTTCATCTAAAAAATATCTTCACAGCAATATCTAGACTGCTATTGGACCAAATATCAGTACCACAGTCTAGCCAGATTAACACATAAAATTAACCACCTGCCTCCCCACCATCCCATGAGGTATACATTATCATCCCTATTTTGAAGATGAGGAAACTGAGGCTCAGAGAGTTAAGTGATGGGTCCTGTGCTCATAAGAGACAGAACTGAGACTCAAGTTAGTGCCGTCTCTCCATCCTTATGGTCCCCTCGCCCCCGTTCTGATCTGTTAATGGAGTGAGAAGGATTTGTGATGTCTATGATTATATCTTGTGAAACCTGGAGACCTTTCCAGAACATGGGGTTCACATCACCAGACTGATCTTTCTGTGTCCCCATTCACCTGTCATAGAGCATGATGAAGGGCAGGAGGGTTACAGCATCCAGCACCCCCACCCCCACTGGCTCCCTATCCTGGCCCTCTTCATTTTGTGCCCAACTATCCTCTTTCTTCCTCTGGCCACAGACCTGTCTTTCTGCATGCTCTTCACAGCGCCGGCCCCATCTTCTGGGCTATAGTTCTCCCGTGCAGAGAGTGGGGGCTCTCCCTCCCCTCGCCAGTGACCTGCACTCCTCCCCAGATTCTCATGTGCTGTCTCTATTTCCTTCCCAGTGGGTAGCATCTTGTCCCCTAATCCCTCCCAGCCTCCTGCTTGGCTGCCACCCTACTGTCCTTTTTATAATTCTGGCAGAAGACTAAATCTCTAGGTTGTAATTTCTTCAAGCTCAGAGACCTGGGAAGGAACAGTGAAACAAGTTGCTCAATGATATATATATATATATATTTTAAATTTTTAGATCAAGCCTGAAAAGGAAGCATCAGGGAAGTTACAAAGGCTTCCAGAAGCAAGTGAAAATTGTTAGGCCCTCTAGGAGACTCTCTGAGTGACCAAAGGAAACAGATCCCTTTTCCCCCATTTGGGAAATAAAATCACATGACAAGGTCCACCTGCAGATCCTCTGATCTGACCTCTCTGCCTTAGTTTGGACACCAGACTATTCTGAATTTCAATTTTATGTAACCTGGATAAGTGTAAAGTTTCATCCTTCCATCCAGAGAGTCAGCTGTCCAAATTTAGAAAAAAACTGATGTGTCTTAGCCTAGGCTCCCCCTGTAGAGCCCAAGACAAAAGCAAGTACAAGAGATTTACTTGGGAAATGGTCCCAGGAATGCAAAAAAACAGGATAGGGAGAGTGAAATGAATGAAGGATAGGGTGGGAAATCCAGCATAAGGGTGTGTCGTGAAATTGACTCTCCAAGGGACCTTATGAAATACATCTCAGAATTGTTCAGGGAAGGATTCATTATCCATCAGCCCCCCAACCTTCATTGATCCAGGTGGACCCATTGGCATGAACCCCCATACTTGGGGGTTCTGCCTTCGTGCGGAAGGCTCCCATAGGCATCTTCAAAAGGAGTGACAAAGGTCTCAGGATAGGAAGTGACAGCCACGTGCCAGGGTTTGAAGGCAGTGCTGTCTGATTACACTTGCACAAGGCTACACACAGCCAGTGTGGAACTGGTTACTGCAGCAGTGGCTGGAGTAAGAAATGAGGTCAAGAGGACTCTAAAGTTATGTCCAAGAGGTAACCAATACAGGGCAGGGGTTGGAGGGAGGATATATCTTAGCAGGGGAACACCAATGAAAAAACCTCCTAGCCCTTGTAACTATAGTCTCAAAATGAGCTCACAGTGACATATATTTGTCAACCAAGCCAGTGCAAGCTCAGGACAACCCACAGAATCAACAAGGGGATGGCTGCCTCCCAACATGGTCACACCAACCTTGCAATTGTGTGTTCAGTTCTGAGTGCAGGATTCCAGGTGGGATCCAGACAATACAGAGGGTGTTTCAACACATCAACTGACCCACAGTAAGAGATAGTCGAGGGAGCCAAGAGAAGGGAAGACACAAATCTGAAGAAAGATTTGAAGCAGACTTCTAAATCAACATTTACAAAACTGATCCTATCTCCCACCCAACGCTGAGATGTGCCTTCCTCCTTCTGTGCAACCCCTTCTCCATGCTCACACTGGCCCCAAACCCTACGTACTTGTCAAAGCCAAAAACCTGAGCATAGACTTGATTCCTTACTTATTTGCCAAAAGTATTTGGCAAATAGCACTAATGACCACTGAAACTATTCGTCCCCAGCTCAATGGAGCAAGACGGGACAGCAAGGTGGGAATCATTGCTTCTGCCTTGTACATGCCTGGAAGTTGGGGCGATCACCAAGTCCATACAGACTGCTGGCAGCTGAGCTCTCACAGCATCCCTGAACTTGATATGCTTTTCTAAACCTCCTGGGTCCTCTGCAGGGTCAGGCTGCTGGGGTTTGGAGCAGAGGGTCTCTGGGGGTCTCTGACAGGGGTTGGAAGTTGGTGAAGCCCTCATTCTCCAGCCTTCAGCCCCAGGGAAGTTGTACCTGAACCTTCCAGGCATCCTTATATTGAGACCCACCATATACCAGAAATTAATATTTGCTTTTAACTAATGAATGCTTTTGCCACCTACCCACAGTCCAGTGACTGATGGAAAGTCTCATTGGAAACTAATTCTAAAGTCTAAGTGTGATGCCCTTTGTGAGCATAAGACCACCTTGGAGGAGGAGGGGGAGGGAGGGGAAGGGAGTTTGGTTTTCAGGCTTCTTGGAAGGTTTCCCCTGTGGGCTCTAGCCTTGCCTTACAGGAAGTTTGCTGTGGTTGCAGAAGTTTCGGCCTTGTGGTTACAGGGTCAATTCAGCCCTCAGGGCAACACCATTTGATGTTCAAAGTCTGGGACTGTTCAATCTGGGTCAGTTACACAGCCATGACTGAGCTGCCATAACATTGCCCTGAGGGCCTCTTACTATGCCTGTCATTCCCTATTAGCAAGTCAGTCATTCCTTTGGGACAAGGCCCCTGGTTTCAGGGAAGAGGGCTGGTAACAGAGAGGAATATGCTGGGATCTGCAATGGGTCCCAGAAGTCCTTGACACTCTAGGTAGAATTAGCTTACCGTAAAAGCTTCTGGCCACCCTGGGGGTCAGGAGCCAGATCTGGAGGGCTCCTCATAGGGACCCAGGCTGAGTCTCTGTAGTCTCCATCTTGTTCTCTCATCTTCTGCTTCTCCCCTTCATTGCTGACTCTACCTGAGCCCTCTCCCAATGACTTTGCTGGTTCTCCTGACTTTGCTCTGTGTATATCTGATTAACTCCAGCCACAGGGAGAAACAACCTCCATTCATTCATTCATTCATTCATTCATTCATTCAATAATTTATTCAAATTTATTTAAAATTTATCAAGCATTTACTGAGTGCTGACTGAATATCTGTCATCATGCTGGGCTCTGAGCCTCATCATAACTGTGAGCAGAGCACACAATATTCCTACCCTCAGAGACGTCTCAGTTTCATAAAGGGGAAAGGCCTTAAGACAACAACTGTAACAACCCAACCAAAAAAAAATAAAAACAATGAACATTGGAACAGACACTTCACCAAAGAAGATATATGGATGGCATGCAGGCAAATGAAAAGATGCTCCACATCACCAATCATTAGGAAAATATAAATTAAAACCACAACGAGATACCACTATGGACCTATTTTGAACGGTTCCAACTAAAAAGATTGCCCATCCCAAGCATCAGCCAGGAAGTGGTAAGACCAGAACTCTCTTATTCCATTGGCAGGAGTGTGAAATGGTACATCCACTTCAACACACAGTTTGGCAATTTCTTCAAAAGTTTAAATACACACCCATTCATGATCCTCCCATTCCACACCTAGGTACTTACTCCAGAGAAATAAAAACATATGCTCATACAAAGACCGGTGCATGAATCCTAATTGCAGCTTTATTCATGATAACTCAAACCTGGAAATAACCCAGGTGTCCATCAACAGATGAATGGAATATACAAATTGTTGGTGGGGCGACAGGGAAATGCTATTCTGCAATAAGAAGGTGCTACAGACACACACACAACAGTGTGGATGAATCTCGACATCACATTGAGCAAAAGAAGCTGGACAAAAAGGCATCATCTACTGTAGGCTAGTCCAGTAATACTAGAAAATCCAAACCAGAAAGCAGATCCATTGCTGGTCAGATGGGGGAAAGGGTTGGGGCAGGGGGTAGGAAATACAGAGACTCACAGGGTAACCATTTAAGGAAGACAGGTGTGTTCATTCTCTTGATTGCAGTAATGGTTGAATGAGTGAAATTTTACATCAAAAGTTATCGAATTTTACGCCTTAAACATGCTCAGGCCAATAAAGCTGTTTAAAAACTTGCAACTTCACAGTGAAGCATTTAATTGCAGGTGAGATAAAGAGCTACAAGTGAGGCATATAGGACATGCTGAGAATGTGCAGCAGAAGGAGTTGACTCAGTGTGGGGGTTGAGAGCCACTCGGTGGTGGAAGGTGAACCTCAGGTTGGGATGGAAACAGGGAAGGGATGGCGTGGTGGGGTGAGGGGAAGTGCTGGGGTATGAGGGGAGGGGGCAGGGGGAGAAGAACAATCCTGGCCAAGGAAGCCAAGTGTGTCAAGGCCCTGTGGGGGGGCATGGCACAGCACAGTTAGGGGAACTCAGAGAAGCCAGAGGACAGCGCTGTTCTCAGTGCACCAAGCCTCTATTTGATCCTATCCAGGTGTCCAGTTGTCCCAGACAACAGAGGCTTCCCATGGGGACCCCCACCCTCTTCACCGCCCTGGCTGGGTCCCCACTGCTTTTGCAGGGGTTCCCCCATTCAAGCCTAGGAAGCAAGATCCATGCAGGCTCCACACTGAGCCCTGAACCTCGCCCGGGCCTGTGTGGGTCTCCAAGGTACAGCTTCCCTGCTCTGGCTACATGGTTGGGAGCCTGGCCTGTCCACTCCTTCGGTGTTCAGTGCGCCAAACTTTCTTTTGGAGCCTGGGTTCAAATCCCAGCTCAGTCACTCATCAGGTGTGCCACCTCCCGGGGCCTCTCAGCTTCCCCATCTGTAAAATGGAGATGACACTAACAATAATAGTTCTCTGGATGATTTTGAGGAGTAAATGAGCTGACATTTACAAAGCACTTAGGAGAGTGCCTTATATCTTATTACATATAAAAGAAAATTCTGTTGCACCCCATAAGGCCAAGAAGGGCTCTGAGGAAGGTGGTGATATGTCAGGGAGGAGGGGATGGGTCAGGCAACAGCAGGGACAGCTCACCCGACCTCTTAGGGCTTGAGGGCAGGTGTGTCCCGTCCAGCTCAGGCATCCATGGATATTCTGATCCTGTGACTTCTGGCAATTTTGGCCTTAAAAGCCTTCAGGCGTCCCCCTAAGTGGCCATGAGTTCCTCGCTGAGATTTCTCTGGCTGTGCCAATCTTCACGATCCTCCAGAACCTCCCAGCCCTCTTGTCATGTGCACGGGCCTGTTTGCTCAGGGATGCTGGGACCACAGAACCATAGATTCAGTCTCTGTCTCACTTTCTGTTTTCTCCTTTGTTCTTCTCTGTCTCCAAAGACAAGGAACAAAATGCTTGGGTAGCTTTTCTGTCCCAGCCGACACAAGCTACCTTCCAATCCTCTGTTAGCGGAGGACCGGTCATCTTTCTACCTGGGGAGCTCACAACGGTGTCACGTGTCCTCCCGCTGATCCTCAACATCTTCGTGAGGCTGGCAGAACTCCACCTCTGCTACAGATGAGGAAACTGAGGCTCAGAGAGCTAGAGGTGCTTGTGCTGGGTCACAGTACCCGGCATAAAGACTTGCCACCAACTCCACCACACATTCCAGAAGCACAGGTCTTATAACTTACAAAGGCCCTTCACATACCATCTTGAGAGCATTCTCGTAAAACCCTTGCCTGGTAAAATAGGGCAGCTGTTACTATTCCTCATGTACAGATGGGAAAACCAAGGCTTGGAGGATGAGATGTATTTCCCATGGTCCATGGCTAGTGGGTTCCGTTAAGTTCACCAAGCATTTATTAAGCCGCCTCTGATGTGTCAGCCCCTTTTCTAGGTCTTGGGGAACAAAAGAGAACCAGACAAGGCTCCCTCCCCTTGAGAAGCTAATTTGGGGACAGTGTAGTAGGTGTCATGAGGGTGGGTGTTCAGAGGACTCTGGGGCAGCACACAGAGGAAGGGGTTCTGGGAAGGCTTCCTGGAAGAGGTGGCGTTTGAGCTGAATCTTGAATTGAGGATGAGGAGGACTTGGCCACCCAAGTGTAGTAGGAAGAACATTTGGACACTGGGAACTGGAAAAGAAGCCTGAGGTGAGCACAGGGCATGCGTCCTAGTTGTATGGGCACCCCAGGTCGTTCATGTAGAAGAGACATTTGGAGCCCAGTCTCCTGAGTGCTATTGCACTAGTCCACTGTAGCGGGCTGGAGAAGGACCTCCTCATGCACACACACGTGTATATGTATGGTGTGCGTGTATGTGTGTGTGTGTGTAGTGTGGTGTGTACATGTGGTTTGTGTGTGGTATATGTGGTGTGTGAGTGGGGGTGTGTGTCTGTGGTGTATGTGATGTGAGTGGTGTGTGGTGTGTGTGTATCTGTGTGTGTCTGTGGTGCAGTGTGTGTGGTGTGGTTTGTGCACACACATATGTGCAGGCTGTGGTTTTTTAAATTTTTTTTACTTTTCTTAATCTGAAGATTTATTTACTTATTTTAGAGACAGAGAGAGAGCACGAGCAGGGGGAGGGGCAGAGGGAGAGAGAGCGGAAGAGAAGCGGACTCCCCACTGAGCACGGATCCCAATGCAGGGCTTGATCTCAGGACCCTGAGGTCATGACCTGAGCTGAAATCAAGAGTCGGACACTCAACCGACTGAGTCACCCAGACATTCCCCTCTCCTTTGCTTTTAGCTATTTGAACATCACAAAATGGCCACATGCCTCAGTCTTCCTGTCTGTGAGTGGCGATAATATAATACCTATTCTGACGTGCTACTGTGAGGACTTTCTGAGGCAGTATGTGAAGGCTCCTTCTAGTGGTACTTGGCAGCTAGTTACTTAGCACTCAGTAAACAGTAATGGTCATTATTCACTAATGCCAACAGCTAGAACTGCCCAAACCCATTCCTCAAAGGATTTCTGAGAACTTGAGCTGGGAAAGAATCCCGAGGTCACTGGGCTCAGGGTGTTGTCCATCAGAGCTGCTCTGCAGTTAATCCAAGAGTGAGGTATGACCTCAGACTGGAACATGGCCGCAGGAGGCAGGGGGCACGGAGAGAGAGAGCAGAGGCTTGGAGGGAGGAAAGTACATTCGGAGTGTATTCAGGAAGCAGCAGGTCTAGAGGCCTTTATTTAGGGGAAGGGCTACAATATGAAAAGGGACAGTTACTCCATTTGACTTTTGCTCCAGAAGCCAGATGAGGGCAAAACAGACTCATGGAGAGAAGTTTTAACCTCTGGCAGAGCAATGGAATGAGTGAGCTCTCCGTCACTTGTTCTTCCTGTTTCGGGGGATTTTGAGTAGAAGCTGGAGGACTGTCCAACCTGCTATGCATGGCTGGGATCATCTCTGAAGTGCCAATGAACCACTGAGCTATTTGGTGTGGTGGAACCAGAAACTCACAAGATGGGAAATGAGGAGAAGCTAAAAACTGAGTACTAGGATGTCAGAGTAGAGGCAGGCACAGAATGGCCTGCCTGCGGTTGGCCATTAAGTTTCATCCTTTCAGATTACAGGTTGTCCATTATAGAAATGTAAAGAATGACAGTTAGTCCTATCAGTCATTTTCACTGTAGTATAAATTAGATACACCAATCATTTTCTCCATGGCAGCTGACTGATGATAGAAGACAGAAGATAGCAAATAAAAAGTGAGAAGGACATGGAGAATAAACTGGGCAGGGCTCTCAGGCAAACTCGTTAATCTCCATTTTGCCAGGGCGTAGCCCTGATAGCAACTTGAGAGGAAAGAAAAATAAATACTCAGTGGCAAAATTTGGCCATCACATATTCATTTCAGCAACAAGCTACGGAGTACCAACTACATCTTGTGCTGTGTGCGGGACACTGGGAACTCTAGATGAATTGGACACAGCTCCGGCCTTCTCAGGCCTCCAGACAGACACAGGAGTCACGGACATAAGCCGGTGAGACTGGTGCCTGCTAGGAGGACGTGTTCAAGCAGTGGAGGATCTTTCCCATCAGGAGCCCCCCAGGCCTGTCTCTCTCGGAGCTGCCTCTGTGGGCCAGCTTGTACACTGCCCTCCTTCCTTCCTCTGCTCCCTCTCCAGGGCCAGGAAGATGGACGTTGACTGGCGCGCGAGGGTCCATCTGGGGCTCGGGCGGGTGGATAATTAGACTCTGAGAGAAACCATCTGCTTCAGGCCCTGGGGGGTCCTGGGCAGGTCGAGGCAGTGCAGCTGCTCCCGACCTGACCGTGCTGGTTGCTCTCACAGTGAAGTCCCTATGTGCAAAGGGTTTAAACATCCTGTGGCCATAAGAAGGCCTTCTCCCCTGCAGCAGGGCCTGGGGTGAGGGGCTAGGGGCTTGGCCAGGTCTCTATTTCCATGGCTGCATGCTTTCTTGGAGCCCCCAAGGGCAGAGCTGGAGGGCCGGGGGCAGGCGGGTGGGCAGGGCTGGGCACACTCTCCCCAGGGTGATCATTCAACCGCAGAGGTGATGGAGATGCAGGCTAGCATGGCACCTTCAGAAAGGCTGAGACCCAGGGAAAGGGAGAGCATAGGCCAAGACCTCGCAGTGAGATACCATTTTCAAAGGTCATCTCCTCCCTTGCTGGAGACAGGAGGTATGGAAGTGGGGAGGTGGGGGTCAGGCAGAACAGCCGGGCTCTCCACTCCTAAGGAAATCCTACCCGGCCACACAAAGAACTTGATCTACAGGAGCATGTCTTATCTTGGCAACCTCTGAGGTTGGTATTAGGGTCTCCAGGGTACAGATGAGGATACTAGGACGCAGAGAAGTTAAGTAACATGCCCAAGGCCACACAGCTATCCAGTAGAAAAAGGCTTTGCCTTCAAGTCCATCACTGAATTCACAGCTTGGCTCTTACCCATACAGGAGGCAAAGCTGAGCAGTGGTAGTAAGCACGTGAGTTCTACGGCTGGACTGCTGTCCAGATGCAAACCCAGCTCTGTCACTTACGGGCTGTGAACTTGGGCAAATTGTCTTCGTGAGACCCATTTATGCTCCTCTTAAAATGGGGATAATGGGAGCGCCTGAGTGGCTCAGTCGTTAAGCATCTGCCTTTGGCTCAGGTCATGATCCTGGAGTCCTGGGATCGAGCCCCACATTGGACTCCCTGCTCCATGGGGAGCCTGCTTCTCCCTCTTCCACTCCCCCTGCTTGTGTTCCCTCTCTTGCTGTGTCTCTGTCAAATACATAAATAAAATCTTTTAAAAATAATAAATAAATAAATAAATAAAATGGGGATAATAACACCCACCTCGTGTTATTCTGAAGATGAAATGAGTTGAAATGGGTAAATGACTTGATATGTGAGCTGCTATTATCACTAGTCTGTTCTCAGCACAACAGCCAGAGGAATCCTTTAAAAACACTAAGCCTGAGCTTGTCACTCTGCTGTTTAAAACAATCCAATGGCCTCCCTTCCCCTCAGAACAAAGATTCAAGTCCTAACCATGGGCTCTGACTGGCCTCTTGTCACCTCCCCCCATTCCGGCCACTCCTGACATGGCAGTCTCCTACCTCAGGGCCTTTGCACTTGTTCTTCCTCTGCCTGAAACACTCTGTCCCCAGATATTAGCAAGCTCCTCCTTCAAGCACCTGCTCCCATGTCATCTGCTCTGTCAGGTCCACCCTGACAGTCTTCAAAATTGTCACCACCACTGACTTCCCTGCTTGATTTTCTCTGTAGCAGTCATTGCCAGCAGACACTCCGAAAAATAGTTTATTTTACTAGTTATTATTACTGCTATGTCATCTTTCTCCCCACGTTGGAAAATAGATCTTAAAGGCAGGGATGTTTGTCCCACTCTCTGTTGGAACATTGGCTGACACCAAGCAGGACTCCAGAAACCATGCTTTGAATACATGAATGAATGAATGAATGAATGAATGAATGAATGAATGCCTACCTCTTTCTGCCTCCACACTTGAGAGCCAAGGAGACCAAGTCCCAAGGGCCAGAGGCAGGCTTGGACGGGAGCAGAACCAGGAGGTCATGGGCAGAGAGAGGTAGAGTGACACCCCTCACAGCTCTTACCCCACAGCCTGAACTCCGCATTCAAGACCCAGCACATGATGGACACCCAAGAAACCCTTGTTGGAAGAATGGTAGGCAAGAGGGAGGGAGGAGCATTGACCTAACACGCAGCAGGCACTAGAAAAAAAATCAACCAAGATATTCATTCATTCATGCATTCCTTCATTCGCTCATTACAGATGAGCCGTTGAACACAGCCCCGTGCCAGGCACTGTCTTAGGTCTCCAGGAGCTTACGCTCTCGAGGGAGCAGGAAGGTGTGTAGTTCATGATCCCTGAACTCTTGGACATCACAATCTTGTGAGCCAGAAAGACATTAACCTGTTCTGTGAGTTATACATCAATACCATACACATTTCTCAGATGAGGAAACTGAGGCTCGGGGTATTTTGGCGTCTTAGCCACTAGGTGGCAGAGCCGGGTCTACAACCAGCTGGGTCTGTCTGGTTTCAAACTCTCTTCCTCCTCCCAAGGGAGTGCTCTTAGGAGGGTGTAGCCCTCAGGACTGTGACAGCAGGAAGGCAAAGAGGAATGGGCCAAGCAAAAGTACAGAGTTGGAGCCCAAGGAGTCTGTCCCAGGGCCAGGAAGAAAGTCATTGGAAGGTAGAGTAGAAGAAAGGGACATCCCAGAGTTGGAGAAAATCCACAACCAAGCCTGCAGGCTGGTGGCCTTTTCTCCTTCAGGCACTTGGGAGCCAGTGAAGGTTTGTGAGCACAGGGGCTCTTGAAGAGCAGCCTGGGAGCTACTTCAGGGAAAAGAGAAGCAGGCAGAACCCCTGGAAAGAAGGAAGCCTGGCCAGAGGCTACCCCCATGGCCATCAAGCAAGTGTCAGACCATCAAAGAGGGAGGGCGGACAGGACACAGATGCCGGGGAAGCCTGGACAGAGGACGTCTAGATATTTAGTGTCTTTAAGACAGTGCCCCAGATGAAAACCAGAAATCACATGCTATTTTGCACTGATCATTGAAACTGTCCTGAGTCCAAGACAGCTCTAGAGAAGGACAACATGAAGAACTAACACGTATGAAGCTCCTGGGGTCTGCCAAGGACCCCGCTGAGCTCTACCAGTGCTTTCCACCACCATCCTGTGCAAAAGGTGATTTTTTGGGACAACATCATGGAGGACAATTCCACATATCATAAAATCTACCCACTTCAAGTTTACAACACAACAGTTTTTAGTAAGCTTACCTAATCGTGCCACCACCATCATCAGTTTGAGAGCATTTTCAGCACCCTGAAAAGATCCCTCGGGCCATGTTAATCCCTGTCCTCCCGCCTGCTGGCCCCAGCCAACTGCTAATCTCCTTTCTGTCTCTCTGGATTTGCTTTTTCTAGATGTTGTGTATAAATCAAATCATACAGTATGTGGTCTCTTGTTTCTGGCATCTTTCGCACAGACTCTAGCTTCCTCAGTATACTGTTATGTATCTGTAGTTTGTTTCTTTTTTTAAGACTAGATAGTATTCCATTGCATGGATAGACCACATTTTGTTTATCCATTCACCAGTTGAAAACTCAGTTCCTGAGTTTAATTTGGGGCTGTTATGAATCATGAATAATGTTGCTAGGAACATTAGGAACATGCATGTGTAAGTCCTTGCGTGACATAGGTTTTCATTCCTCTTGGATAGAGATGTAGGAGTGGAATTGCTGGAATTGTATGGAGAGTTTAACTTTTTTTTTTTTAAAGATTTTATTTATTCATTTGCCACAGAGAGAGAGATTACAAGTAGGCAGAGAGGCAGGCAGAGAGAGAGGAGAGAGGAGGAAGCAGGATCCCTGCTGAGCAGAGAGCCCGATGTGGGCCTCGATCCCAGGACCCTGGGATCATGACCTGAGCCGAAGGCAGCGGCTTTAACCCACTGAGCCACCCAGGCACCCGAGAGTTTAACTTTTTAAGAAAAGTGCACAAGGTATTTGTTTGGGGGGCGGAGGGTGTTGTCCGCCTCTCCGTAGTGATACCAGCCCTTGTGGTTCTCACTATGATTGCCAGACTCGCCTCAGCAACCACCACCAGGAAACTCTGAAAACAAGGTTTATTACTCACCAGTCCTGGAGGGGACACTGGGTTCCCTGGGACCACACAGCGAAGTCCCAGGGAGAGGCAGAGTGCAAGTGCGCAGGCCTGACCTTTATTGGGGTTGAGGGTGGGGTGCCTAGGGCTTTGTGGGTTCACTCCTTCTTGGCAAATCACAAACAGAAGAGCAGAAATTAAAGTGTGGGAAGGGAAACACAAGTCCCTCCCGCGGTCAGCCCTCTCGGTCACCCAGGGCTTTCCAGAAGGGGGACTTCACGGGTGGGGCGGCCTGGCTCTTTATCTAGTGGTGTTTATTCTACAAGGATGTCTCTGAAATGATTGCCTCTGTAATCAAAAGCTCAATGTCAGACACTTACATTACAATCAGGAGAACCCCATGGCCCGGGCCCCGACGTGTACTGCTAATCATCATTTTTCATTCGGGGGCACTGGAGTTCAGATTGGTCAAGTGAATTGCCCCTGTGACACTGGGTTGTAGCCGAGTGAGGGTCGTAGATTGACTGGAACGCAAATCAGGGGCTGCACATGTCACTTGGTAGACCTTGCTTTCAAAAAGGATCTTTCCCATGGACCTGTCTATGGTCGTGTGCTAGCAATTCTACCATGAGCCCGTCTTTCTGTCATGTTAAGAATCGCTTCTCTTCATTCTCATTTGCAAGGTGAAGTCTCTGGCCTTGGTGATGTGTTCATTTCCCACCCCTTCCTATAAATGATCTCCAGCCAGTGGGCCAGGGGTCTGCAAAAGGAAGAGGAAAGGGAGACAGGAAAGGGATAACCAGGGCGTGGAGCAGAAGCCAGGATGGCCGTGGTGTCGCTGGGTTTGCCCAGGCTGGTCCTGTCCCCGGATGGGCTCCATCCACATTCACTACCCTGGGCCAGGCCCTGCACTGGGCACTGAGAGGGAAATCAGACCTGAGTCTGCCCTGCGGAAACTCACAGCCCACTGGGCAGGGCATTCTCCATCACACGCCAGACAGGTGCTATCTAGGGGTAGACATGGAGAGCTCCAAAAGCCTGCTAGGGAGACGGGAAATCCTTCCTGGAGGAGGCGGCATTGGGCGGAAGCCTTGAATGGTGTTTGGGAACCCAGGTAAGGAAAGGCTTTCCAAGCAGAAGGCTCAGCCAGAGCAAAGGTGTGTTGGGAGGATGGGGGGACTCAGAGTTGACCTTCAGACACCTCCCTTCCCCTAGAGATAAGACGTAGGTCAGAGCTTGCACACTCCGGTCCCCCGGGGGCTGACTGGGCACACCGATGAGTGAGTCAGGCCACAGCGGAGATGTCCTAAGCGGGGTTACAAACATCCGGTCCACATGGGGCCTGTTCTTTAGCTTGAGCCAACTGTCGCTGTGTGAGAACACAGACCCAGTGTGGCCCGATCTTTGATGTTTCAAACGAAACCAGAAAACCTAAATATTTATGTGAAATATCCAGATTTGGCAGGGTCAGAAATGCATTTCAAATCCTTGAAGCTCACGTGTGGGCCAGACACTGTCCGAGGAACGCCACTTTGCAACCTTTGGCCAATTCGCGGGTGTCCAGATAAGCCCTGCCTTCTCTTGGCCTTTGAAGAAGGAGCCCCAGAAGGCGGCCCCTCCTTCCTGAGCCCCTCTCCTGCCCCAGCCTACCTCCTGCTCGAAAGGGACTGGCTGGCTACAAGAGCCGATCAGAACGATCAGAACGCAGAAGCCAGGAGCGGGGCGGGAGCTTCTGACAAAGAAGAAAGTGGGTGAGCGGTCATCAGACTCCATCCACAGCAAGTGGATGGCATTGACAGATTTTAATTACATCTCATTCTAATCCTTAACATTTATCTAAAAAGTGACTGGGGCGGGCATGAGGGCAGGTCGTGAGTGCTCAGCCCCAGGATTGCCGTGTATCTAATTAGAAGTTCTCTCCCTCTTGATCACCTAAAGTCAAATTCATTTACTCTGCTCGAATTGAGGGTTTAATTGGATTCTAGTTTTTCCTCCTCCTGTCTTCTCCCCCATCTCTTTTGCCTTCCAAAGAGCCTCTCTCTGTGCAGGAAGCAGGCCACAGCATCTCATTAAGACGGAGAGCATCCCTTCAAGAATTCACGTTCGTGACCGTTCCTGCCAGCCCGAGGCAGCAACATGCCCCGGGATCATAACTATTAATGAGGCCGTCATGATTTAGGGCCTTGTCATGATGTCTGATGGGAACCCAGGAAGGCCCGCCACAAAGGTGGGCTTCGAGTCAGGGCAGGCCCCGCCCCCTGCCCCGCCCAGGTAGGCCAGGTAGCTTCGGAGTCTTTTCAATCCCTGTGTGGCTGAATGGGTTTAATATCCGGGTTCTGGAAGAAAAGACATTATCTAGGCTCTCAGATCGCTCATTCTTTTGCCAGGGAATGAGGTCCCCCCCGCCCCATTTCTCCCTCTCCTTGTCAATTAATGCCAAATGCTGCAACCTGTCTCCGGCTTCCCTCCGGTGGGTAATTGGAAGAAGGAGAAGGCAGGAGGCAGCTACTTCCCCACGGGAAGAGTCGACATTCCACAAAGGCTGGAAAGGGGAAGAAGAGGAGGCACAGACACAGATATGAAGATCTAGGCTCCCCTCCTGGCTTGAGACAGCAGCCCGCAGGGAACTGGATTGAAACATGGCTCAGTCACATAAGGGACTAGTACCCAGCCACTCGGAGATTCGGTTTCCTTATCATCACATAGGGCAAGCATAAGGCAGCTGCTGTGAAGAGTCAATGTGCCCGACACGTGGCAAGAAGTCATCACACAGCGGATGGCAGGACGCTGTCTTACCCTGTCTTCAGCACTTAGCAAGGCACCCAACACAGTAAACAAATGCTCCATAAACAAGAACCACTGTTGCTATCCTTTGACCTCCAACCAGTTAGCGAACTTCTCTGGGTCTCAGATTGCCCCATCTGTAAAATGGGGACAGTCCCTGCCCCTTCCTATCTCTTAGAGTTGTGGGAAGCCAAGACAGAGACCCACACGGACAGAACAGCCTCAGACACGGACACACGGAGTTTGGGTTCCCTGTTTTTTGGTGATGATTTTTTAGTTGCTCTCTGAGCTGGAGCAAGTCACTGGACTACTCTGGACCTCAGTTCTCTCCTTGGCAAAAGAATAGATAAGAGATTTAAAAATAACACCATCTGTCCCATCTACCTCAAAGGGTTGGTGTGATCATTAAATGAGATAGTGCTGATAAAAACACTGGGTGATCTGTTAGTGCCCTGCAAGTGTTAAGTGTTAGCACCACTCCATTAAAAGGTAATTAGTTGGTAAATAAAAGGAAAGAATTGAGCATTTATCCCATCTTTCTCCCACAAACTGTGCCACTGGGTACCAAAATTGGAGATGAGGGACATCCCCCTTTTTGGAAGTATTTCAGCTAATAAATGAGGAAGGGATGATAGGAATAGAATCTCACCATTTTGCAACCCCCCATGGATTCATGGATCTGGATATCAAACATCCACAGCTGCTAACATCCCCAAACTGGAGACCGTGGGCACTGCGTGCCTTCTGAAGGAAATATCATGAGTTTGTCTTGTCAGGTACAGAGTAGGTGCTCAGTAAATTTTTGTTGGATGAATGAATGAATAAGCCAGTGTCTTATTTGGTGTCGGTGGACCTGACAAGCTCCCTAGGGAGCAAGTTTGGTGGTTCTTCTTGCCGGTAGGGTAGCCTGGCACAGAGCAGATGCCTGGGGTCTGGGGTCCCAGTCTTCAGTCTGCGAAAACATTTCTCATAGTGCCTAAGGTTTTAGAGGCCCCCGGAAGGGCTATGGACACCACCCAGCCTCCATCTGCTGCTTGAGTCGCTTCCTGCCTTCCTGGAAGATGGACAGCCCGGCTCTCTGAGCCCTGCAGGGCCAGACCCTTCCCTGCTGAGTTGCTCCTTCCTTGTCCTACAGAGAGACCATTAATGGTAGAATGTGAGGGGGAGCTGATTACAAGAGCCATATATGTTCTTAGAAAATTGGGGCAGTGCAAGAAAGCATAACGAAGTCGAAATAAACTATAACCACATATGCATATTACTTTTGTTTTGTTTTGTTTTGTTTTGTTTTACAAAATTGAGATCAGATGGTATATCCTATGTTGTAACCTACTTTATTCTTAACTTTATACTGGAAAGTATTCCCATGCCATTAGACATTTTTTTCTCTAATACCATTTTAAACAGTTCTCATGGTCTCATGTTCCAGAATCAAACAAAACCACAATAATATATTTAACTGTTGGGCTTTTTCCTTCCTGACACCTACAAAATACATGGGGCCTTCTCCAATACCACTTCTCCAACTCCCTGACACCCTGGGTGTCCAACGATTGAATTCAGTCCTGATACTTGGTCTATGTGGAGTTAGCATCAGATCCCAAACGTTGAAGGGCTCAGTTCCATAAGACTGTCTCCACCTCAGACCCCAGCTGGAGTCCTGGGCCACCCATGCTTCTGACCAGCTAACTATAGATCAGGGGTTCCCATGACCCCCTCCTCAAGTTTGGTAATTTGCTAGAATGGCTCACAATGCTCAGGAAAACACTTACATTTACTGGCTTATTCTAAAGGGTACAACTGAGGACAGCCAAATGGAAGAGAGGCGTAGGGCAAGGCATTGAGGGGAGGGGGGCGGAGGGGAAGGTGCAGAGCTTCCTTGCCCCCTTTGGCAGGTCCATCCTCCCAGAACCTGGCTGTGCTCACCAGCCAGGAAGCTCTCCAGAATCCATCCTTTAGAGGACTTTACGGAGGTTTCATTACACAGGCACAATTGATTAAATCACTGGTCATTGGCGATTGACTCCATCTCCAGCATGTCTCCCCTCCCCAGAGGTTGGGGCGCAAAGTTCCAGGCTTCTAATCAAGGCTTGGTCTTTCTGCTGACCAGCCCTCACCCTGAAGCTGTCTAGGGACTCGCCAAGAGTTGTCTCATTAGAACAAAAGGTGTCCCTTTCACGTTATCACTCAGGAAATGACCAGGGACTTCAGAGCTGTGTTGGGAAGCAGGATCAAAGACCAAATATCTTTCTATGATGCCCCATTAACCAATCCTCTTTTGCTGGACATTTAGGTGGGCTTCAGATGTTTCCTTCTTGGAACCCTCATGCTTCAGTGAGCATACTTAGTCCTAAACACTGGCAACCCTCTGAGGATTTCCTCTCTAGTCAAGCCAGGCAGGTGAAGGAGGTATTATCACCATTTTGTTCCTTTAACTCCAGGGAGCTCTGAGGGACCTTCACAGGCCCTAGAATGTTCCCCTCTCCTCACCACAGGCCTTCCCCATGACCCAGACTATTCAGTTAGGATATCCCACTTTGAGAAGTTTTAACATCCTCAGAAAGCCTTTTTTGTAGATTCAAATACATTTTTCCATAAGCTACATGTAGCATTTGTCATTTTATACAAATCAGTGTGGTGTTTCTGATGCCATAAAATCTTAGGCAAGTCCATTCTTCTCTCTGAGTTCCAATCTCTTTTTGTGTACAATGTGTGGGCAAGATGGTCTCAGAGACCCTTTGGGCCCCCACCCCTGGGCAGAGCTCTGTAAGTGCCCCGCAGTATGAAGAGTGTGAGGAGCTTGTGCTCTGAAATCTGACAGCCAATTCTGGAATCCCAGGAATCCCAGCTTTGCCAAATACTGTGTGACCTTCAGCTGCTTCCTTGAGATCTCTGGCCTCAGGTTCATTATCTACAGGGTGGGGATAACAGTAATGTCCACCTCATGGGGATGTGAGAGGAATAAATGCGGTAATCCGGGCTGGCTGTTATCACAGTTCCTGGCTCTTAGCACAGGACCTGCTCAGTAATGTCTTCGCTTTACTGTGGTGATCAGCCTTGGTCTTCCAGCATTTACCTCCTCCAGCTAGGCTGCCCACATTCCATCCTTCCAAAGGAGAAACAGGTGCAGGAGAGAACTTGACACCTGCAGGTCACATGGCCAGCTCAGGGGAGTTGGCCAGGCTTATCCCCGCCTCCCTCTCCCACTCTAGCACTCTCTGCCTCCAGAAGGCAGGCCCCAGTGGGTGGCCCAGCGAGCTGTGGCTCCAGGGACAGGAGAGATCCTGCAGCTGAGACCCAAGCCAGTGGTTCCTCTGCCTCCTCCTCACAAGGACCTCCAGGCCCCACACAGAGGCTCCTCTTTCAGAGGGTGAGAGTGGGTAGGTCAGGAGGTCAGAAAAAATACCAGGTCCTGCCCAGCTTAAGGAACCAGGGCAACAAATATGCTGGTGTCAAAAAAAAAAAAAAGTGAAACTCAGAGGAACAGTTTCCACCCCAAAACAAAAGAAGCACAACTCATCTAGAAGAGAAGGTGTGAGCCCAGCAGCAGGAGAAATGGGAGGGCTGGTTACCTGTGCCCCCAGGGTGAGATTCAGCTGGGCAGTGGGAGGGCTGGCCCTGCCCCAAGTAGACTCAAGGCTGCGTGCTCTGAATCACCATGCACTCTGGGCCACATGGCTCAGGGAATGGTCTGGGGTCTTTCCACCATCCCAAGCTTTACCCTGGGGTTGGTGACATAGGTCCTCTCTGTTCCCAGGTCCTCCAAACCTGTTTCGGTGGGGAGTAAGGGGAGTTGGAGCAAGCATCTAGCCCATGACCAGTACCCACCCAGCATGAGTCTTCCCAACACTCTCCATTCCATAGCATCTAGTTTGGGGACTTGGAGCACCCTCCACTTTCCAAATCTTGGGTTCTCTCCATCCTCCCCACACCCCATCCTCACCCCCACCCTCCAACAACACAGATGCAAGCTTCAGTTTTTGACACTGATAAGGCAAGAATCGACTTCTGACTTCCCCTGGGTCATCCCTCCACCATGGCAGTGAATGTTCTGAGTCCAACTGCCCCATAGAGGAAGAAGGAATGCCACAGAAGGAAGCAAGATTAATATTTCAGAAAGAAAACCATCTGGACATATAATTTTACATTTATCCTTGCAATCAGTTAACTTCTATCTTCCTTAGACCATAAATTCCATCCACGAGGGCAGGACCCACATCTGATTTGGCTCTCTGTCCCACCTCCAGTGTCTGGGATAGGGCCTGACACATAGGAGAGAGCAAAGATCAGATGAATGAGTAATGGCCCTTCACCTTCCTGGGAGTCCCTGGGTGAGCTCAAAAAGGACCCCTAAAATCATGTAGGGAACCAGATTTGTGGTTGCCAAGCTGGGATCTGTGAAGGCAGCTGTTTAAATCCTGCTTTCAAGATTCTGAAAGGTCTAGGGCGCCTGGGTGGCTCAGTGGGTTAAAGCCTCTGCTTTCGGCTCAGGTCATGATCTCAGCGTCCTGGGATCGAGGCCCGCATCGGGTTCTCTGCTCAGCAGGGAGTCTGCTTCCTCCTCTCCCTGCCTCTCTGCCTACCTCTCTGCCTACTTGTAATCTCTCTCTCTGTGTCAAATAAATAAATAAAACCTTTAAAAAAAAAAAAGATCCTGAAAGGTCTAATAAAATCAGTCTCCCTCTCTCCGCCTGTGGATGGCTTGCACATTCATGCCAAAATGGCAGCCTGTTTCATTTTGCCCAAAGTCATAACAACTGTCCAAGGGACTTTGTTTGGCTATTGGTGGCATCACAGGTCACCAACCCCAATTCCAGATCATGTGCCCAGTACTTCCAGTCTCTACTTTACACTTAACAGGCATGTGAAGGTCATTTGCTATCCCGCAAATGTCGGTTATAGCAGAGAAAATATTGCAGAGTGCGTGATGCATAGGGTTGCCTGCTGATCTCTGTGAGCTTTGACAGGGAGAAAGTTTAGGATCCCAGCTTAACAGGTACTCAAAGTCTCTCCCAGAACCAACCACTAGATGAGCACATGCCCAGACCACTTTCTTCCCAGTCCAAAAATGCCCTGAGCCCTGGAGGGAGAAAAGAGGGAAGTGAGGAGGAGCAAACGCATCCCTTAGGGTCCTGGGGAAGACCTCAGGACCAACTCTGGAGGGGAACAAAGCCCAAATCTGCACCCGGAGCTGCAAAGTGCCCCCTTTTTCCTCCAGCCAGAGAATTAAGGCATTACTTTGGGTTGTGCCCTCCCGCCCTAACACAGGGCTTGCACACATGACTTGCTTTGGCCAATGAGACAGAAGCAAACACAATGCAGAGACCTGAAGAGAGCTTGCACATTGGAGCTTGCTCTCTTGCTGCTTTCCAAACCTTTTAACCAACCTGGGAACAAGCCCAGGTCAGCCTGCTGAGGCTGAAACCTCATGGAGAGAGATCCTGTCATTCCAGTCATCCCAGCTGAGGTCAAATTAAACAGCCACTTCCAGGGGATCCACCAACTGACAGCAGATACATGAGAGGACCCAGCCAAGATCAGCTGAGCCCTGTCTCAACCAGAAGGACATCTCAGCTGATCCCTAGGGAAACTGCTGACCCACTTAACCATGAGCTAAATAAATGGTTGTTGCACTGAATACTGAGCTGCGAGGCATTTGTTACATAGCAAAAGCACCTGACACAGAGGTGAAGAAGTCATTTGGCCAAGGTCAAACTGTAGGGCCAGGATTCAAATTCAACCTTTCTGGCTAGAGAGCAGAAAGTCTTAACCACTAAAGCTTTAGTGTTCACAAAGCCCATTTAGTTTTATTGCAGTCCCTTAGTGAGCCCATCTACAATCAGAACAGAAGCTCAGAGATGTCAAGGAAACTACGCAAAGTCACACAGCTAGTAAGATCTGGAGGAGGGCATCCAGTCCAGTTCTTCTGATTCAATATTCACGCTATTCCCATCACTCCATGAAGGCTGGACAACAGCCAGAGCCTGGAGCATTGGTTTATGAAATAGCCTCTCTATCAGTGCCTCTGAGGTCCCCTGCAGCCTCCTTGTGTTTCATGAAAGGCCTGATCTTCTCCCTCCCGCCATGAGATCCTCAGACAGAACAGGTGGCTCCTCAGCTGGGAAGCTGTGACTGCTGAACTGACCCTTCCTGCCCCGCCTCAGTCTCCCCTCACTGCCCACTAGGAGCTGTCGGTTGTCTTGGATACGGCAGGTGATGGGAAAGGATGGCAGGTGATGTCACAGCAGGAACCGGGCGAGGCTGTGGACAGGGAGAAATGGCTTCCCAGATGCACTGTGCCCTTCCACCCCGCCTGGAGGGACAGAAGAAGGCATGGCCCCACCATCTGAGGAGATCTCAGGTCACCATAGGATCCCCAGAAGGCAAAAGGAAGGGTTTGGAGTAGGGGGGAGGCAAGTCAGCCGCCCACACCCTCCAGGTGTAACAATAAGGCAGCGGGGAGGGAACATCATGCACCCACATGAGTGCCAGGCTGTGGAAGGGGCCACTGGAGGACGCAACGGAGGCCTGCCTTTACTGAGCACCCACAGAACGAGGATGGAGAGATGAGGTCTGCTTCCCAGAGGTGGGCTTGATGAGGCCCCTTCCTATCTTCCTTGGGTCTAAAGATCATGTTTGTTCTGACCTCTCCTTACATCTCTGACCCTGACTTTGTCACATCCTGCCATGCCAATGTCTGCTAGGTTGGTTTTTGTATTGAGATTTTATTTATTCTTTTAAATAAGAAACACATATACTTGGTACAAAATGCAAAAGGCATGAAAGGTAAATACAGAGGGGAAATAACTCCCTCCCTTTCCTGTCTGCTGGTCATCTGGTTCCCCTCTCCAAAGGGCAGCCACTGCTCCCAGACTGAAGTGATCTAGTGATGCAGGGATAGTCTACACCTTTATAAGTGAAAGCGCTCATGTAGTATGCATTGTTCAGGATCTTGCTTTGTTTTCACCCAACAACAGTCTTCCCTCCTTAAGCCACGGAGAGCTGCCTCTTTCTTTTTTGTGGCTACATAGTATTCCACTACCTGGCTATACCTTCATTATTTCCCAGCCTCCTGGTCATGGGCTCTCCCACTGTTTCCCATGAAGTTATAACAAGTGCCACAATAAATCCTTATGTTATCTGTAGGATAAATTCTGGGAAGCTGAATCTCTACATCAAACAATATGTGTATTTAATATTTTGATCCATAATGCCAAAATTCCCTTCATGGAGGTAGTCAGTGTAGTTTGAGAGCACCTATTTCTCCACACCAATTTCCACGCAGTATATTATATTTTTGAAACTTGCCCAATCTGATAGATAAAAATAATATCTCTGCCCACTTTTAATTTGCATTTTTCTTATTCTGGGGGAGAATGAGCAACTTCGTGTATGCAGCCATTTTAAGTTCTTTTCCTAGTAACCATTCATTCCTGGCCTTTCCCAAATTGTCTTATGTTTTTCTTTTCATTGTTGATTTATAGGAACTCTTTATATATTAAAGATTTAGCCTCTGCTGTGATATGAGGATCAGCATTTTCCCATTTTTTTCCATTTGTTTTTTTATCCCTGTTTACAGCATTTATTTACCTTTATTTATTTAATTATATAGATTTTAAAAATAACATTTAAATTCTTAACATTAAATGTTTTAAATGTTATTGAATTTACTGATCTGGAGTTTCTGGGGTTTGTGTCATACTTTAGAAACCCTCTGGATTTCAAACTTTGACCCACACCAACTCCTCATGTTGGCGTCTGGCCTGACCTGTTTTCTTTCCTGATTTGACCCACTGCCCATCCTGGCACCTGTTACCTGCATCCAGCCTCTGCTGGACAGCTCCACCTGGCTTGGCTCCCCCTCTCCTCCCTGCCCTGTACCCCTGAGGTTTGGCCCTTGCTTTCTGCAGCCCCCAGCTTCTGTGTCTGTCTGGCTTCTTCCCAGCCTGCTCCAAGCTGTGTGTCTGGTGCCTCCCTAGCACCCTGCCCCCTCCAAATGAAGCAATGCCTTGTTCACTCCTTCCTCATTTCCTGCCTCTCCACTGTGGACCACACTAGTCCAGCCACCCCAGCCTCCTTGCTCCTTCTAGAACACAACCACACATAGGACCCTGACCCTGAAGCTCTCACTCCTCGGCCCAAGCTGGAATGGTAAGAGTCCATGAACAATATTGTGGGTAACTGGGGGGAGCAGTAGGCAGAGCAGGGGGCCAGGAAGGAGTTTCCCCAAACCTCTGCTAGCAAATCCCAACATGACTTTCTCCTTCACAGCAACTTAGCTGAATTTCTATCTTTATTAATCAAATAACAAATTTAATTAATTACCTTAAATTGATCTAATTGAATGTAGAATGAGAGCATGGACAAAATCCTGGAAAGTAATGAACCCAGGCCTTTCCAGCATCTGGAGTTGAAATGATCTTTAATTTCAATTTGGGAGCAAAAATAATGTGACTACAATTGCACCCTCTCCTCCCAGCCTGCGCCTTGATAGCTGACAAGGCCTCAGCATTATGTTCTCCCTTCTTAGCAGCGATGTTATTTCTGCCTCACCTTCCCTCAACCAAGAAATGGGTGCAAACCCCACCTACAAGTGTTCTCCAAGTACTGGAGTCCACCAGTGCTTGGAGTGTGCACAGTAACAGACCCAGTAGAGGCACAAATAATGAGACAGTAGCCAAGACCTCAGGAGCTAGGTCCATTCACATCTCTGTGCCTTTACTCCTGCTGTGCCCTCTGCCGGGAATACCTTTTCCCTACCATTTTCCAGATGTTGCATCCCTACCTTCAAGACCAGTTCAAGGGTCGCCTTCAAAAGAAAGCTGCCCCATCCTCTACAGAAAGGGGCTGGAGGGACTGAGATATTCTACATGCAGTTGCCCTCCAAGTAGTAGCCCTGGGCCACAGAGAGGAACAATGGAACAGAAGGAGGGAATATATTCTCTGGATATTAAAGATGAGGAAACAAGAGCTCAGAGATATAAACTGCATTTCCCATGATCACACAGCAGGGTAGCCAAGCCACACCTAATCCAAGGCTGATGTGGCTGTCCTTCTGGCCCTGCCTGGGTGTTGATAGACAAAGCCATCCCCAAGGTCCCTTTAAAACTCATCTTCCCATCTTCTCTCTCTCCAGAGCCACCAGATCCCACTAGTCCCCTCTCACCTGGCTCCCCCAACATCCTCTCCCTTCCCTCACTCTCCCCAACCTTGCCTCCCAGCTTCTCTCCATCCCAGATATGCCTTTGTTGCAGCCTGACCTCCAGGTGCCCTCTAAGAAACAAGGATGCTAAGACAGCCAAGATACTCCTGAGTCTTTCATTCTTCTTCTTATGGTTATTATTTTGTACTGTTATTTTATTACTAGTCTTCTACTTAGCTGTCAAGTCTCTGCCAGCATCATCAGCATCGCTTTCATTGTGCCATGCTCCTGCTCAAACATCAACAACGGCTCCCTATTATCTGTGGCCTCAAGTCCAAACATCTCTTTCTACTCTCCAGATCCTCCAAAACTTGCCTGCACATGGGTCATGCAGCTCCCACACCATGCTCTGTGGGAAATTTACTCAGCTCCTTTGAGCCTCCATTTTCTTTTCTGTAAAATGAGTATTGCAGTCCCTATTCTGCAAGTCTATGACAAGGATACAATGAGAAGAGACATGTGAAGCCTGGCATCACAGTAACCCACAGGAAACATGAGTGCCCACCTCTTCCACAACCCCTATCACTCCAGCCTGGCCTCCCACTGGGCTACACACACATTCCCAACTCTACCCAGGATGAGGGCACTTCATTTCTCTAGAAACACTTTTTTTTTTAATTCTTACCTCCACACCTTCATGCACACTGTTCCCTCTGCCTGCACACACTTCAAGGCCAACTCAAGCTTGCTCCCCCACCACCCTTCATAATTAAGATGAGGACCAGGCACAACACACAAAGCCCTTTGGCATCTGTAAGTAGGGTTGGGCATAAAACTCTCCTGAGATGTGGAGCCCAATTCCACTCTCCAGAGGTAAGTATAAGGAATCCCCCACCAGCCAGGATGTCTGAGAATCAGGCTCAGGCTTAGAGCCTTCCATCCATCCAACACTTGATGACACCCACCAGTGTCCCTCCTTCCCAAGTCCATGAGTATCCCTCCCCTTTCCATCCTCTGTGACAGAAACAACTGGCTCTTTAGCAAAATCACTCTAAGATGTGATTCTTTAGGTATGAAACACACCACACCCTTCCTTTCTTCTAGATAAAAGTTGTGTCTTCCTGAAACTTCAGGGACTAATTCCTCTTGCCAAGAACATTTCAGCTTAGTCTGATCCCCACATCCACAGATGCTCTGAGGGACCACTCTCCTTTCCACTCCAGTACTGTGCAAGGGAGCTGGCCCTTCTACCTACTGATGGGGAAACTGGGTCCCTGATGGAACAAAATGCTCACCCCAGGTCCCAGAGAGAGTTGGTACACGGGGAAATAAAACAGAAGGTATTGATACTTCACCTTCCTCATAGGAGCCTTGAGCAGCAAGGCTGTTCGGGGCTATAGGGAAGACCAGCACAACCCACCATGCACCTGCAGTCATGTTTCACAGGGGCCCGGCCAGGCATCGGCAGCCCAGCCTCTCTTCCCCCAGCCCAGGCCTGGCCCCACAACCTGGCATCTTAGGGCAGGAAGCTTGGCATGGTCACCCTGGCCCAGCGCCCTTCCCACCCCTCTTTCCCCTCCAGAGACCACCATCTCCCTTCCCCAGACCCCAGGCCAGCCACCTTCCAGCCCACAAGCTGCCTTCGTACTTTCCCAGGCTGGCAGGAACAAATCACCGCCCAGTGGCTTACAACCCCAGAGGTGTGCTCCCTCAGGGCCCTGGAGGCCAGCAATCCTAAATCCACATGTCAAGAGGGCCACGCTCCCTCTGAAGGATCTAAGGGAGAATTCCCTCCCTGCCTCCTCCAGCTTCCAGGAGCTGTTGGCTTTCCTCGGCTCTTGAATGCTAACTCCAGCCTCTACTTCTGCCTTCACCTGGCCTTCCCTTGGGTCTGTGTGTCTCCAAATTTCTCTCTCCTTGATCTTATTAAGCACCAGTAATTGGATTTAGGGCCCACCCTAAATCCAGGATGATCTCATCTCAAGCTCCTGAACTTAATTACATCTGCAAAGACTCTACTTCAAATAAAATCACATTCACGGGTACCGGGGGCTAGAACTTAGACATATCTTTTAGGGGGTGTAGTTTAACTCCTTGTACCACCTGTCCCTTCCAACCACACCCCAAGCCAAACTGCCCCTGGGACAGACTCTTTTAGGTTTTGCCTAAAGGGACTTTAGCAGGCTGAGCCTGAGGAGCTGCCCACTCGTCCCAGCCCTCTGGCCCTCTGGAAAATGGCCCAGCTACCCTCAGTCTTTCCACAATGAACTTAGAGGGGCCTGGAAATTTTCTGTGGGCAAATCATGATGTGACCGCAGAAGCCAAGCAGTAGTGCCAGAGACAAGGGGTTCAATTCTTGGCTCTGCCAATTTGCCAAACCTGTGACATTAGATGACGCTCTATGCCTCAGTTTCCCCATCTGTAAAATGAAGACTCTACTGTCCTCATGGGTGGATTATTGTATTAGAAATAATCTGGTAACAGCCCCGGCAGGGCCTGCCGTGGGTACTCCACAACCAGTAGCTATGACCGTACCCTCCCATCACTCTCTTACACCCAAGAAAGCATCTCCCCACCCATCCCCCCATAAGGACACTCCAGCTTTCCCTTTTGTCTCCAGACAGTCAGGAAACTTGTTTTCTTCCTAGCATCTCATGACTGAAATACTGTTATTCCATGTTCCAGAGAAGAAAACACACCCAGAAGAGGCGACCCAATTTGCCCCAAAGACAACCAGCTAGAAGCGAGGGGGCTGAATGAAGCTCCCCAAGCCTGGAGACTGTTCATCTTTTGAAGTCTGTCTATCTGGGTTCCTCCCACCCTCTCACCCTTTACACAAGCGTGTTGTGTCCCTGGCTCACACCCCAACATGGATGCCATTGCCACAAACACTCCAAGCACTCTACAGTTTGGTTCTCTGCCATCTTGGCCCCCCAACAAGCCCTGAGAAAGAAGATAGATGTCATTGTCGTTTTAGCATACCCATCGTGCCCATGTTGAAAACAGGGCTTCCAAAGGAGGGGCTTAGTGTCCAACATCACACTACTTGGTGCCGGGGGTGGCAGAACTCAGGTCTCCTGACTCATAATTCAGTGCTCTAGCCATTTAGCTACACAGTCCAGAACTCGGTCATTCATTAAATAATGAAAACTATAATGATAGATAATATGCAAGATCATCACAACCGTGAGAGGGAGATCATCTTTCATCCTTCTCTGACAAATGAGAAAATGGGGGTACAGAGTCAGGATTTGAACCCACATCTCTGGGCCTGCTCCAAACTGCCCCAAAGCCAGCTCCATCCCATGCCCCGTGCTACACTGCCAGCTAGGAGAGCCTGCTTCTGCAGGATCCTAAGGGCCATACTTCAGGGCTGGCATAAAAGAACCTTTCACAGCCCCTGCCCTCGAGAAGCTTCCAGTCTCAGAGGGGAAGTAAGCCCAGGTGGCCAGGGCCCAGCTCCATAAGACAAAGAGATACCACACATGCTCAGAAGGGATGGCACAGTCTCACCCCTCTGAGAGGAGCTCTCCTCTCCAGAAGCTGAATTTGGAAGGGGGCAGGACAAGGGAGCTGCCACTCTGGATAGAGCACCATTCCCCCACCCCCAACCCCATCCCTGAGATGGTCCTTTCCAGGGCAGGGCGGGCAGAGAGGTGGTGCTGGTGGAGCTCACTGGATGCTGGTGGGCTGGGACCTTTGGTGGGGGGCCCTCCAATCAGGGTGACAAGGCTGGGAAATGCACTGTGAGAGCCAGCCACCCGGGCAGAGGGAGCAGATGTCTCAGCCTCTCCCTGTTCCCTGGCAGGCCTCATCTTTTATAAATAGTTGTACTTGCAGGGAGCCGAGTGAGTTGAGGCTTTAGCATCTCTGAGTGACAGGCTGGCAGAGCCGGGCCCATCTGCCTGGGGCCATGCGTGCTCATATAACCGCCCCTCCCCACCAGCAGCCCACCCGCCAGGAGAATGTCACAGCGCCCAGGACACTCAGCATCCTGGCATGTGCTGGCTCTACATAGCCGATGGCATGTGGGCTGTGTGGGCTTTTGGGCAAAGTCGCCAAAGAATCAGAAGGACTTTGGAACAGACTGCTTCTGAAGGTAGTGAGTTCCTCATCCCTGGAGGGGTTCCAGAGGGAGCTAAATGACCATGTGACAAGCAGGCAACAGCCAAGCATTGCACTGGGAAGCACGGTGGGGGCAGAGAGAGAGAAGGCCGGGTCAGGTGATCCCAAAGTTCTTTGGGTCCTAGTGTACATCTGGGGTGACACAGACTGGGAACTTTTAGGACCATGGTGGCTTAACAAGACCATGACCTTTGTCCCCAGCTCTCAATTGCCAAGAAGCTCATCTGCGTGGGCTCCAGGAACTCTCCCGCTCAACCCTCAGCCCAATTTCTTTGGATGCAGGCAGCAGCCAGGAAAGCCTCTGCCCACAGCGTGGAATGCATTACTCAGTAACTGTTTGCTCCTCACTGAGCATATATGTGGCTCCTATAAGATGCATCGCCGAGGCTTTCCAAGAAGCCCAGGCACTGGAACAATGCCCTCCAGCTCCTCTGATCCCTGAGGAAACTCTGTTAGAGTAGAGAGACCCTACAGGCCTCCTCCACCTTGGAAACTCCCCATTTTCTACGGCTGAGAGTTTACAGAATTCTTGACTTTGGGATCAGAAGTGGGAGTTTCAAATCATAAGCTCCATGATAGCAGGGATCCCATCTGTGTTGTTCACTGCTCTTCTTACCCATGGTGGCACTTAAATAATTATGGATTAAGTGAATAAATGACTAAGTGAACAAATGATATAAAGGACACCTCAGCTACCTTTCTAGCAAGAAGCCAGAGTCACCTGTGGAATATCTCGTCAGTCCTCTCTATGATGAGCTAGAGGAAGAAGAACATGACATTCTGGAAGGCACATCACTTCTGGGGTCAGACTACCTGAGTCCTAGTGCTGACTCTGCATCTTATCAGATGCGTGACTTTGGGTAGGCTCCTCAACCTGCTCTGCTTCATTAGCTTCGAAACAGTGATAATCACACCTACTTTAGAAGGATGCCAGGAAAACACCCAGACATTCTTAAATTGCTTGGTATACAGTAGGTGCTCAATAAATGATGGCTGTGGTAGTTACCAGAAGTTATTAGTTCCTCAAAGGTCTGCAGTTCTCCTTCCAAGCACATGGTAGGATCCTATTTCTCCCCTCCTTGAAATCGGGTGTGCATATAGTTTGCTTTGACCAATGAAATGAGACCAGAAGCAGTGTGTCACCCTTGAGGGAGACTTTATAAACATAAGTGCGCTTCGCTGTGCTCTCTTTCTCCAGCCTCAATAGTCATGGCAGCAGTAAGATAGAGCCACGCAGCCTGGGTCCTGGAATGAGGACGACATGGGCAGATTCCTCCAGCTGACCCATGATAGAGCAGCATTTGGCAGATTGTAAAGATGGCTGCAATTGTCTTCCCATCCTTGTGCATACTCCCCTTTGCACCATGACATTGTTACTACCTACCCCCCATCAAGAGATGGAGTCCCTTTCTACGCCCCTTCAACCTGCTCAGCTGTGTGACTTGCTTTGGCCAATGGAATACTAGAAGTTGTGATGGAGAGATTTGTGAAGTGCCTGCACGTTGAAGCTAGCCCTCTTTTGTATCTTGGAACTCAGCTGCCTTGTGAATGAGTCAGAGGAAGGCCTCTGCTGTCCGGAATGAAGCTCCAAACATGTGAGTGGTTTACATCCAGCCTCCACTAAACTGCCACACTCCATAAAAATCACCCAGCCAACCCTGAGAATCAGGGAAAATACAAAATGTGTCTTTTTTTGAGCCACTAACTTTTGGAGTGGTTTGCCACTCGCCAAAAACTAACTGATACTGTGTAGGATGGGTAAGAAATAAAGCTAGGGGTATTAAACCACTGATCTCTAGGGATGTTCATTACCACAGCATAACTTAACCCATTCTGATTGATATATTTCCTTCCCCTTCCTTCTAGGAAAGGAAGAACTTGCCAATTAAATTTCAAGAGGCTTTGCCCTTCACGGTTGCCCTCCTGTCTGCCTCTTCTGCCATTCTCCATGTCCTTAGGATGGGTTAGTTACTGGGCCCATCATGGAGCCTTCTCCTCACCTCCATGTTTGGACCAAACTCTCCAGGGTTGACTGGGCCTTAGAGACAATGTGTGCAAGGTGGCCATGTTGTAATATCCATCTTCATGATGGACTCTTGAGGTGAGCCAGTCTGGCCCCTGCCCGCATTCAGCATTCTCCCACTCTCTTCAGCTAGATTACCTGGCTGCAAAGTATGATGAAAAATACACTGCTTTTCTCAGCATCAGGCATACCTGGGTTCAAATCCTGACTTTCTCACTTGCCTTTTTAATCCTAGCTGTGTCATCTCTTAGCTGTATGACCTTGGGAAATTTCTTTAACTTCACTGAGACTTTCCTTCTCTGCATTGGAAGTAAAAATCCCCTGTCCACATGGCTGTAAGAATTATAAATATATTAAGTGTCTAGCACAGTGCCTGACACAAAGTAGATATGGAATAAATAGTAACTGTATATTATCATTTAGAGCTAGAGGACCAGTTCTCAAATCCAGCTCTGCTATTGTCTGGCAGTGTGTCCTTGGAAAAGTTTGGCTTTCTGAGCCTTGGTTTCCTTCTCTGTAAAATGGGAGTGACAATGATTGTTTTGACAAGGTCAACACAAGGATTTAAAAAAAGAAATATATAATAAACTGTATGGCATGTAGTAAGTTCTGGAGAATACAGTTCTTTCTCCTCTTCTAATTATCAAATTCCTTTGAGGGCAGGGTTTGTGTTTCATCCCTGTACCCCTCCCCTTACTCTCTCTCTCTCTCTCTCTCTCTCTCTCTCTTTCTCTCTCTCTCTCTCACACACACAAAACCTGCGTGCGTGCGCGTGCACGCACACACACACACACACACACACACACACCAGGGAATTGATCCCCAGTTACCCCAGAACTCTTCAGTCCAGAGATGGCTCTGTGCCCACTCACCTCTAAGGGAGATTTCTCAGTCCACATAGCCTGGTTCCATCATGCATCAACTAAACCAAAAGAAGTAACAGAGGTGAGGTGGTACAGAGACCCCTTTGTGCATCCGACTTCAACACCATCCTCATCCTCCCCCCACTTCCCTCCTCTTGCCTCACCCTCTCCCACAAGCATGCTCCATGACTGCTCAAGAGCAGTTTCCATGGTGATAGCATTTTAAAGTTTTCTAGGAGCAGAACAAGAATAATTTTCCACCCTCTCCTCCTCCTCCATGGCAATCTGGGAAAAGGGAGCTTATTGCAGATAAAGGGTGGGGTGAGGGGCAAGGAGGGAAGATGTAGCTCTTTCTTTCGTCACCTGATTGGATGAGAAATTCCTCACTCCCAGCTCCCCTCCCTCCCCCACCGTCATCCCCTGGGGTTCTAGGTCTCTTGGTCCTCACCCACTTCTGCTTGGATGGAAGGATAGGATGGGTGAGGGTAAAAGAAGGAAGAGATAAAAAGAGGGAAAGGGTGGACTGATATATTCCTAATCATATGCATACACACACTCACAAACATAGTGGCTATAGTCACTAATCCCTCTTTGGGAAGTGATACTCATTAACGGGGAAGAGCAGAGTATTAGAAATGGAGACCTCTGTGTAACCCGGTTGGGACCCATAATTGAAATTGAATCTATATGCTACAACCACCTTACAGATATCTTCACAATCTACCAGCCCAAAAGAGGTCTGCATACACTGTGAAAGAGCGTTGTGGTCATGGTACCCTATGATGACAGCGAAGACCAGGCTGAGTGAAGTGTGGGTGAGTACTCATCTTTCATTCTGACTCCTATTTACCTCCTCAGTCTTCTTTCTCTCAGCCTCCAGGAAGGTTCATTCATGCTCATTCTCCAGTCTTTGAAGGGTTCTTTGGTCCAGTTTGTGGGCTCCCATCCAGTTTGCATATGAATTCCTGGCCAGAGTCCCTGAGGCTGATACCACCTGGGGTTAAGTGGAAGGTGGGAATGGGCTGTGAATGGTCTATTTCCTTTTCCCTTATCGCATGGCTGTAAAGAAGGCATCTACTCAAGGCCAGGTGAGCCAGACCCCCCAGCAAGTGCTAAGAAGCCTGCTGAGGCACAGGGTAGGGGCAAGGGCTCAGATGGAGACATGTCCAGTCCATAAGAGGTCTGAAACAAGCAAAAATTTTTCCCCATTTTGTTCCCTGATGCAAGGGACATCAAGATTAGGAGGAAAAACGACCAGAACCATTAGCTGGAGAAAGAACCAGCTACCACTCCCTAGCTGGGTGACCTTAGGAAGGTCACTTAACCTCTCTGAATCTCTTCTATATCTCTATTTTCCATCCTGTCTTGCTCAAAAGGTTTATTTTAAAAATTCAAGGTGAAAATATCTTGCAAATTAGCAAATAATACAAACTTGTAAGATATTTCTTTCTTCTACTTTGGCAGAGTTAATGACCAGTACAAGCTTCAAGTCTGGTCTCAAACAGCATTTTAGGCAAATCCAGGAGACAAGAAAAGTTCAAATGTCAATCTAGAAATGCAAAGTCCCCAAGCGACCGTGTGAATAATAAGGTGACTGACTCCGGTTGCATAGGGACCTGCTATGTGACGTTGGACAAGTCACTTGTCCTCTCAGGGCTTTGTCTTCCTGTACCAAAAGAAGATTTTAAGGGCCCATTAGTGCAGGAATCTCAGCCAGATAGAAGACCAAGTCAAGCTACAGAGTGTGGATCCAGGGTCAGCACCAGGGACAGCTCCCTAGGGCCTGGGAAACAAACAGAACTCGGTGTTACCGCAGACCTGGGTTCAAGTTCTGACTCTGGCCCAAACACAGTGTTATCTTGAACTAGTATACAGGCCTCCCTGAGCCTCGGTGTCATCATCTGTACATTTAGGGGTATATCATCCAAGTTCTTGTCCTACCAGGAGGATTTCTCCCATATTGCTTGTTCCCCTAAAAGAACAATTTGATATGATAAAAGTGTTCATAGTCGAAGAGCTTTGATTGTGAATCCTGACTGATGCCTACCATCTGTGTGTCCTGGAGCAAACAAATTCCTCTCTCTGTGCCTCCGTTGTTGCCTTTGCAATATGGAAACTGAATAATACCTGCTTCACACAACTCATATGAGATTTAAATGAGAATTTAAATAAGGTTTATACATAGGCTTCAGTACATGCCTGTCCCATCATAAGTGCCCAATTAAAGCCAGTTCCTCAGCAAGCATCCCTTTCTGAACTGTGGTCTCTCTTGTTTTAGGAAACCTCCAACTGGGACATCTCTGGCTGGGTCACCTGGCACAAGAAAAGCAGGGGCAAGGAGCCAGGTGCGATTTAGTGCCATTTAGTATACTGTTTTTAAAGGGAAATGGCTCATATCCCCATAAAACTGATTCTTGATTAGGCCCCTCTGACAGGGTCTTAGGTTGACCTCCCAAACCTGGAGCCCTGACTGGTAAAGCACTGTGGTGCTAAATAACAGAGGCACTGGGAGGGCAGCTAGAGCTCAGAAACGAAGACAATCCCCCTTCTTCTGCTCCAGGCCTCTATCCTACTTGCCTTTAGTTGTTCACTGGGACAGGGGTGTGGACATGCAGCCTACAAGGTCTGCCAAAATCTAGTTTAGTCCCAACTTGGCAAACAATTTGCTGTGTCACTTTGGCTGATTCTTTTCCCATCTCTGGACTGCAGTTCCCATCTCTCAAAACTGAGGAGCTTGGATCTGGTGCTCTCTAGGGCTGCTAAAAATCCACATGCCTCTCCCTCAGGCTTGTGTTGTGTCTGCAATGGGGACTCAAGATGCCATCATCTCCTCTGTGCCCAGGCCAGCCTATAGCCTGCTGGGGCCTTACTTAGACTCATCCTGAATTCTGTCTGGGCTGTCACCCACAGACACATAGGCTACCCCCCAAAGCCCTCTTACAGGGCATTGGGAAGATGATCCAGAGCTTCTAGCGCTTTGTGGCACAGAGACCAATGTCTTGGAGACTTCCCAGGAGCAGCGATATGTTATTTTATCATGGGTTTCATGGGCACTGTGGGAGAGCCACCTATTTGATTTTCAGCCTGATTCCCCAAGGGCCCAGGAGAGCAAAGCTGTTTTACAGGCAGTTAGACAAAAATGTCAATAACAGAAGAGGGAGAAATCCACCAGCCTAGAGCCCAGAGTCTGGCTCCTATATCCAGATTGTCCCCAGGAGTTCTACACCCCACTCCCTAGGTAGAACTGGGGAGGAAGGACCAAGCTGTCAGCTGCTCATGGGCCCCAGTACCTGCTTTGTGAGTAGGATGTCCTCGTAGAACTGAGTCTTTAAGACACACCTGTTGTTCAGAAGGCCTTTAGGTTGTTATTATATTATGTTATTATTTTATTTTTATATTTTTTCTATATTATTATTACTATTATAAATGTTCATGGTCCTTCCAGAGGGGCAACGTGGTACAATAATCAAGAGCACAGAGAGTGGAACCAGGCTGCTTGCACTACCCCATCCAAGACAAGCCACTCAACCTCTTTGTGTCTCTGTTTCCTCATCTATAACATGGACAGACCACTGTTTGCTTCCTAAGGAGCATTCTGAAAACCCCGGTTCTTATTGTTACTCTGTCTGGTGGAGCACAGTGTTATACTGTTCAGAAGCGAGCCTCCTTATAACGTCCTGTGAGGACGGCCTGGAAGGCGCTATTACCCTCATTATGTAAAAGAGGACACTGAGGCCCAGAGAACACAAGTGACTGGCCCAGGGGGGCAGATCCAGGCCCAAAACCCAGGTCTCTTGAATCCAAGTTCTCTGCCCTTTCATGGAATGCTCACGGGAATTGATATCCATATCACCACTGAGCCAGGCACCTTTCCATGCACCATCTCATCTAATCCCCATTACAAACCCCTAGCTTAAGCATTGTTATCCCTATTTTTCAAAAAGGAAAACGGAGTCTAAGAGTGGAGCACCATGGAACCTATTGCCTTTTCCATCCTACAGTTCTTAGTCATGAGTATGATGGCTTCAGCTCTGTCCCCTGCAGGAGGCAGCAAGACCTTGGGCAAGTCCCTATCCCCCTCTAAGTTGGACCAGAGCTCCAAGCATCTCTATTCCAAAACCCTCTGTGGAACCTTGACCTTGGAGTACCAGACTCAGAGCCAGAAACCCTTCAGAGTTCAGGCCCACTCTGGCCCCTAGTCTTTCAGGGCCAACAGGCAGATTTCCCTGTTCAGAGCTCATTCTGAGCCAGTTCTTTCTCAAAGAGTCCTGGATGCTATGGCTCTGCTGCTTTGGCAAGGATTTTTCTTTTTTTAATGAAAAAATTATTTTGACAAAGAATCCTTATAAGTCATGGTTGTCAGCCAGACTCTGTAGAAAAGTGTCAGCATGGAATCAATGTAGACTTGGTGTTTTAATTATAGCAACATCCCCTAGCTCTGTCGCTGGAGCCAGCCCCACCCACACTGCCTTCTTGGTAAGTTTGGGAGTGGCCTGTGTGACCAAGAATTATCCCCCAAGGACCCAGGACAGCCTTTCTTCATCAGGATGAGTTGGGTCCCAACTGGCCCCAAATAGAATTTCCAAGGCCAAGGTCCCACAGCCCCACAGATTATAACATTCCTGAAAGTCACAGATGATGATAAACTCAGATACCGCCATACCCGACCCATTTATAGATTGGAAAACCAAGAAATTGTCAAATTATACTGCATATATCAGGCCTTTTTGTCTTATAATATGACTAACCTTGCAGAGAAGAGTCAAGAAAAGATGAGACAGTCACCCTGCCTGGGCAAGTTGAGTGTGGGAAGATCCAAAAACACAGACTGGGAGGAGAGACAATGGGAAAAAAGGAGCTATTACATACTAAGCACTATTATGTGCCAGTCACCCGGCTCATCACTTTCATAGATTATGTCATTTGGTCATCCCCATCTTACAGACGTGAAAACTGAGGATCCAGAGAGAATAAGTGACTTACCCAGGGTCACACAACCAGGATGTGGACCCAGGTCTTCTAGACCCCAAATCTTGGGCTCTTCCCATTGAAGGAGACTATAGTAGGCTCCCTCTTAAGCAGCAAAGGCCTGGAGTCAAATCTACTTTGTTCCCTACTCCTTCTGACTTATTCCTCAGAATCAGGTACTGAATTGCCCTGCATTTTCATTAAATAGAAGAGGCCTCCTGGGCGTAACCTGCTCTCTGTTGGCTTAGAGGTCTCACCTTTCCCATAGGTGACATGTACACTTTTTGCCATTTTGGGTAGCTTATGATCTACTGATATAGAATGACCCAATCAATATCCTTACTTTCATGGTGTCAAGTCAATCCCAGATATACCCAGAAATGTTTCAGAATATATGGGCCAGTCACCAGAGGGAGATGAGATGATTAGGTGGGACACAAAAGGCAAACCTCTTCAAGTTGGGGTTGGAGGGGGCACTGGAGGGCTTACTCATCTTGTTCCTTCTTATAACGCACTTGCCACTTGTCCTGGCCATTGTGGTGACCAGGGTTGAGAAACATTGCAGTGGAAGGGGCTTTTTGACTGCCAGTAGCCTAATCGAAACTTTAGATTCTTGAGAAATCTCTCTGCACTAGATCTGAAGCACCCCTGGCCTGCTCCCAAGGTGCCGGCAGCATCTTGGTGTCCATCAAATGTCTACGGATGCCGTGAACTGAACCAGTCTCTATATATAGTCTATATGGCTGCACTTCATTGCCCTGGGGTCCCAAAAAATCCCTTACAAACGGTGGAGGAACAGCAGGTGGTCATCCCACCTTCCATTATGGTTGATGCCGTGTGAGGACCACCTCGTACCTAGCTAAAACATCCCGCATCAGGCCATGCAGGGTGCTTGAAATTTTACATAGTCAAGTGGCCACCATTATGAGCTGAATTGTCCACCCCTTCCCCAAATTCATGTGTTTTAGCCTCCAGTATCTCAGAATGTGACCGTATTAAATATAAGTTCTTTAAAGAGGTAATTAAGTTAGAATGAAGTGATTAGTGTGGGCCCTAACCCAGGATGACTGGTGTTCTTATAAGAGGACACAGGGACATAGACACACACGGAGGAAAGGTCACGCACAGAGGACACGGCAAGAAGGCAGCCACCTGCACGCCAAGGAGGGGGGCCTCAGTGGGAACCAACCCTAGTCACACCTTGATCTTGGACTTCTAGCTTCTGCAACATAAATTTCTGTTGTTTAAGCCCCCCATCTGTGGTATTTGTTAAGGTAGCCCCAGCAGACTGATGGAACCGCTTTCTACTCCGCAACATCCCCGGCTGTCTCCTCCCTCCTTTCCCACCTCCGCCCCGCCCCCACCCTGTTATGTGCCGGCATGGAAAAAGTGCATTATGGGAGGAAGAGTTTGGGATAGGAAGTTTATACTTTTAGGGCTAGGGTAGGGAAGACTGAGGGAGAAAAGGCCTTTCTTCTCCCCCAAGCAGCTCACCTCTCTGCTGCCAAAGGCATTCTGAGATTACAAGAAGCTCAGTGGATAAGCCATATCTACCCCAGTCCATGCATCAGCCAGGCTTCTGGGACCCAGCAAGCCCATTCCACAGAAATAATATTTGTAAAGGCAGACTGGCTCCTAGGCTAGCCCTCAAATGCCTGTTTGGGCAATCCTGGAGCTCTGAAACTTGTTCTCTCTTTCTGTCCTGGAGAATATAAGGTGCACACTGCCTCCAACATAACCTTTTAATCCTACAGAAAGACAATGATGTCCACCACGAAGTGAGTGGGGGGTATTTTGCTATGGGATGGCAGTGCCCGGAGGAAAGCAGATGGGGTAGGGGAGGCCCAGGAGGTACATGGAGCCTGTGCTGGCGATTCTGAAGGGGGCTTCTGGGATCTCTCAAGGGCTTTTGAGGCTGAGCACTCTTGTTCTTCATTACGTCTAATTTCACATCAGACTGCAGGGTCTCCTTTGTATCCTCACAACGGAGCCGATCAACCAGGCGTGATTGGGCCATTTGTGGGGGGAAAAGCAAGCACGAGAGAGGGAGAGAGCTGGGAGAGGGGATGTGATTGTGCAAGAAATAGCGGTGGGAAGAGGACTCCAGGGGGGTAATCGCTGGGAGAGAGGCACTGGCTGAGGGGTTGGAACCGGGTATGTGAGCTCTGTTTTTCCTCTACCTTCTAGCCAGGCACCAGGACACAGGGAAGGGCTCCAGAGTCATGAGTTCTGGTCTGAATCCTGAGTCTACCACACACTAGCTGTGTGATTTTGAGCGAGTGGCATAACCTCTCTGCGCTCCCGTCTTTGCCTCTGTAAAATGGAATTAAAATTGTACCCAGTTCACTGGGTTGTTGTGAAGACTGGATATTCACACAGACTGCTTGGAAAATGCCTGGTACTCAAGCACTTGATGAGAGTTCGTTGTGATGGCGGTTGCTAGTACCCTTGTCCCAACTTTACTATCAGCCTCTGAAGAACAGAAGTAGACAGATAGGCTGGGCCAGGAGAGATTCCTCTGCCTCTGTTGGAAAAGACCACCAGGTAGGTGCCTGTGGCATGGATCGGGCCAAGTGTCCCGCCCTCCCACCACCACCCCCCCGCCATCACCACTGGCGTCCTCTCCTGAACTTGACCTACCTGTGGCCACGCTATTAGAAGCCCTCAGTGCCATGGCCTGCCCCGCAGGGGGACATGGCCAGGGACAGCCCTCTGCAGCTGAGATGCTGAAGTCGTTCACAGGGAGCCTGAGGGGCGGGGGCGGGAAGGGGCGCGGGCAGGAGGACGAGCATTGTGAATTCCCTGAGAGGAGCTGCTCCAAGGAGCCAGAGCTGGCGTTTTCGTTCCAATTAATTATCCTTTTAGAGCAGTTCACGCTGCTGGAAAGCAACGAGGAGAGATCCATTTATATTAAAATCAGCCCCAGCCCTTCTCGCCCACCAAGCTTCTAGCCTACATGTGGATACAACGCGCCTGGCATGGGGAAGAAGAAAGGATGGGGTGACCCCGCTGCCCAGGCTCCCCAAAGAGGCAGACCCCCCGCAACTGCACAGAGGCCCATAGACTCCTCTCTGAGAAGGTTCCTCCCCTGCGGATGCTGATAAACTGAGTACAGCCGACAGAGACCTGGGCACCAGCTTTGAAAAACTGGTTTCTTCATGGAGAAGCTACTTAGAGAGACAAGTGGCTTGTCTCCATTCACTGCTTCACAGAGCCCAGGTCTAACCTGAGCCTGACTGCCCCCCTCCACCCAAAGCCCACCCCCATGACCCCTGCAAAGGCATGCGTCAGTCCACATGCATTGTCTGAGCATGGCCTCAGCCCAGCCCAGTACCTGGTGGTCAGGGAGGACTTCCGGGAGGAAGTAGAGCCACAAGATTTCCTGATGGATTTGGACGTGCAGTATGGAAGAAAGAGCAGAGTCAAGGAGAGCACAAAGGTTTGGGACCTGAGCCTCTGGAAAGGTGGACTCGCCTTCCCCTGAGATGGGGCCGCTATGGGATGGACAGGTTTAGGCTGGTGGACATGTCAGGTTTGAGATGCCTGTTTGAGCTCCCCGGAATCCTCCCCTCTGAGCTCGGGAGGCAGGACAGTCCCTTCCATCTCTGCTCATTTCCCCTGACCTTCAGGCTGTTGGCGTCAAGAGATCCAGGGACCACAGAGCAGAGTCAGATTCTCTGACTCCGAGTCTAGTGCTCTCGCTTCTTCCCCATCTGGCTTCTCCAAAAGGCCAGGGATGAGGTGGGCATTGATGGTCTGCAGGCCCTTTCCTTCCGGACACCATGCCCTCGTTCCGTCTCCCACTCGCCCCTTCTCAAGCCGGCACTCATGACTAATCTAATGGAAAATGTTCTGTCACATATTTCATACTAATGTGAAAATGACCAGTGAGAAGGGAGAGAGCCTGGGAGGCCACTGAGTAACAAGGAACAATCGATAATGACGAGAATAAGACTAATAAATACTAATGCTAATAAATACTAATGCTAATAATAATATAGTATCTAATGCTTATGTATCACTCACTCTGTGCCAGGCACTGTAATAAGCACTTTATATGTGTGTTTTGTTGTTGAATTGTATCCATAACTCCTTGAGAAAAGTGCTATTTTATATATATATAATTTTTTTTTAACAGAAGAGGACACTGAGGCACAAGCCCGAGGTTACACAGCTAGGACACAGCCAACTCAGGATCTGAACTCCAACAGTCTGGCTCGAGAGCTCAGCATCTGAACCACTGCCATCTGTTGCCTGTCTACACAATCTTGTCAATCCCGACAACCATGAGAGGGTAGCAGTTTATCCCCACTGTGCAGCAGGGAACACAGATCTAACAGGGGAGGCGAGCTGCCCGAGGTCACACAGCTGGTGCCAGTGGGGCCTAGAGAGGGCTGCCAGGTAAAGTGCAGGATGTCCAGTTACGTTTTAATCTCAGACAAACAGCATTTTTTAGCATAAGTATGTCTCACTCAATATTTGGGATATACTTACACTGAAAAAGTACTTGCTCTTTGTCTCAAATTCAAATCAGACTGGGTATCCCGTAGTTTTGTTTGCTGAATCTGGAAACCCTAAGCCCAGGGGAGGATCTGCCCCAGACAGGGCCCAGCTTCCCCCATCTCCTGGGATCTGCCCAGCTCCCCAGACCCAGAAGGATGAAGAAGGTGAAGTGACCGCTGGCTTCTCTCAGCCCTGATGTCCCACCTCCCAGCAGCCTGTGCGGCCTCCCCACGAGGCAGCCATCACTGGGAAATCCCTGAGACGCCACCCCAGTAGTCTCCCCAGAGCCCTTGGGTGAGGCGCTGGGCCCACGGAGCCAGCAGTCACGCGTCCGTCCCTGAGCACTGGGCTTCGGAGCTTCCAGTGCACAGCTCCCGAGCAAGCACGCCCATCATCACAGGCAGAGGGGATCGAAACTCGTTTCTCAAGCCAGTGCACTGGTGGGATCAGCCGCCTGATTTGGGCAAAGTTGCAGTACACCGGACATTTGTCAGCCCTGTACCCACACTCAGACATGCCCCACGTGTGCGCTAGGACACAACCGTTCCCAGATTCCCACCCCAGGGTAAAAAGCTGATGGCTATAAAGTCCCAGGCCCTTGGGCCATAACCAGTTGTTTCAGAGAGCACCTGCTGCACGCCAGGCCTCTACAAGTGGTGGACCATCCAGACAAATCGAATAATTGCTGTTCTCACCAAAAGCATAATTGCTATCATCTTTTGAGTGGACACTTACTACCTCCCTGACGACGTGAAGAACTTTCTGTGCATTTGCTCACTGAATCTCCAGACCAGGCCTTGAGGGAAAGAACGTCATCCCAATTTGACAGATGAGAAAACTGAGGCACAGAAAGTTTAAATGATGTGCTTGAGGTCACACGGCTAGACGTTGCTGCTCAGGAACTGAAACCAAGGCCCCCGACTCCAGATTCGGGATCTCTCCCTTCCTCCCTTGGCCTGTAGAACAAAAATCTTGGTGTGAGACTTAGGCTCAGCATCCCCAGCAGGGCTGTCCGTGGAACGTCGGGAAATCATGAGGTCCAGTCCCCTGCTTTGGCATGAAATGCTACAGATTAAAGCCTTGGTATTCATGGGTGACCCCTGGTGCTACTGTCAGCAACCCGTCCTGACCTCAGGGATTCCCTGTGCCAGGTTTCTCCAGCCCAGATGGGGAGCCTGGTGTGGTTAAAGTGACAGGAGCAAGGACTCATCAGCCTGAAGCAAGCTCTCTCCTTTGGGGCCACTTTTAAGACTCAGCCACATCTCAGCCCTCGTCCTGCCCCCAGGATGCAGCCCCCATCAACCACCCCCATCTTTAATGGGTTCGCTGGGCCGTGTATGTCATGGACTCTTTAGGGGAGCTCCTAGGCTCCCGACTCCCAGGGAGGGGTCTGTAAATGCGCCATCTCCTCACCTCTAAAGGAGTCACAGATGTCTGCAGGCCTTGTCAGAGCCTGTGGGGTACAGGTGCACGACTGGCTGTATGAACACCTGTGGAGGTGTTCCATGTGCCCACGGGCACGTGTGTCTGTGTGCACACAGGTGCATGTGTCCATGCGCATGTGCACAGGCAGAAAAGTCCAGTCGATCCTTGAACAACACGGGTTTGAACTGCAGTGTCCCTTTCCAGTCAACAGTAGCTACTAGTGGTTCAGTTTTCGGGGAATCAGGAGTTATATGTGAATTTTTCATGTCCCTCCCCCACTGTTGTTCAAGGGTCAACTGTATGTGCCATGAGTGGTTTTTAAAAACAGACTGTCCATGTCACCGCTGCTCCCAGCCCTTCCCGCTCCAGTCAGTCAGCGCCCTGGAGACACGGCCGGGAACCCAGCTGTGCATTCTGATGCCTGGAGGGTCCCTTGCACTCCTGCACGCACACATCCAAACACAGCCAAACACGTACATGGCATCCTTCGCTGCCTCGTATGATCTGTTCAAAGACATGTCCGTCATCGTCGGGGTGATGAGCGTCCTGAGGACAGAGCCGTGTCCAGCTCTTCCACATACTCTGCACCCCAAGTCCCACCCAGGACTCCGCACTAGCATCAGCAGGAAGGACCTGCTCAATGGTGATCAATATTCTTAAATGTTACAGTGTGTGTGTGCGCACACGCAGGCAGGCACCAGCGGTGTGGCCACATACCCTGCACTCACAGGTTCAAATGCACATGCACACAGAGATGTGCACACCAACCTGAGTGACCCCACACCCCCGTGTGCCCATCTCCTTGTGCACGTTTGTGTGCCAGGGTCCACGGGGAGGAGTCTGAGTCTACCACGGGCTTAGAAATGGACGCTGCTTTACCCCCACGCACTCGCCCGCTGGTCCCACAAGTAAATCCATTCATTTAATCATCTACTTGGTGATCACCAGACAGATGTTTGGCTAGCACCTTCTGTGCACCGGGCGCTGTTCTGGCCCCGGGAACACAGCAGCGAACAAAACGATTTGCATGGTGCACTGCAGGTCCGATGTGTGCCTCTGCCCATGGGTGGGCACGCGCACACATACGCAGCCCGGCACTAACACACCCGTCCTGCCCAGAGGGAGCTGGCGCCCTCCCCTGACCTTGTCAGGAAGGAAGAGAACTCTAGCTCCTCACTCCACTCCATGCCGGGCCCAGCTCACCTGTGTGGGGAGGGGACACTACATACCAGCTGACCTCATTGTCCCCCCCCGCCCCCGGCCTGGGCCTTGTCCCATCTGTGAGCACCATCCATGGGTCAGCCAAGGTGACTCCTCCAGGTCAAGGGACACAGAGGACTTTCAAGGGCTGAGGGGCAGGCCCAAGAGACAGGAAGCCCTCATGATGCCCTCCTGGTCTCTCGAAGCAAATGGAAGCCAAGGCAGAGCCTTCATCCTCTTGTACAGATTCCAAGACCACCGTGACGTCCAAGTGGCATCAGGAGGGTCTGTTGGCCAAGATGCCCCTCCTCCAGCTTGACCACTTAGGGGAAGGAAAGGGAGGGACAGGGGATGGGACAGAGTGCCCCCAGCCAAATGGACCTTTCCCGTCTCCAGACCCTGCTGCTTAGGCCAGACCTGGGTGGCTGCAAAAAGAGAACACAGGAAGTAAGAGGTCTAACTTATAACACTGGCCATGGCCGTGACCGGCCTTGCTCTGCAGCCTCGGTAGAGCCTCTGCCCCCTCTGAGCTAGGTGAGGCAGGACGACCGGATGACTTCGAAGGCTGCCCTTAAGGATGTCCCTCGATGACTCAGGCCACCCCAGAAGTTGGGCCACGGGGGCGGGGAAGGCCGCAGTCCGGGCTCTGATGGACGCAAACACTCAGGAGGACAAGGAACTAGGTCAGAGGGCTCCTGCAGGGGAATCAGGCCTTCGTCCCAGGGCCTGGCCCAAAGTGCAAGGGGCTGTGGGCCCTCTGCTCACCCCAGTCCCTCTGCCTGGTGTACGCTCTCCGCCCATAGCTGAATTTTTAAATCGCCCGATTGAAAACACTGACTCTTAATAGTGGAGAACGCAGAATACAAAATCTTACCATCATTAAAGTCCTGGTTTTGTGTGTCCCCATCTAGCCCCAGCCGCACCTCCAGACCCTGTCCCTCCCCTCTCGGCACCACCGCCATAAGGCTGCCCCGAGTCAGTTTTGCTGCTAAGTGTCAGATGTGAGAGGCCAGGGACCGTGTTCCTCTTGTTCTCACACTGTTCCCAGAGCCCAGAACGAGCGTCTGGTTGATGGGAGGCACACGACAAACATTTGTTGAGCGAATAAATTAAATGCACTGAACCAGGAGCCGTGGATATTCAGGGTAGCAAAATTTCAGAACTTTTTTTATTTTTTTCTGTATACTTTTAAGTCAGTTCTATGTTTTCTAGAATGAGCATGTGTTGATTTCATAACCAGAAGCTCCCCACCCCACCCTCCCTAAAAAGTTTCCAAAAACAGAACAAAGCAGAACTTCTTCTCTTGACTCATGGCCCTGCTCCCCAGAGCCCCCTCGCTGCGAGCCTGTCCTCCCTTGAGCTCCCTCAGCACCTGGCTGTGTGAGAAGCACAGGTCACACAGCAAGCGAGAGACCCAGCATGAGCGGCCCCACCCCAGGCCCGGGCACCTTTCACTCCTCTATAATCTCATCTCCGTCCTCTGCCACCTCCGTTTTGTTTTGTTTTAAGGTCTAAGTTCCGGCTCTGCCATTCACTACCTCTGGGCTTTTGGGTGAACCACTCGACACCTTACTCAGTGCCTTGATTTTCCCATCTTTAAAATGGGAATAATACTAATATCTGCCCCAGGAGGTGGGTGATAGAATTAAGTGCCCGTGAAGCACTTAGCACCATACACAGTCCAGGGTGAGGATCCGTAAAGCCTTTGTTATTTTTTTTAATAAGCCCTCCTCACTAGGCAGGCTGAGTCTGCTGCGCAAATGACATGTCCGACAGCACTAGTGGGTCAGACTGGAGGCGGCACCCATTTCACAAATGAGACACTGGACACTCAGGAGCGAGGTCACTTTACCCAAAGTCACTCAGCAAGGAAGCCACGGAGATGGGATTTGATACTGGGTCTCACTGGCTCCCGACCCAGCGCTCCTGATGTTTAAAAACTGGGTGGACCATCTACGAGGAAACGTATGAGCAAATTCAGGCTCTGGAACAAGCCTCGATGCCTAAGAAGGGCAGGAGACTGGTAAGAGCGAAGGTCGAGTCAGAGCTCCTTCCTAACCCAGGCCAACCCGCCAACCTGCCAGGCTCAGCAGCCGCAGGATGGGAAGGGCTCCCTGGGCTGGGTCTCCTCCTTCCCTCAGCAAGACCAGAGTCCACATTCCAGGAGAAGTCCTTCTAACCTCCTCTTTAACCAATCATTCGTTCATTCATTCACTCATTTATCCAATGTTATTTTTTTAAAGATTTCTATTTATTTATTTGACACAGAGAGAGAGATCACAAGTAGGCAGAGAGGCAGGCAGAGAGAGGAGGAAGCAGGCTTCCCGCCGAGCGGGGAGCCCGATTTGGGGCTCGATCCCAGGACCCTGAGATCATGACCTGAGACGAAGGCAGAGGCACCGAGCCACCCAGGTGCCCCTATCCAACATTATTTATTGAACACCTACTGTGTGCCAGATGATATTCAGACAGCAGAGGCCAAAACAGATAAAAAGTCCACCTCTTCTGGAATGCACATTGCAATCAGGGAAGAGAGACGATACCCACATTAATGAGTCAGTATTTCTTTCTTTACGGAGTACATAAAAGTGAGAGAATGGGCCAGGGTGGGTGTTCCGTCTCCTATAGATGTTCAGGAAAAGCCTGCTGAGGGCAGCATCTGAGCAGAGAAAGTGGGGAGTCATGTACCTATCGGGGGAGGAGGGTTCCAGGCAGAGGGGCAGTACCCCCTGCCCTCCCCTGTCCCTGTCCCTCACCCTTCTTCCACCTTCCCATTCTCTTAAGAAGTTGCCCTGGAGCCCCAGGACCTAAATTCTGAGATAAGACAGCCCCGACTTCTACACCAGCTGCAGGGCCCCGGCCTTAATCCCCGGGACCCTCATTCTCTGTTCTGTAAAGTGAGGGGTTTGGAAAGTGAAGGAAAGAAAGCTGGTGTGGCTGAAAGGGAAAGAGGCAAAGAAGACTCTGACGTGAGCCCAGCCTCAGCCCCAGGTTCTCGTGTTCTCACCCAGTGCTGGGAGGTGTGGGGAGCAGAAATAATTACCCCATAAGACAGTGAGGAAGCTGAGGCCCAGCCCCCCTGTACATTCACGTGAAGGTAGAAACTTCCTTCTAGAGCAAGAGGCGCACCCATGAGTTCAGATTCCAACTTTCCAGGGGGCAGGTCCAGAGGGAGCCTAAGACCCATCCCAGGGCACCTGGGTGGCTCAGTTGGTTGAGCGGCTGCCTTCGGCTCAGGTCATGATCCCAGAGTCCTGGGATCGAGTCCCGCATCAGGGTCCCAGCTCCACGGGGAGCCTGCTTCTCCCTCTGAACTTCTTCTCCCCTCTCATGCTCTCTTTCTCTCTCTCAAATCAATAAATAAATAATCTTAAAAAAAAAAAAAAAGACAGACCCATTCCAGACTTGGGGTTGCAGGGACCAGAGAGGCTTGGAGTCTTCCTTGGCCTGGCCATTTCGGGAAGGTCCGCGGCACCGGGGCAGAGAGGTGGGGGAGCAGAGCCTCCTGGGAACCTGTGGAAAGCTGGGGTCAGCCCCATGCCGACAGTGCCCGGTGGGCTGGAACACAGAGCTTGGTCCACAAGAGGGGACAAGAGAGGTCCCAGATCCAGCTTACATCGCCGTTCTCATCACAGCAAGAATGGCATCTTGGCCCGAGTGTCACCTCCTCAGGGAGGCCTGCCGTGATCTTCCGACCTGAACTGCATCCCCTTGCTTGTTGTACTTCTTCCTAGTTCACAAAATATATTCATCTGTGCAGGGATGGGTCAGCACCTGTCTCTCCCATGATGCTGCCGGCTGTGAGACCCCACGCTTGCTCTATGGAACCTCCATCACCAGGCACAGCAACAGCTCAATACGTGTTTGTCAAATGAGTCATGGACGGACGCCTAGACAGATGACAGTAGCCAGCATCTACTGGGAGCCTCGGCAAGCACCTGCAGGGAACAGCAAGGAAAGAGACAGACAAGCAGCTCCCGGCCTCAAGAGAAAGTGACCCTAAAGGGGCCCAAGCAGAAAAGAGGTGACCGGTGGGCAGGAGATGGTTACAACACTGCACGCTGGAGCAGCACTTTACAGAGTGCCTTCATTGCCGTTACCTCATTTAATCCTCAACACAGCCCTGTAAGGGCAACATTATTACCTCCGATTTACAGATGAAGACACTAAAGGATCAGAGAGGTAAAGTGACTTGCCCAAGGTCACACAGCTTATCATTCTTGGAGCTGGAATTCAAGCTCAGTTCTATCTGGCTTCTCAGAATGATGGCTACTGTGTTTTTTGGGGTTTTTTTTTAAAGATTTTATTTATTTATTTGTCAGAGAGAGAGAGCTCACAAGTAGGGGGAGGGGCAGAGGGAGCAGCAGGCTCCCTGCTGAGCAAGGAGCCTGATGTGGGACTTGATCCCAGGACCCTGGGAACTTGACCTGAGCCGAAGGCAGACTTAACCAACTGAGACACCACACATGAAATGTCCCTCGTGGCTGCTATTCACTGAGCCTCAACTAGCTGGATATCCACTACTACGCAAGAATAAATATTATCTCTGATTTTCACAACATCTCCTTGATACACGTTACCTATTTCCCCTTCGGACCTGAGAAACAGAGGCTCAGAGAGGCCACACGACTTTCCCAAGGTCACCGGAAGATAAGCAGCCCATGCCGAGCCCCTGGCCTGCTCCACCCTGCCCCACTGCCCCCTGAGGCCTCAAAGGCCCCAACCCACTCAGAAAAGTCTGGAATCCGGGGTCCTGCACCGAGAGGACAGAGTCAGGATTAGGAGGCCGTAGGGCTGCAGTTAGGAGGGAAGATTCTGGAGCCAGACTGCCTTGGTCCATATCCCAGCTCCACCAAGTTCAAGCTGCATGGCCCCTCTGTCTCCATTCCCAGCTCTGATAAATGAGGGGGATACTAGTACTACTCCTCTAGTTGTTGTAAGGCATAATTAACCTGGGTAAAGGTTAGGACAGAGCATGACCAATGTGATGTAAGCCTCAGAGCCTCAGTTCTGGTTGGGGCCAGAGCAGCTCTGAGTTCAGCAGCCCAGGGATCTGGGGGCTGGATGGTGATAAGCTCCCGCGTCAGCGCAGGACTCGCCCACACGGGGTCCTCTGTCTCCTCTGTCTCGGGGGAACGCTGATCCTTGCCGGTCCTTGGCTGACCAGGGGGGAGGCGCCCGGGGCCGGTGCCGGGACTGGGTTCCTGATGGCTGGCGCCCAGGGTGGGAAGGGGAGGGGCAGGGAGAGCAGGCGGGGCAGCTCGGAGCTTCCCTGCTCACAGAGTCCCGTGTTGTTCAGAGGCCAGGAGAGTCAGAGCCCCTCCTAGCCCCAGGGAGTGAATCACATTTGGTCTAAGCCAGTCCCAGTGACCCCAGTGACTGCGCTTTGCTGGGGGAACACAGGACACCTGGCACAGGTCTGGCGAGCGAAGCAAGAGAGGAATGTGGCGGGACGTCTGGGAAAGGTTTCCTTGCTCTTAAGCAGAAATGAGCAACAGGAAGCAGGTCATTTGCTGCTTCTGGTCACACAGTGTGAGGCTGTGACACTCGGAGCAGACGCAGCCCCCTCATGACCGTGAGGGAAGGGCCCACGTTGCAGAGAACAGTGTGAGAAAAGGGAAAAGAATCATGGCCTGGGGTGAGATTGCTGAGTCACAGAAGGAAGCAACTCAGCTCTGAACATCTCAGCTCCTAATATATCTTCTTTTTTTTTTTTAATTTTTTTTTTATTTATTTGATGAGAGAGAGAGAGAGATCACAAGTAGGCAGAGAGGCAGGCAGAGAGAGGGGGGAAGCAGGCTCCCCGCCGAGCGGAGACCCCCAACGTGGGGCTCGATCCCAGGACCCTGAGATCATGACCCAAGCCCAAGGCAGAGGCTTAACCCACTGAGCCACCCAGGTGCCCCCTAACGTATCTTCTTTATCGTTCATGTACTTGGTTCTTCCGAGGCTTGTTAACGAAAGCATCCCAGCTGACTCAGCACCTCCGCCTGACCCGCTCTCCCCAGCTTGGGGGGACGTGGGTCAGGGATGGGGCTGCACCGGACCAGGGCTCTCTCCTCCCCATCCAAGGGGCTACAAGCAGGCGGGAAGTCTGCCACCCCTCCAAGAGCTCAGATCCCCAGAATGAGTGCCAGAGGGGCATGGAGTCTCAGAAAACCACTCCCTGAGCCAGAGAGGGGCCCTAGATTCCTCTTTCGTTCAGTGGCCTAGAAGGTTCTCATTCTCGCCCTTGAATCCTTGGGGACGGGAGGTTCAGAAACCAACCCACTCCAAGCGCTGCAGTCACGCTGGGCTCAAAGCGACCACGCCCCAGGGCATAGGGACCAGCCAGGCCGGGAAGGCAGTAGGGGATGGGCGAGTCGGGCTCACCACCCTCGCCTGCTCGGGAGGGGAGGCACAACCGAGGACTGGCCTCGTCAGAGGGTGGGCCTGAGGGGACTCAGGAGTCCCTTCTGCTGAAGTGTGAGAGTAAACGGCACCCAAAGGGCTCTTTGTCAAGTGCTGGTCGCCCATCTAGCGCTCGCGGTAACATGACCCTGGCACCCCATACACCCCATCCGGGGGTTTAATGGATAGTTCCTGGTCCTGTGAATGTGCGCACAAATGAATGAGCGGATACATGGATGGATGAGTAAGGACAAGGTCATGAATGAATGAATGAATGCATGCATGAATGCATGAGTCCTGTCGTTATTACTATTATGGATGTGTTTGTAATTACCCCAAAACTTAGCAGGCTAAAAGAGCACACACTGAAGTTTAGATGGTGTGGGAGTCCAGGCACAGCTTAAGTGGGCCCCATAGCTCAGGTGTCTCTTCGGCAACAGGCAAGGTGCGTCAGCCGGGGTACAGTCTTCCCGAGACTCCACTGGACCAGGGGCCCGGGGCACCCAAGGAGATCTGGCTCTGCTCAGCTCAGAGGCAGGCCTGGGGCAAAGGGGTGCGGTCTTTCCAGGGAACTGGGGGGACTCAGGGCTTCTGCTCACATCTGCACTGTCTCCTCCTTCCTCGGCCCTTCTAAGCCCTGCACCAGCACCCCCCCTTCCTCCTGCCAACTACCCATAGTTCCCAGCATCTACCTGCTCTACCTAGAACCCATCGCCGAAGGCCACGGGGAGCTGGCCCCGAGCGCAGGTGTTAGTTGGGTGCAGGGGTCTTATGTCCCTCCACACCTCTTCAGAACAGATCCAGCTTTATGGACATGTGACCGCACAGTCTCCAGGAAACCATGCTTTGTTTAATGTTCTGCTGTTTTGGTCTTGAGAGGCTTTAATAATTCTTTACCAAGAGTCCCGAATTTTCATTCTGCACTGCACCCTGCAAATTATGCACCCAGTCTTGCTTTTAGCCGTCACTTCCCAGGTTCCTCAGAGCCATTGCTTGAGGCCAAGAGAGCAGAGACTATAAGTCCACTTTGCAGGTGAGAAAACTGAGGCCCCAGATTTGAAGGCCAAAGAGAGCATCATTCCCCAGACCCTCCTTCAATCCTTGATCACGCTGTGGGGTACCAACCTCAGACCCAAGGCCTGTACCTTGGGAGGGGCTGCCTGGGAGGAAGTGGTTCTCAGGGGTCCCTCCAATAAAGGTGCCCTTTCCCGGCAGGGTGAAGTCCCAATCCTGTTCCCTTCTAACCTCTGGGTCTAGAGACAGTGGAGAATCTGGAGGCAGAGAGCAAGGACTGGGAGGAGCCCCTTGCACACGTTGCCATCTTTGGGGGGAACTGAGATTAAGAAAGAGAAATCAGAATCGAGAGTCAGGCAATGGTGGGCAGAGTTGAATCCTGGCTCTGCCACTCTTCCACTGTGTGACCTTAAGCATGTTTTGTAATCCCTCAGGACCTCAATTTCCACGTCTGTAAAATGGGAGCAATAAAAACTGAGCTCAGGAGTGGCTGTGACAAACACTGGGGACACTGCAGAGGCAAGTGCTTTGCAAGCTGCCTCTTCAATTGGAGGGATGAGTCAAAACCTCTTCTGGGGGCGCCCGGGTGACTCAGTCAGTTAAGCGTCCAACTCTTGATTTCTACCCAGGTCATGATCTCAGGGTCGTGAGACTGAACTCTGCCTCGGGCTCTGTGCTGAGCGTGGAGTCTGCTTACAATTCTCTCTCTCCCCCTCCTCCCTCTGCCCCTAAAGAACACAAGACACAAAAAAACAACAAAATAAAACTTCTTTCACCACACTAGCTATGCTGGGCCTCGTCCCCGTGCCCAGGGCACTCAGGGCATGGCTCTAGCCTGTCTCTCGCAGGGTGCCTGGTTCTGAATCTGCCTCCCCCATCATCTGAGAACGTCTGAAGGGCATGGAGGGTGGCCCTTCCCTGGGAGCACCAGAGCTGGGCTCCAAGCTGGCAGCTTTGGCATGCCACGAGGAGGCTACCTTTGAAGGGATGACCCAGGTGAGTGCCCAGCTGGGCTCCTTGTCACCCGTGGGGTGACTGTCACAGGGGGCTGAACCTCTCTGAGCCTGTTTCCCTGCCATATCAGGGTGTGCCCACTCTTGCTCCATAGAGGACCGAGAGGATGAAATGAGATAGAAGAGCCATGCAAAATGCTGAGCACGCCTTCAGGCCCTGGTACACAGTAGGCGCTCAGCAAAGTGCCAAAGTGAGTCAGCTAGAAAATTCACAAGGGTAAGGAGATGGCCTGCGCCGATCACCTGCTACCAGGTTTGTCAATACACGCGCACACACACACACGCGTGCACGCACACACACGCGCGTGCACGCTGCTCCTCCAAGACGCATCCCCGCCCCCACCCCAGCCTAAAGCCCAACTTGCACCAACAGCTGCTTCCACATCCCAAGGACTCTGCTCCTCCCCTAGAACATCTGGAACATTCTGCCAAAACTGCCGCTGGGGGACTCAGCAGCCTCCCTCCCCCACTTCCTGGCTGTGGGAAAGAGTATGCAGAATTCCCTGGGGTCCCTGAAATCTCTCCTTCAGAAGCCCCTTCTCCCTCTAGGCCTGAGGTCCAGCTGCAGCAGCTCCTCAGCCCCCCCTTCAGTCCCCTGGCCCCTCACCTCTCCCCTCTGCCCACGCCTCCCCTCCCTCGCTTCTTTCCCTCACTCTCTCACCTCATCGGTCCCCTAGAAGCCACTCCCACACACCTCTCACTTTGCATGTGGGGAAACGGAGGCTCCAGAACCTGTTTAAAAAGATGCGCAGGTGAGCAAGACAACGCTTACAAGGAGCCTGGTCTGGCACCTGGTGGGTGCTCGGTGTCTGCCCCTCGCCTTCCCCTCGCCTTCCCCTTCTCGTTTTTCCTTCTCTGACCTGCAGCTCCACGGCTCAAGCCTGGGATGGGCAAGGGGTAGGGGGCAGGGGGCAGGGGCTGGAAGCTGTGGGCCTGGGGTGGGCAGGGGGCCACGGGGAGTTGGCGACCAGCCCCTCCTGGCCTCCAACCTCCGCTCCCAGCCCTGGACATTGTCAGCCACCCACCTGTCACTTGGCCACGGTGCCACCCATATGAATAACAGCCCTTTAATTAGTATATTATAGGAAGAGGGGCCCGTGGCGGTGTCTTGCTAGAAATGCCAGCAGCAATTCAGCACCGGCGAGGAGATGGACGGAGCCTGTATTACACAGAACGCCGCAGCCTCCCCGCCGCGGAGCGTGCCTCCAAATGAGATTTCTTTCTCCCTGAAGAAAACAATTTGGTCTCACTCTCTTTTCTTTCTTTCTCTGTTTTTTTTCTTTTTTTCTTTTTTTTTTTTTTTTAACCCTCTTCTGATTGTCACAAATGGAAACACTTACAGAGGCTGGTTCATTGTTTTCAGACTCAGTTGGGCCCGGGGAGCTGGGAAGGGGGCCTCGTGCGCCCAGCTGGGCTGCCCTGGCGGGGCGAGGCAGGGCTCTGCTCTGGGGCCCTTTCGGTCACGACAGTGACATGAGCGGGAGCTGGCATTTCTTGAACACTTACATATGCTCGCTCATTTGGTCCTCACTCAACTCTACAGGGATACTGGTTATCCACATTATAAAAATAGGGAAACTGAGGTCAGGGAGGTTAGGAACATTCCGCAAGCCACTGGTCGCTGGGGGCAGCCGGGATAAAGACCAGGAAGTCTGGGATTACTCACCTATTACTCAACACTGTCTGGGTTCCCAGAGGAGGTCAGACCATTCTGAGGAACTGACCACCATTTTCTCATCTTTGAAATGGGAATACTAACGTCTCTCCTGCCTGTGGCACTGGTCACTGTGAGCATTCCCAGTAGAGAAGGAGAAGGCAGAGGCTCTGTAACACCCCCGGGCCAGGGGGCCCTGCAGAGGAAGGGGTGGCTGTAGGATCCCCCCCACCCACCCACGCGCCCCCTGCCTGTGTCTGGAGACTAACACGCCCACACGCCAGTGAGCTGCGCTTTTCGTTCTCCCAGTGCTGTGGATGCAGTTAGGACAAAGGAACATGAACTTCTTTTCAAACGTGGCTAAATTCCTAGAAGCTTTAGTCACAGGATATTTTCTCAATCGATGGATTTTCAATTATGAGCACTGTTGCCAGGGGGGAAGGCCAGGCAGGAAAGCGGGTTCCACAAAGGGGTCAGCTGCTAGCCTTCTGGACAGGGTTTCATGGCCCGAGCTGATGTTTCCAGCACCAGTGTGGAGACGGTGGGCCTGCTCCCCAGGCTGCTGTCAATTAACCTAAGGGAGAAACAGGCCTGGAGGCTGGACCCACGCAGAGCAATCAAGTGGGAGCAGCAGAGGGCCTGGGAGGAGCCCCCCACACCACGCCTTTGCTCACACTGTCCCCCCATCTAGAACACCCTTTATCACTTGTCTCTCGGCAAACCTCTACTCACCCTTCAAGACCTGCAGCCGGGAGTTGAGGTGCCCCAGATCACCTCCCCCAGAACTCCTTATTTCAGCACTGACCATTCCAAGGGAGACATTCCGTGCTAGGTGCTGGGGTCCTGTCTCAACGCTCCATGTCGCCTCTCTGTGTCCCCACCTCCAAGGTCACTCAGCCCAAGCACAGATGCAGCAGGAAGTGTGTCCTCGGCACAACCTTCAAGCAAAGGGGGACAGCAGTCACTAGATAAGTGCCCAGAGGCCTACGGAAACTCCGAGGCGTGTTCTACACTGTTCTTCCAAGGGCCCCAGCAGGACCGAGCCCCAGTTGCCCAAAGCAGAACCAACCAGCTCCGTCACTCCCTCAAATTGGACGTCCCTCCTCCCTTACCCCATGCCCACTCTCCCACCTCTTGCTTCCTGGGATCTCCTCCCCAAAAAAGCAAGCTCACTCAAGTCCTTGCCTGAGGCTAAAACAGGACATGACCCGGATGTTCCCTGCTCTGAGAAGCATTCTCAGCCACCCCTCAGTGACATCACCGGCCATGTGACCGAAGCAGGTGCACCTCAGCTCTCTGCCTGTTTCCTCACCTGGATCAACTATGCTAATTATGCACCAAGCGCTTAGAGCAGCGCCCGACCCACAGTGAGTGTTCAGTAAACAGTGACAGTCACTGACGCTACTCACACTTCACTGCCACTCTCTTCTCTGTACCCACAGGGCTTTGTGTAGTCAAGTCAGGAAGGAGGAAGAGGGTCTGGGTGAGAATATTAAAAGTCAGATTTCAGAGCGCTCCAGGCAGAGGGAACAATACATGCAAAGGCCCTGAGGCGGACCGAGCTGGAAGGTTTGAAGAACTGGAAAGAGGCCAGCACGGCTGGAGGGCAGTGAGCAGGGGGAGGCACAAGCCAGCTCAGGCAGGGCCTCTTCAGAGAGTAGATTTTATTCTAAATGTAAAAAAGAACCATCATGGGGTTAAGCAGAGAAATATGACGGCCTGGTATTTTTTAAAAGATAAGTTGGGCTGGGTGTGGGAATTACATCAGGGGGAGAGGAAGGGGAAGTGGGCTGGGGCCATTGATGAAAATTCAAAGGACCCGACAGATTCAAGACGAATTGAGGAGGGGAATTACTTGGTAATAACCTAAGCTTGGGGGTTCAGAGATGAAGGAATCCAGTGGCCGCCAGGTTAGGACTTAGGTAGCTGAGTGAATGGGCACCACGGGGGTGCCTGAAGAGGAGAGGTGGGGGCCGTGCATCCTGAGCCTCGATCGTGTCCCCATTACTTGGCAGGGTCCTGTGAGGCTTCCAGGTCACGGCGTTTGTAGGCAGGTATAGGGGTCTGGAGCTCCAGAGAACAGGGTGTGCAGGCTCAGCGAGCCCCATTCTTGCTTTAATGTTCTCTATGGCCATCTTGAAATTGTTAAGAAGTTCTCATGCTCTGCTAGAATCCACAGTTCTAGAGCTGATCCAGTGGGGGAGAGGAGGGTCAGAACTGGTGACGCAAACGTGGATGTCACAAGACATAAAGATGGCATTTAACGAGCTCACGGAAGGAAAGTTACAACCATCCCCATGTTACAGATGGGGAAACTAAGGCTCAACAAGCTGGGAAGGTTCCCGAGGTGTTAATTCACGCTGTCCTCTCCACCTGGAGTTCCCTCCTCTTCAGCTCCTCAAAGTTTCCTGATTCAAAGGCTACTTTCTTCCGGTTAGAAGAGACATTTTGGAGGGAGTCAGAAGAGACAGCCCCGGCCAGAAGCTGGAAACCCTGGCTTCTGGCCACTGACCTGCCAGGAGGCCTGGGGCCATCACTGCCCCCGGACAGGCCTGGTTCCTCATCTGTAAACTGGAGTCTGAGGCACTCACGATATCCAAGCCACTCCTGGGATTCAGTTTCTCACAGACCCACAGGGCTGGAAGTGAAGATTTTGTTCCCCTCCGGGGCATAAAGTGAGCCCAGAGCCCTTCGAGGAGGCAGACAGACAAGGGGTCATGTGGGGGGAGCCTGGGTTCCAGTCACGGCTCTGCCTTTGACTTGCTGTGTGACATCAGACAGATCGCTCACCTTCTCTGGGTCTTAGGGTTCTTGCTGTAACATGAAGGATCTCTATGATCCCCCTTCGTGCCCTAAAATCTTGCAATCCAAGGCCTCAAGCTCCAAGCCCTGCCTAGATGGAGAGAGGGGTCAGAGGCTGGGAGGAAACCTGGAAATTTCAGAGGAGGGGTCCAGAATCTCCTCCCCAGCCCCCAGAGACCCTGACCCACCTCACCCCAAGGGCGACATGGGCTAGTACCCAACCAGGGCTGCTGGGTTTGGGGTGCAGCAGCGCGATCACACCCCTCGATGCAGTCAGTAGCTGATCCCCTGCAGATGAACAGACTCATTGCCATTACGCCGTAAATTCAGCAACCGGGACATGGGCTTTGAAATCTAAATGAAAGACACACAACAGAGACCCCGCCCCCACGCCTCAGCTTGGCACCGGGACTCATCGCTTTCATTTTAAGAGGTTAATTCCTTAGACAGGTAGGTGTCCGAAAGCCATTCTTCTTTCCAAGCAACCTCACAGTAAGCACAGAGGGAGGGGGGCCGGGCTGGCTTTCATTACGTGGGGTGTGCACTAATATCCCAAAGATGCTCCCCTCGGAGGACAGGGCTTTGTTGGGACTGTGAAAATACAGATCGTTGCTGGGCGCCAGACCAGACTGACAGCAGACAAGCAGCTGCCCGCCTCTCTTGCCCCATCAGCATTTTCCACCTTGCTGTGTATGGACGGGGCGTATCCCCTCTGGTGGGCCGGGAGCGCCTGGTGGGCAAGGCTGGGGCCACTCCCATTCATTCATTCAACCGATATTTACTGAGCACCTGCTACATGGGCTAGGCACTGAGGGTAGAGCAGCAAACCGAACAGATCAAAATCCCATTCCTTGCGTTCTTACGGGGAGACACAGATGATAAAAGAAATGCGTAGCTTGTTGTAGTCATGTTCTATTGCTGTGGCTTCAAACAACACACACTGATCATCTCACTCTGAGGAGTCCAGGCACAAGGCACCTGAGTTCTCTGCTCCGTCTCTTGTAGCTGAGTCGAAGGTGGTGGCCGGGCTACGTTTCCTCTGGGGTTCAGGGTCCCCTGTCAAGTTCACGTGAATGCTGGAGGAGCTGAGCTCCTCGCGGGCTGCTGGCGGGGGGTACTCTTTGCTCTTAGAGGTGACTCCCATATCCTGGCCGTGCGGCCCCCTCCCTCTTCAAAGCGGGCAACTTCTCACACAACCCCCCCCCCCCCCCCCCCCCCCCCCCCCCCCCCCCCCCCCCCCCCCCACGCCCCCCCCCCCCCCCCGGGGGCCCCC
>LNAC01000205.1:749847-815330 GCA_002007465.1 Ailurus styani
CGCCACCCCGGCTCTGAATCTCCCTCACCAGGGGAAGCCCGGTCCCTTTGAAGGGCTCATCTAATCAGGTTAGGCCCCTGGAGGATAATCTCCCTTTTAATAAAGTCTACTAATGATTTGGGACCTTAATTCCATCTACAAAATCCCTTCGCAGCAGCAACTAGATTCATGTTTGATTGAAGAACGGGGAGAAAGGGAGCGTTGGCCAGGGGGCTGGAGTCTGTGGGTGCTTTCAGCTCTGCCCACCAAGTATGTTGGAAGGTGCCAGGTGACGTGAAGAAGACTGAGTGGCGCAGGGGGACCTAGAATGATGGTGGGGCCGGGGGGGAGCACCGTTCATCTTCAGTAGGTTGTCATGGGTTGTCAGGGAAAGCAGCACTGAAAAGCACATCTGAGCAGAGACAGGGCTCTCTGGGGAGTGGGCAACAGGCTGAGGAACCAGCGAGAGTCATAGGGGATGAGGTCAGGCGGTATAGGGCCTTCCAGACCACGATGAGGACACGGGCTCTCTGCTGAGTGACATGGCCCCGGGGTCGTCACAGGATTCTGAGCAGTAGAGTGACATGATTTAACTTAATTTCAAAAAACCTCTGGGGATGTGGGGTTGAGAACAGACTGCACAGGGCAAGGGCAGAGCAGGGAGACCAATTAGGAAGCCCTTGCAATTACCCAGGGGAAGAGCCGTGGTGCCTCTGCCCTGGGCGTGTTCTGAAGGCAGAGCCAGGACCTCCCGACAGATCGACAGATCGGGATGGGCTGTGGGAGGAAAGCATGGTCCTGCCCCCAGGCTCCCTGCTCAGCGTCAGCCCCCGGACACCCTCGAGAGGCATCCCTGGACAGCTGTACGAAAGCAAGAGGTAACTTCTAGATTGTCTTTTCACATTAGAAGACAGGAGACCTCCTCGGGGGGAAATTGATCCAGCCTTTCAACAATACCCCAGCGTCCTAATTAAATTCTCCTATTCACAGGCACCTCAAAGTGAGCACCTCGCTCACCAAGGCCTGTCAGTGGGAGCCCTGGTGGGAGTGGGGGATCCAGATTTCAGGCTTCTAACTAACCCCTGCTTGGCACCTGCCAATCCACCCACACCACTGCGGGAATGGCCACCCCAAGATGCAAGTTACAATACGTCCCTCTCTTCTTCACAAGCGCCTTCCATAGATCACTACTTCTGCAGTATATGCCATATGGCCTCAATTCTAAGACACTGTCAATTGTGAGAAGCCCTATTAATTAAAATAAACGGCTTTCAGGGACTTTAAAGAAACCCTATATTACATGTGCGTTATCAGTTGTAAGACACTCATCTCTAAGTATGGAAACATTCATCCTACAATTGTAACTATTTTGGTAGGGAAGGGTTTTATAGTCAACACTTGGTTAACCTGAGATTCCGCTACTGCAGGACTTGTCAGAGCCTTAGAATGATCATGTGTACTATGCTTCTCCCAGAGTTCTTAGAAAATCTATCTATTTTCCATCTAACCATTAGAATAAAATAGAATATATCTATTTTTTTAACCTCTGATCCACTTGGTCTTTCCTTTTGGCAGATGTTCTATTAGGGCTGGTGTTCCCCCAGAAAACACTTTGGAGACTGAATACCGAATGCCTCAGCTACAGGCTCAAGGCCCTAACGGTGTGGCCCTGGGCCACCATTCCTAATCCAGCCTCTGTTCTGGAGTTCTTACAGTTCCTTCACGACACACTGCCCGTTCAGGTCTGGAACTTCAGCCCCATTACAATTTCAGGCAGCACAGCCCAACCTGACCTAATCCTTACCTATCTTCATTCCATTAGCCAAATAATATTTATCGAGCCTCTAGAATGTACCAGGAACTCTTCCAGGCATAAGCGAGAACACGGTGAACAAGGCAGGCATGGCTCCTGGCCTCAAACATTCACATACACACACTCATGCTCACATACCTAACTGCAAATTGGCTTAGGTGCTATGGAGAATGAAAGCAGGGCACTATGAAAGAGCATAATGGGGTCTTATTGTATTGAGAGCAGTCCTCTTGGAGCTGAGATATGGAGGATGAGTAGGAACCCATCAGGTGGAGAACTAGGACAGAGAGAGTTGCAGGCAGAGGTTATGGTGTATGGCAAGGCTCTGAACTGGAAAAGAGCATGCATATTTGAAAAGCTGAGTAGAATTCAGTGTGACTGGATTATAGTGAATAAGATTGAGAAAGGCTAGGTCGAGATCATGCTGGGTGTCGTGGGCCATGTTAAGGTTTTGGCGATTTATCCTTAGAGCAGTGGGCAGTCACTAAAAGGTTTTATAGTCTACAGCAAGAAAAACACTGGGGGAATGCAGGAGAGAGGGTAGGGAGATTCAAAGAAGCTACATCATTCTTTTGATTGCAAATGTCAGAAAACCCAACCCAAAGTGGTTCAAGTAAAAACAGAATTTGTTAACAAGTGTATTTGAGAGCCCAGGGATAGGGAAGGGATTCAGGCAAAGCTTGATCAAAGTTCAAGCAATGCTGCCATGACCTGGTTCCTTTTCTTCCATCTCTTGCTCCTCCTTCCTCTTGATAGCTCTGTTTTCCCTAGGATCACATGGCATGGGGACAAGATGGCGGACCTGCCTCCAGTCCCTCATTTGCTCTTGTTCAGGCATAGCCATCAAAGAGTGGAGTCTATCTCCTTCATAACACAATCAAGTCCTGGAATCAAGTCTAATGGGCTCTTATTGGTCTGACCTAAGTCTTGTGCCCAACCCTGACCCGATCCACACCACAGCCAGAGGAGTAGAAAGAGAAACTGGCCTGACCTGGGCCACATGCTCTACCAATGGAGCTAGAAGTGGAGCCAGCTTCCTTAGAACTATGTGCCATGGAGGGGAAGAGGTCCATCCCCCAGATGAAAACCAGGGCCTTCTATGCAAAACATGGTGAGAGGGAGCCAGGTGGCCCTACATGACCAGTATTACTAGAGGAAACACTGCAGTGTTAAGGCAAGTGTGGGAGGTGCCACGGGCCAGGGCAGTGGCATGAGAAGGGGGAAAGGAGACAGATTTGACATATATTTCGATGGTAGGATCAACAGGACTTGGTGACAGGTGGCATGCTGGTGATGAGTCCCACTTGGGTTTCTGGCTTGAACACCCCAGGGGGCAGAGCCACTGAGTTAAGATGAGAAAGACGGAAGGTGAAGCAAGTCTGCAGCCCCAGAGGGGAGATCTGTTGACACCTCTCTGTCCTTCGTGACCTAGCTCAGATGTCACATCCTCTGTGATACCATTCCAGATGTTCCCTGATCAGAATTCCCTCCTCTTTCCTCTACCCTGCCACCCCAGGGACCTTCTCTGCCTTCTGCTGCTGTCCAACATCCTCGCTCGTTGTTTCTCAGCTTACCCCCGCTCCAGACTGTGAGCTGTGAGCTGTGTGGGGACAGGGACGGGGCCCTATCCATCACAACCCCTCCCGCAGGCCTGGCACGACGTAGAGGTTCAGTAAATAGCTGTTGAACTAGATCAAAATAAACCCTCAAGGGAAAGGGGAGCCCCCTTGGTGTCCCCTGAGATCCCAAATCTGGAGAACTTTTTTCAGAAACACACTCCCTATTACCCATGTGGCCCAACAGGTGAACCAGGCATCTGGTTTTTCCTCACAGGCAAGACCTCGCCTTCCTGGAGCCCCGGATTGATATATAGAGATGTATCTGCTTCTCTCCAGTACTGTTTTACTGGCTTCTACTTTCTCGGGCCATGCAGTGGCTTAAAGGAAGATGCAATAAAATCTGTATTGTATTTCCAAACTATAAAATAGTGATAGAATTTGTCGGGCCACCTAAGGTCTCCAGGAGTGGAAATCATTCTAACCTTCCAATAAAATGCCAATGCCCTAATTAAAATCTCTAAGGCTACGGTCTCTGGGCCCAGCCACCCTCCTTGGAGCAGCCTCTTTCCTTACTTGGGACTGGGAGATGTGAGAAGCCGCCACGTTAAGCTTCAGACCCTGAGGACGCCAGAGAAGAGAAAATCCCAGAGGACCCACCCAGCCCGTGGGCCCCCCCGCCCAGCCGCGGGCCACTCAGGCCCATCTCCATGTGACTTTGCTGATTGCTCCGGGGCCCCTTTCCGCCTCCCCATCTCCTTCCAAGTGGGTCTACTCTAAGGTTAATTCTGGTTTTTATTTTTATTTTTTTCCATAACCTAGAGTTAGAAAGAAGGCGCTGGTGTGGGGTAAAGTGGGAATTTATCTAAAATTCCTTTTATAAGGAATCCAGTCTAGAGTAAAAGGCACCTCGGCCCTTCCCCTTCAAAAGATGGCAAACGTCAGAATGAGCTTCAAGTGAGATTTTTCAGGAACAGAAAATGTCAGAGTGAAAATAGCAGTTTCCAGCCTCACCTCCTGCCTCTGCTCTGTGGAGCTTGTGCTCAGGCCCAGATGGAGAATGGTGGGAAGAGGAGGAGGCTGGGTCCTCTCTTCCAGGTGGCCCACTGAGGAAGAATAGATAGGGCTGGGCTGGGCAGGAGGAAGAGAAATGGTAAGAGCTTCTAGCAGGATACTGCCAGCTGGACTCAGGAGAAGTCCCAAGAGGTGAGCTACAGGGCTATGTCTTCCATAGCAGATTTGGATAGCCCAAGAGACAAATGCAACAGGGTATGATTGAGGGAAGGGGAGCTGGAGTGGGCAGGAAATATGGCTCAGGAACAAGGTACATAAAACACCCTAGGGTTTTTATCCAACATTAAGTATAAATTGAGTCAACAAGATCAACAACAGCTATTAAAAGGCCAATGTGTTCTTAGATTGCATTAACAGAAGTATGAGTTTCAAAAGAAGGGAGGGGATTATCTCCTCCTGCTCCCATTGGAATAAACCTGGCAGTGTGTCCAAGTCTGACCCCTGCCATCTTTTCTCTCACAAAAAGAAGACTGGTCTGTCCATAACCTCTCAGTCAATCAAATACAGGTACATGAAGATGTGGACACACACTGGTACAGATCCTGAGGACTGTTCAAATTGTCTGTTCTCTAACTTAGCCCCTATCTAGCACCCTACTTCCCACCTCTCCACCACTTTTTTGAGACTCTCCTGTAGTTTGTCACTCAACGGCATCTGGTTCCACTGTTAGCTGGGGTTTGGAGGTTGGGAGGAGGAACTCTTAAAGTCCTGGAGGGTGGTGGGGAGGAGGGGTGGGAGATTTCCTCCATATGGATGGGCTTCTGCCTCCTGCTAGTCTTTCTTGATTGTCATCCCGCTGAAAGAGCATTCACCTCCTTCTGCCTTGAGCTGGGTTGTTCTAGCTTCAGGATGTACCAGCTCAGGAAGGGGAGGGAGGTCAAGAAGACCCCTTGCAACCCAGCCTGGAGCTCTTCAGATGAGCATGACATAGGGACCAGGGGTGCAATCAGTACCCTCTGATTGTGTGGACTCAGGAGACAACACCAACTCCAAGGCCGGAGGAACCAAAGGATGATTCCAAATCCACAGAAAGAAGAGTTTCTCATAAGAGTCCAAGAAAGGGTTACCTAAGAAATAATCCCCTTCATGGGAGGCATTGCAGGTGCAGGATGGATGACCTTGATGGGGTCAAAAGAGGGGAACAAGGGCCAGGCCTGCTTTTGACTCATTCTAAACAGATTCTAGGACCCCTTCATTAAGCCATTAGCTCATAATTTCCCAAGCAGCACAATGAAAAGGTCACTTTGACCTCAGAGAGTGTGTGCCATCCTGGCCCTGAGTCTGTCCAAGAGACTCTCTGGAAGATCCTGCAGGCACATGCTCAGCCCCGAGCACAGTGTGCAAGTCCGCGGTGTGTGCACACATGGAGCCTGAGCACGTGCATGCGAGGATGAGAGCAGGCGCCCAGACCAGCAGTGGGACTCGAGGCAGGTCACTTCACTTCTCTGTGCTCCAGTTTTGACCACTCACCAAACAGGGATACCAATGATGGCTGTCTCATTGAGGCATCTGAAGGCCGGAGGAGAAGATGCATGATAAGTTCTGGGAACCATGCCCAGCGCTCTGTCCGTGCTATATAAATGGGAGCTACAATTATAATTATATGAGCAACCATTCTGCCCCCATCATGAATATAAATCTGTACCCGATGCTCTGGGGGCCCAAGAGAACCCTGGGAGGCAGTCTGGGGGTCCCGTTTCACACGAAGAGAACTGAGGCTCGGGGAGAAAGAGTGTCTTAGCTTCAAGAAAACCCACTCAGATAGTCACCCTGCTATTTCCAGGGCCACCAACCACCACAGGGAGCCCCCAGGGACCTGAAGCAAATTAGGTTCCCTCCATCCTGAGCTGGACATTTCAGAGGGGTGAGCTGCCTCCAGGGAGTCTGCCAGGGTCTATGGGATTAGTGAGAGGAGGAACAGCCCACAGTGCAGTGGGGATGGAGCATGGGCACTGCTCTCCATAAGCCTGGGACCTCCACTCCCTCCCCACCTGGTGGCCAAGGCCTTGGGGACTGCATCTGCCTCAGAGCGCCACTCCCGCCTCAACCTCTAGTCACCAGGAACTGCCTGGTGCCTTTCCCACGTGCACTGGTTTCCTTCCCCCAGGACTTTGCAAAAGCTGTTCCATCACCAGGAATGCCTTTCCCAGTCCCTGATTTTCCAAATCTTACATACCCTGGTTAGCACACCCACACTGAGCTACATGTTTCCTCTGGGTCTCTTACCATTTGTAACAAGAGAGATCTGGACTTACTGATCTCGAAGGTTTTTTTTCCAAGCCCTGACTTAAATGCCACCTCCTCCGGTAAGCCACCCAGATGGAAGGGGTCACCTCTCCCCTGAAATCCCACAGTGCGCTGAGCAAATCTCCTCATGGCACAGATCACTTACTCATGGCCACATGGGTTCACATCTGATCTCCCCTAGATGCTGTTTCTTGAGGACAGGTGGGTTTCATGTTACATGCCTGTCTATTTCCCTTCAGTGGGCGGTGGATGGACAGGTAGATGGACTGATGGACAGGCAGAATTGGGTAGACTCCCAGGGCCATTTGTGCCTCCCAGAAGATCCCTAGAGCCCAGAGGAAGACTCCCCAAGGAATGAAGTGCTGATGGCAGAACCACAGTATCCCCAAGAAGATGGTGAGATTTTAGAGCAGAGGAGAAAGCATTTCCAAATCAAACCACCTGGATATGGTCCTCCTCAGCCTCTGCCCATCTCCTCCTCCTATCCCTCCACCCCAGCTCAGCACCTTCTTGGGTCCCACTTCACCTTTCAGCAAGGCTGCTCTGCTCTACATCATTAGTGAGACCCCCCGCCCATAGATAAAGAAGTACAGTGACCTGTCCACGGTCACACAGCTCAACCCTGCCCACGAGAGGACCAGAACCCTGGACTTCTGGTGCCTGTCTTGGCTCCCCCGCTGTCCATCACCGTCCCTCTGGGTCCTCCAGGCCATCCCAACAACTAGTTGATTCAGAGGTGAGGGTGTCTGAGGCAGACATGGTGAGCTAAACCCTCCCCTCTCCCTAGATCCTCACAAAGTACCCCCACCACCCTCCTTCCCATCCCAGCTGGCTCTAGGATTTCAATCTGGAGCCCCAGATGGAGAGGTTTGCTATGACTTTGCTGTTTCCACTCTCCCCTGTCCTGCATCCGCGGCATGACTTTCTCCAGCGAAGCCACTAAATCACTTTTACAGGATTTGAGGTTCTTTCTACCCAGCGAGTTTCCTGCCAATACAAAATGTCTTCCAGGATCTGGGGAAGACAGGTTGGCTTGAACGGCTGTTCATTAGAGGAAGATTAATGGGGCCACTGATCCCATTAATGTGTTATTGACCCTTCCCTTAATATAATCGGCCAAACAGCTCAACCTCTGGCTCAAGGCAGAGTTTACTCAGAACTCAGGTCCCATTTGTGGGGAAAGCAAGCTCTATTGGCTCAGCCCCATCCAGACTGCCTAAGGGGTAACAGATGAGCCCTCCGCCCATCTGTGAGAGTGGAAACCCTCACTTCTGGTCCCACAAGCCAACCATATAACAGCTAACATTGATTGAGTGCTTCCTATGTGCCAGGCACTCTGCTAAGCCCTTTACAGGAGTGATTTCATTTAAACCCCTTAGTCCCACTTTACGGAGAGGAAAACTGAGGTTTGGAGAAGTTAAATAACCTTGCAGGAAGTTGTCAATCCGGTGCTCAAACCCAACAGCTAATACTAAAAATAGCAGATACTGCCATCTTGCCTACTAAGTGTCTAGCATCGTTCTAGACCAACACTGACCAATAGAAATACAACGCAAGCCATCTATGTCAAGCTTAGTTCTCCAACAGCCATATTCAAGACAGTAAAAAGAAAGAGTTGGAATTATTCTTTTTTTTTTAAAGATTTTATTTATTCATTTGACACACAGAGAGAGAGATTACAAGTAGAGAGGCAGGCAGAGAGAGAGGAGAGAGGAGGAAGCAGGCTCCCCACTGAGCAGAGAGCCCGATGTGGGCCTCGATCCCAGGACCCTGGGATCATGACCTGAGCCGAAGGCAGCGGCTTTAACCCACTGAGCCACCCAGGCGCCCAAGAGGTGGAATTATTCTGTGATTTATTTTAAAGAGAGAGAGAGGGAAAGCAAGTGGGGGGGAGGGACAGAGGGAGAGACAGAATCCTGAGCAGACACCCAGCTGAGGCCTCACTCCCATGACCCATGAGATCAGGATCTGTGAGCCAAAATCACATGTCAGACTCTTAACCGACTGAGCCACCCAGGCACCCCTGAAATTATTTTTAATATATATATTTATATATATATATATTTATTTATTTATTTATTTATATATATATATATATAGCAAAGCCCAGTATAGACACAATATTAGCATTTCAACACGTAATCAATATAAAACTTGTTAGATACTTCCCTATTTTTCTGGTCCTGAGCCTTCTGAATCTAGCGGTTATTTTCCTCTTACAGCACATCTCAGGTTGGGTCAACCACGTTTCAAGAGCCACCCGTACCAAGTGCTTGCCCCCTTCACACAGGGCTCCATGCTTTTTTTTTTTTTTTTTTAAAGATTTTATTTATTTTATTTCACAGAGGGAGAGAGATCACAAGGAGGCAGAGAGGCAGGCAGAGAGAGAGAGGGGGAAGCAGGCTCCCCGCCCAAGCAGGGAGCCCGATGCGGGCCTCGATCCCAGGACCCTGAGATCATGACCTGAGCCGAAAGCAGAGGCTTTAACCCACTGAGCCACCCAGGCGCCCAGGCTCCATGCTTTATACACAGTCCATCATTTCATCTTTGTTGACATCATGAGATGACTGCCTTATTATCATCAGCCCCTTTTAAACATGAAACACCTGGGAGTCAGAGAGGGGAGGTTACTGGCCTGAGGTCACACAGCAGGTAGGTGGCAGGACTGGGAAGCCAGCTTGGCCACAGAGACTTGGTTTTATCCACGATCCTGCACAGTAACATCCTACCAGGCATGCGGGACAGCTCTCCCCACACTGGAGCCTACAGGGCTCCAGGACAGTCTCTAGCTCCCAAGGCATCTCCCTGCTCCAGGGTGCCAGGCCCCAAGGGGTCTTTAAGACACAAGGGCCACTGTCCCTGCAGAGCCCAGAAATAGGCTCCACGATAAGGTTGTACCTCCCTGAGAATTACAAGGATGACCACTTAGTGGGGGCTTACAATGGTTAGGGCCAGTACCAAGTATTTCACATTGGTTACTTCGTTGATCTCTCATGGCCACCTTGGGAGAGGGGTTGGTTATCCCCAGTAGAGATCAATGACACTGAGGCTCAGAGAGGGTAAGTATCTTATCCAAAGTCACACAGCAGCTCCCAGAGCCAGGAGCAGTGACACCCTAAATCCCAGGCCCTGGCCCTTTAATAGCAAAGCAGCCCCCAAGACTGATCTGAGAGTACCCCTTCCAGCCAACCTCCCCTCTCCTGGACTATGATCCTGGTTTTTTGCCTGGACAGTGGTGCTTTGCGCACCTTCCAGCACCTTCTGCAGGGACCGTGCTCATCTCCATCACTTTCCATCACTGTCCTTGTTCCCCACCCATGGCTGTCACGGGCCCAGCCTGCATGGCCCCACTTCCCCTCCCTCCATGTCCCTCTGTTTCCCTCTGTCTGAAATTCTTCACTCTGCCCACTGAGTAAAGTCTCACTATTAACTCTTAGCTTAAGAATTCCCCATTCTTCAATAGAACAGATGTCCCCGAAAGCTGCTTTCAGTCCAACACTCCTCGTGAGCATTCCTTCATTCAATCTGCCCCTCCCAGAGGCCCACTTGCGGGAAATGGAAGTTTAATACGGACAGAAATAAAGAATTAACTTCAATCAAAGTTGGTTAGTCCCATGGCGATCATCCTGTCCAGGCCCTTCATTTCACATATGGGGAAGCTGAGCCACAGGGCCGTGAGTGACCCAAGGTTGCTCAGTGGGCCAGAGGACTTGAACTCGGGTCCGTGACTCTGACAGCAGCACTCCCCGTCACGTGACATGCTTCTTCAGATTTGCGGAAGTGGCTTAATTGGGAAGAGAGATCCGTTCGCTCTACTCTCAGACCCTCCCCTTAGGTAGAGGCACCAGGGCTCCAAGGTCTGGGCAAAGAATGTGCTCTTGAGCCTGGAGGCTCCCAGGACGGGTGAGATAAGACCCAGGAAAGCAGCGGACCCTGCCCACCTTCCCTGCCAGGTCTGCGGGACTCCCCCCCCCCACCCCCACGTCCCCTCCCCAACATTGCTGTACAGGGCGCAGGCATGGGGCCCACAGACCAGCAACAGTCTTGGCCTTCCAACAGCCCCAGGAGGTAGGGATGGGGGCCATTCCCATCTCAGGGATGAGGCAACTGAGGCTCCAAAAGATGAATGGCCACACAGCTAGGCTGTCCCTAAGCCTACACCTGGGTCCCCACCACTGCCCCAGATTAAGGACTAAGAACTCCCAGGGCAGTGCTCCCTCCGCGACCCCAGTCTCCATGAGGCTATAACCCCAACGTGAGCTCTTTTTACTGATGTCGGCTGCCGCCTGGGCCCCACTGAGCCGAGCCAGCAGCACACCCAGCCTGCTCCACAGAATTCCGTGCCAATTAGGAATGAGTGGGAACCATCACTGTATTTCCCAGCCTGGAAACAGGCTCTGGAAAGCCAAGCTTCAAGTAACTGAGTTGCCTCCCCAAACCTATCCCAGACACCCCTCCTTTTTTTTAAATCACTGAGCCTCCCACACTGACAGGAGCCGTCCATACACACTTCCAGAACTTTTCTAGGGATCCAGTGGGTCCAGATGGGAATTAGATGTGGCCCCTGCCCTGGGGTGGCTGCCAGGAAGAGACCCACAAACAGATCGCTGAGGTAGCTGCCAAAGCCCTTGTTGCCAAAGACTCAGTTTCCTCATCTTTAAAATGGGGACAAGAATGGTCAACAACCCATAGTGTTGTTGTTAATGGGTCATTTCTTAATTTATTCCACAAACCCTTTTGATTTCCTACTCAGTGCCAGCCAGGACGCCGGGTACCAGGAAAATCAAATCCTGCCCTCATGGAGCCCTCACTCTGATAGGAGAAACGGACAATAGACAGTAAAGCCATACATAAAAAATAGTATTGCAGAGGCCATAAAAATAAGGCAGTGTAATGAGATAAAGAGAGACCAGAGAGAGAGGTCAGTAAATTATAGTCTTATTGTTTTCATTACTATTATATTATTTGTTCTTCTGAGTCTCAAAAGCCAAGTGGGAGTCATTAGGCAGATAAGTACAAGGGAAGAGAATTTCAGGTGAAGGACACAGCACGCACAAAGGCAGGAAGGGACCGAGGAGTTCCTGAAGCTGGTGGTTCAGAGAGGCTGCAGTGGGCATAAGATACACAGGGCCCCCCAGCGATGCTGGAGGGGTGGGAATTCTGTCCTCAAAAGGCTCTGAATGCAGGGCTCAGGATCTAGAACCTTACCCCCCAAGCATCATCAGGGAGCCATCAAAGGGTCTCAACAAGGAAGTCCAATGCCAAGGCTAATGTGTCCAAAGGTCTGTTCTGGCCGCAGCACAGTAGGCTAGGGGTAGGAGGGGGCCTTGTCCGCAGAGGCCATCAACACTCAGAGGCTGTGGCACAATCCCACAGAGATGCTGAGGCCTGAGAATGGGGGTGCCTGGGGGCAGGGAGAAAGAGGGGCCTCAAGGAGACGTGTTTGGAAGGCAGATGAGAAAAAAGCTTGGTGACTGATGCGGTGTGGAGGCGAGCAATGGCTTGAGGACTATGAATAACAGCATCTTCTTGTAGACTGTGTGGGGTACAGCCCACCATGCCAGCAACCCGGGCCCCTGATGGAAAGTCTCTTTCGCAGCCGGGGGAAGATCCCAGCTGCCCTGCCGGACACAGCATTTCCCATATCTCCAACAAGCACGGTTTCTTGGACTCCAGGCCTTCGTGTGCACTCCCTCTGCCCAGAGTGCTCCTTTGGACTGGCCTCAGTTCAATACCAACTCCTCTGGGAAGCCTTCCTTGACTACCCCCACAGAATTAGTCACTCCCTTCTGTGGATTTCATCAGTATCCAATTCACAGATGTGTTAGTCCTTCCCCCCTGGGGTGGGGGGGGCAGAGTCCTTGTCCCTTTCTTGCTTTGTCTCCCCAAATAATCTACAAACTGCCCAAGGGCAAGAGTCCCCTCCCTTGTCATCCTAGTGCCCAGTACAGTGCCTGGCACTCAGAGGGCGCCCCACACACATTCACTGAATGAATGAGTGAAGGAGGATGGGGCCGCCCGCCAAGATCCAGGGGGAGAAAGTCGTGAGTCAATCTGGGCTCTGCTGGGTCCATGCACGTGGATGCATAAGGCAGCTGGACAGAAGGACTGGGAGCCCTGGGAGGTGGATCTGCCAGGTCATCTCCCCTCCTCCCCACCTCCTCACTGGGCCCCTTCCCGGGCCTCACACGTGTCTCAGCCCTGAGAGCCTGGAGGTCTCCTCTCTGCAGAGAGGGAGTGGAAGAGTGCTGGAATCTGGCCCTGTCCATCCTTCCCCTTGGAGAAGCTCCTCTGGGGGCCATTTGGGATTCAATTTCCATAAACAAATCAGGTTTGGGGCTAACTGCACCCTCATTTGCATGTGGAGGGATGTGGGGGGAATCCTTCCTTTCTCCCTGTTCATCCTGGCCAGAAAAATGAGAGCAAACCCATTACCACCAACCCACCCTCCACCACTCTTGGGGGAAAAGGAAATGACATTTTCCCTTTACATTAGAAATACTTAAAAGTCCCAAGAATAGATTTATAGGAATATTTTAACCTTTTCTTTGATCCTTGAAATGTCATTGTTCTGTGGGCTGAATCGCCAAATGTGACCTTTGCCAGTAGCCATGGGGCGGGGGCCCCCCGCGGGCTTGTTGAAAAGAGCTTCAGAAGAGCCCCCTGCAGCTTGTCCGGCACCCCACACTCATCCTGCGGCTTGGAGCCGGTTGGAGGGCTGGTGAGTGGGAAAGGCACGCAGGGGCTAGTAGGGAAGGCCAAGCAGCTCTCTCGTTACCTTATCAAATAAGGATGAGTTAAATGAGGGCCCATCACTGGGTAACTCACTGTCTGGCCTCAGGTCAGGTGTTTCCTGTCTCTGAGCCTCAGTTTCCTACACAGTGGGAGAAATCATGGTACCTACACCATAGAGTTGTTGCAAAGACTAAGTAAGACAATGCGCACTGGATTAGTCAGTTTGGGCAGAACCACACTGAAAACCAGATGACCCCCGCCTTCAGTAGTTGCCAACAAGCATTTACTATTCTTGGACTCACGGGTCTGCAGGGTGACCAAGGTTCAGTGATCCAGACAGGGTTCTGCTGGACGGCCCTGCTTCAGACTGTGGTTTGGACCCGGTCTGCTCTATGTGTGTTCACACTGAGGCCCAAGCCGAGGGGTCCTGCTCTCCTCCCGGTGGGTCCACGGCTGTGCCAGAGGACAAGTAGGAACATACGACACCTTGTAAGGCCTTGGCTTGGAACAGAACCACAGTCACTTTCACCCAGCCCCTACTGGCCAGACCAGGTCACACGACCAAGGCCAAGAGAAGGGAGTAAGGGAACGGCACTGCCTCAAAGGCGAGGTGAGTGAGTATTTGATGAGCGGTAATCCAATCTACCACAGCGTGTAAAGCCCCTGGCACAGGGCCTGGCATGTGAGAGAAACTCCGAATATTAATTCCCTTTCATACCATGTTGTATTATTAGTATATTTTACTGCTCAGATTATTAATTCATTATAATTCATTATAATAGGATGAGTCTTTCTGGCTAAGAGTATATCTATCCCTTATTGTCCAACGTCAGCGGGCACTGAGGTATTACATATGAGTGGATTCTCCACACAACTGAAATGTATACCTTTAATCCTTTTTAGTTGAAGGATCACAGACTAAAGCTAAATCCACCACACGTCCTGAGTCTTTGTGGCACTCCCTGAAATCTTTGCTGACGGTGGCACCAGGGAAACCATCATCGTCACACACGGTTACCATGCTTCTAATCAGAGGAGAGTTGCTGAAGCTTTGAGCATAATGAGAAGTTGGAGAACTTTGAAAACTGGTTAAGCTAGGAACATTTAAGAAGTACGTTTAAGAAGGAATCCTACCAAGCAGCCTGGGGTCTATCAAAGGTCAGGAAGAGGATGAGAAATGTAGTGATACTGTAGGACCTACAAAAAAACCTCCCTCCATCCCTCCCTGGGCTCTCATCCCACTTCCTCTCTGTGTGCTTTGTCCTCTCCTTCTCTGTGGATCTGTCAGTTTTCCTCTTCGATTCTCATCCTGCCTCCTTCCATCTTCCCTTTTCCTTCCCCTACTGGCTATAACATGGAGAGGAGGGAGTGTGGATGATCGTTGTTTAAGCTTATTTCAAAAATCACTTCATCTCTTCAAGTGCTATTATTCTTCTTAATCTTAAAAGTTTTTTGGTTTGGGGGCGCCTGGGTGGCTCAGTGGGTTAAAGCCTCTGCCTTCGGCTCAGGTCATGATCTCAGGGTCCTGGGATCGAGCCCCACATCGGGCTCCCTGCTCAGCAGGGAGCCTGCCTCCTCCTCTCCCTGCCTGCCTCTCTGCCTACTTGTAATCTCTCTCTGTGTCAAGTAAATAAATAAAATCTTTAAAGAAAAAAATTTTTTCGTTTCTAAAAACAAATGGCCATAAAATTCTACAAAATTAAGTCACATCATCCTTCTGTGAACGCTTGGATTCTTTTTTTTTTTTCTTTCAGAGAATCAGTGGCTCTCCATTAAAAAAAAACCACTGCCCACCCCACTGGCGACCAGGTTTGTCATCATAATATTCTGCAGATCCCAGGCTCCGGTGCGTAACTGCCCTCTCTGGAACTGTCCCGAGTGCTGAAATGGTGTCTGTTTCAGCCCACGTTTTGGGTTTCCTGTGCCTTCGCTTGAGAGCTCTGCCCCCTCACCCCACCACCAGCACATTTGTTTTTTTCTGCCTGGGGGTTCTAAGCCATTTCTAAGTGGGATGCCTGATGAGTGAGTCCCACGGCCTCCTCATTATAGCAATGACAGATGCCCGTCTGCTCAGCTGGCCAAGATTTTTTGGAAAGTGTTTAGGCCAAGAACATATCATAACAGTTGTCTGTGAAAATAACCTCCAGGCTATGACAATGAACCTTCTTGTGCTGGGTCCCAAATTGGCCACACCAGAGGGCTAATTGCTAACTATGAACCCACCCCCTCCAGGACTGGCTTCAAGCCAAGATATCTGGGTTTCAGCCCATGCTCACTACTTGATAATCATGGAGAATTGGACAACTACTTCCCCCTTTCTGGGCCTCAGTTTTCCCATCTGTGTGACACAACTTCTAAGACTCCAACCAACTCTGACACTTGGATTTCATGATTATGTGGCCTCAGAGGTGGCTAAGTGGAATGGAAGAGAAAGAACCCTTAGCAAGGAGTCAGGAGTCCTGGCTCCCAGTTCTGCCACCAGAAGCTGTGTCACTCTCAGCCAGATCCTTAACCTCTCTGAGCCTCATCTATAAAGCTACAATGATACCACTGTCCTTCCAATCTCCTGTTGTCATGAGAGGCTCAGGTGAGATGGGAGAACTCAATGACCCTGGGGATAGTTTATGACAGAAGAGCATCATAACAGCTACACCCTTTAGAGGGGACTCGGGTCTCAATGCCCTTGGGAAGCAAAGGACACAGACACTTTCCCATCTTCATCCACAGTTTCCTAGCCTGAAGGAGTTGATGAGCCAGGGTGATATCAGTCTCCACTGCTGACCAAATGCCCCAATAGCAGGTCTATTCATTCCTTCATTCAGTAGATAATTACTGAGAATCTTCCATGTGCTCAGCAGGGAATCAGAGGCAGACATGGCCCCTGCCATCATGGACTGGAGGGGCTACTTAGCATGTGTCTCTCTTAGCCTGGTGCTGGGCACGTAAGTGCTCATTACTACATGTGATAGGTGATCCCAGAGAATGCCCCAGTTCCTAAGGGAGTACACAGGAAGGGGCCATGGGAACCGGAGTATGATATCAGAGATAATTAGGAGTGACCCAGAAGAAGACTGGAGAGCAAGTATTCCAGGCAAGCACTGCAGCAGGAGCCAATGGGCAGGGCAGGTAATCGGGATAAAGGAAGATCCCTCACCCCATTCATGCACCTCTGCCATCCCAGCACCTGCAAACCAGAACCTGGGGCCCAGTCTCATGTCTCAGCGGAAATCTTCATTTGGAGGGCTGGTAGATATAAGGTAGGATAGCTTCCTGCAGCCCTCTCTCCTGTTGCCCAGGGCTGCTGGGCACCAAGTTGGTCCAGCAACCAGGAGAGAGGTTAACCCAGGCCTTACACGAGGAGGGGCTTAACCCCCATATTGTTAAAATCTGCCTTTGGCTTCATCATCATCATCACCACCACTATTATTTATTGAGCCCTTACATAGCCCAAGAGTTTTGTGTTCGACCTCTATAATCCTTACATCTATGAGGTGGGTATGCTTAGACCTATTTTACAGATGAGGAAAGTGAGGCTCAGAGAGTTCACATGGTTTGCTCAAGGACACACAGCTAGCCAGTGGCAGCCCCAGAGTCAGATTATTGTTATGCTGTCAAGATAGCTGATCTTCACTGAGTACCAACTCTCTGCCAGAGACTTTCAGTGCACTGGCCCATTTAACTGTCCCACAGTCCCATGACCGTGATCATTAGCCCCATTTTGTGGTTGGAGAAGCTGAGTGCAAAAAAGGTAAGTAACCTAGCCAATGTCATGCAGCTACATGGGTCCAGTGTCAAGATTCTCACCCAGGTCTGCCCAATCCTTCCCCATGCTGGAGACCCCTTTCCTTCAACAAAGCCCAGGAGGCAGAGGCAGCTGCCTCCTCCCCCTCTATCCCAGTGCTGGCTTGGCTCACTCCAGCCCCACCGTGGCAGCTGCACCAGGGTTTCAGGATCGCACAGAGGCACGCCAGGGCAGGGTGAGGAGCCAGTGGCCAGGATGACCTTGAAATCCCATTGCCCCACCAGGCAGTAAATATCCTCATGCTAAGTGTTTAAGCTCTTCCCGAAAAAGCCACATCAGAGGGGCTTCCATGTCTCAGGCTGGAAAGCACCGCTGGGCAGATTTATTCCTGCAAGAGGTCAAACAGTCACTGTATTTCATCGTTGGGCCAACAGGGGCTCTCATTCTCTGGAATTATACTTCTATCAAATATTCATTTGTCTGGTTTATGGGCTACTGAAAACTTGGGCCCACCAGATCCTGCCAGCCCCGTGCTTGCCTGGTCGTGCCAATGCCCATCTTCCACTCTCTACTCACAGCCCACTGTGTGGCAGGATGTCACCCTGTTTGTCCCCGAAGGGGGAAAGGCCCTGAGTCCTCCCTCGGGTCTATTCCTTCACTAGGCCAACCCTGATCGGAAGCCACAACAGCGGGACAAAATTGCTATTTCCCAAAAGCAGAGGGACCTGTAGTAGATGCTGTTGATAACCCCTGCCCTGCCTCAGGTGTTGGATGCTCTTACCTGCACCCTTCTCTCAAGGGTTGTCCTGGGCTATGCAAGCTGCCTCCCTCTACACCAGGGCAGCCCATAGCCAATGACCGACTGATGTACAGGTATAACAGGGAAGCCCCTTTGCCACTAAATGGGACAGACTGTGACACAATTCCCACTTCAGAGCTCCCAGGGGGATCAGGCCGCAACTTCTCCTGAAACCCCATTTCTGCCTGGCTTCTTCTGCCCTATCTGCTTCTCTCCCTTCCTTACAGGTTTCTCCCCGGAGCCCTCCTTCAATAAAACACACGCATAACAATCTCTATCTCTTGTTCTAGGGAACCCACCCAAGACAGGGCCCTAAGCCCTGTGGCCCCTTACATTGCAAATTGGAACTTATCTCCTGCAAAGCTTCTTACGTGCTGTAGGAAAAATGGAAGGACTCTCACCAATTAGACCATGGAAAGATTCTGCCCCTCAAGTCTGCAGAAGGCAGCAAGACAGACTGCCCCCACCAACTCAATACCCATTTTACAGACAAGGAAATGAAGGTGGAGGGACTTACCCAAGGTCATGTAGCTAGCCTAAGGGAGAGCCTGGAATCAAATCCAAATCATAGGCTTTTCCCTGGGAGAGGTCTCTGGACATCCTGAAAGAATGCCCTGAGCCACACACTGTGCATATTACACCTTTCAAGGTGCTATTAAAATGCCACCTCTTCCAGGTAGCCTTCCCTACTTACGTGTCAGAATTCATCATGTTTCCTTCTGGATACATCATATGTGTTTTGATAGCCCCTATTTCACTCCACCCTTGGTGAGATTAAGGAGTTTCTCCACTTTCTCCCCAACTAGCATGGGAATCCCTTGAGCCCTAAACCACACACACTAATTTAGGGCCACAGAAGGACCAGGAAGCCCATTTTCATTAAGAAAGACAAACCTAGGGCTTTCAAGGACAGGCTGGGAGAAAGTATTCCCACAGAAGGGAGCCCCACCTAAGACACTGCTCTGCCACATGTTGCACCTTCCTTTTGAGGACACGGTCTGGTCACTGTTGCCATTGCCATGCTGACCTCGGAGGACGCTCATGTCTCATAGCACTTTGGGCCAATGATGGGCAAATGCCCCTCCCATGCCCCTGGTACCCAGGAGCTGGGACTTCCAGACTTGAGGTCAGGAATGGCGCCTGGGAAACAGGCACAAAGAGGATGTTAACTTGCATCATTTCCTCCTACTCTTCAGGCCTGGGACCACCACTCTCAGAATTGTGCTGTGTCTGCATACCACCCACGTCATTATTTACTTAATACATCTCTTTACATGGACTACCATTTTTTTAATGCAGATCTAAAAAGAGACTTTTCTCTCTCTTGCATGGGAAATCTGGAATCGCTATCCACGAATATAATGATAGAGCTTCAAACATAGTGATAGCAAAGCAATGGTCTTAAAGCCGCCATGGGCTGGGAAGTCCGCGAGCCAGAGCTGTGCTCTCTTCGTTAAAACGGGTGATGTATAAAGGCTAGGATGTCATGAACACCACCCCCCACCAGAACTTCTCCCACCAGGATCAACCTTGAAAATGATTTCAAAACAGAGTCATCTTCTCATTCACGATTCAGGGGGACTTGATGCCAAGTCTGTGGGCTCCAAGGAACCCACACTTTAGGAAATGCTGATTCCAAGGATCTGGTTTACAGGGTCTGGTCTAGCTTACCCACTTTCAGCCTGCAGCTCTGGAGGACAGCCATGTGCCTCGGTCATCCCTAATTTCCTGCCTGGGATACAGTGGGGACTCGGGAATGCCTGTGCAGTAGTGAGTGAGGCTGAGGGGGCTGAGGGGGCAGGGAGAGGAGGAAGTTATTGAACAGCCTGGCATCTGGCTTGAATCTGTGTATTTCTAGTACAAAAAAAGCCAATTCTTCTTTCTTTCTTTTTTTTTCTTTTCTTTTTGTTTTTGTTTTTGTTTTTGTTTTTCTAGAAAGTAAAGTGGGCTTTCTTTGTGTTTGAATGGAAAACACATACCCTCAGCACCCTATTGTAGAAAAAATCAGGCTTTATTGTAAAAACAATTGTGCCAAATTTAAAGCAGGGATTAAAATTGAGCCATGTTAAGTGTGGTCGTTAATACGTCAGGCTTTTTCTTCCAATCAGGAAGGAAGCTATTCTGGTCTGCCCTCTGCTTGCCTTCGCTGGGCTGAGAAGGCAGAGAGGGAAGGGGGAGGGTGCTCAGCAAGGCCGATGGGGGTCTCTGAATCCCAGGAGCCGGAGTATGCTGGGCATGACATGAAAAACATGGGAACCCGACTTGCAAACAGAAAAAGAAGACGTATGGCCTGATGAAGGATCTTTTTATTCTTATTTGTAAAAATGTTTATAAAGGCTCACAAATTCATATATTTTAAATCACCTACTGTTATGGATTTAGAAATTTTTCCTCTATTTAAAATGAATACATATAGTTGGGGCACCCCTGGAAACAGGGCCGGCCTGCTTAGATCCCATCTGCCCCACCTCCCCACCCCTGACTTTTCTGGTTTTTCTTCTCCAATCAGTCATGAGGTTCAGCAGTCCCAGCCCCGGCTCTCCAGCATCTATTATCTCTGAAATCCTCACATGAGCCCTCTGAGGTTCAGTTCATCATTCCCATTTTACAGGGGCACAGAGAGGATAGGTCATCTGCCTAGCGTCACAGAGCAAAGAAGCAGCAGAAACAGGACTTGAACACTGATGTGATTCCAAAGCCCACGTTCCTAACGAGACATTCCCCTGCCTCCCAGGAAGTAGCTCTGCAATAGAAGGCCAGCACTTTGGTTCCCAGCACTGGGGAAAGGCACTGAAGGGGAAAGGAAACGAAGAAAATTTATATGTTTATAGGCCAGAAAATTTATATGTTATAGGACAGTCTAAGTACTGGAAATTCTAAAGTAAAAATGTAGCTCTTTCTACCAGAAACCCTCAGGCCATCTTCAGAAAAGTTGGAACTAATTTCTAAGCCCACGTGAGGCCACGTATTATATCCTCAGAGTCGGGGGGTGGGGAGGACCACCCTCAGAAGGAGGGAAAGAAAGGAAGGAAACAGGATGGGGGCTTATCAAAAAGGCATAGGAGTCCACCTGAAAGAGATCCCAGAGACCCAAGCTGGGACAAATTGAGCAAAATGATAAATCACAATAGCATCAGATTCTAACCAAAGAATGAAACACCTACCCACGGGTCCATAGAGATATAAATAAATAGAGGGAAAGATACAACTCTGCCTCACAGAAGAATTCCAAGTAATTGTGTCAAAGGAATGAGGGAAACGGAGGAATAATTGCCACAGACAAGATCCATCCACAGATGCTAAAATTAGCAGGCGAAAGTTTATGCAGAAACAGGATATGGGCATGGTCTCAAAGAATCTCTTCTCAAATAATGAGTAATGATAAAGAGAAAAATAGTAAGTTTAGAGTGGAGCACCTCAGCAGACACCTTAACCAAGTGTTGAACGTACCCGGTTAGCCCTACCTCCCTGGTGATAAATCACCCCCACACACCAACGTCAAGTCCCCCAGTGTGATCTGTGGGGAGGAATATCCTGTAGCATTCCTCCCAGCAAGACATAACCTCTGTATAATCACGAGAAAACAGAAGACACACGCACACTGAGGAATACTCACAAAATAGCTGACCATTGTCAAGGGCACAGGGGACAATGAAAGACAGGCAATGTCCCAGATCGGAGACTAAGGAGGCATGAAAACTAAACACAGTGTGAACAGAAAAAAGAATGTTAGTGGAAAAACCCGTCAAATCCAAAGAAGTTCAGAAGTTTATCGAATAATATTGTAACGAGATAAGCCTCTTCGTTATGACAAGTGTTCTATGATTGTGTGAGATACTCATAAGGGGGAACTGCGTGAAGGGCATATGGGAATTCTTTGTACTACTTTTGCAACTGTTCTGGAAGACTAAATTGATCTCCAAAAAAAGTTTTCTTAATGATATGGTAGGCTAAATCATGGTCCCCCCAAAGATATCCATGTCCTAGTCCCTGGAATCTGTGTATATTATCCTTTATGGGAAGGAACGAAGAAAGGAAGGAAGGAAGGAAGGGAGGGAGGGAAAAGGGACTTTGTTTTGTTTTTTCTTTAAAGATTTTATTTATTTATTTGACAGAGAGAGAGAGAGATCACAAGTAGGCAGAGAGGCAGGCAGAGGGAGAGGAGGAAGCAGGCTCCCGCCGAGCAGGGAGCCCGATGCGGGCCTCGATCCCAGGACCCTGAGATCACGACCTGACGTGAAGTTAGAGGCTTTAACCCACTGAGCCACCCAAGCGCCCAAAAAAGGGACTTTGTAAATACGATGAAGTATCTCACCATGGGAGCTGATCCTAGACTACCCAGGCGGGCTGTCAACGTGATCCCATGTCTCCTTATAAGACAGAGGTAGAGGGAGGTGTGACAGACAGAAGAGTAGGAGGCCAGGTGCCACAGAGGCAGAGATTGGAGAGATGTCGCCACAAGCCCAAGAAGGCTGGCAGCCCTTCCTGAAGCTGGAAGAGGCAAGGACCAGATTCTTCCCCTGGAGGCTCCAGAAGGAGCTCCGCTCTGCTGACACCGTGACGTCTGCCAGTGATACTGATTCCAGACCTCTGGCTCCAAAGTCGTGACAGAATAAATCTGTATGGGTATAAAACACCAAGCTTGCAGTAATTTGTTACAGCAGCAATAAAAGTACTAATAAAGTGGTTTTAAAAAAAAGTGATGAGGTGGGCCTACACACCGCCCAAGCCTCCCGGCAGCCGTGACCTTGTGGAGGCTTCGGTTCTGCATGGGGGGACAGCACGACCCACGAGCCCCAGAGGGAGGCCCTGGGGACCCGCACCAGAGCCTTCTGGGAGCCGCCAGGCTGATGCAGCTCTCTGGGCAGGCTGTGTTTCTCCTTCTCATCCGCCTCAACACTGCCTCAAAGTCTCCTCCCTAACATCCTTTGGGGCTGTCCAGCCTGCGGTCAAAGGGCAGAGCCATGCGCCACTTCCACACCCAAAGATGGAATAGCTCAGCTGTCCACCAGCTGAGGACCCCACGAGGCTAGTCCCAAAATAACAGAAACAATAATTACAGTTCTCCTTTACTGAGGCCCGATGATATGACAGGCTCATTACTGAGCATTTTCCATGCACCAGCTCACTTAGTCCCCATCATCACCCCGTGGGTGGCTCAGAGAGGTTATGGGGCATGCTCAAGGTCACACAGCTATCCAGCAGCTGCCTCAGAGTTCCAACGCACGTGTCTGTGACTCAAAAAGCCCAAGTCCCCCACAACCAATGCCCACCCAGCTTCTGCTACCCAACCTCCGCAGCTGTGCCCTCTCCCTGGCAAACCTCAGCTCCGGAGGGAAATCCGGAGTTGCTCTTCCTGGGTCCCTTGACTGCAAAGCTTCCAGGCTTTAGCTGCCTTTGAGAACACAGACGAATTTGGGGGTCAGAAAAATCCTCAGCCTTGAAACCAACTATGGGAGTTTAGAGAACTTCCCACTTCCCACAGGTGCATTAATAGCCCCGTTCTTTTCCCCCGGGCATTCGGAGATGACTGGCAACACCCACGACAGTTCTTGCAGCCTGCAGTGCAGGGGGGTGGGGTGGGGGGGAGGGCAGGGGCAGATGTGGGGCTCCAGGAGGAGCAGAGAATGGCTCCAGATCAGTCCGGACTGCAGAGGCAAGCCCATGAGCTGGGCCACCCCTCAGCCAGAAATTCCCCTTCCGCAAGGAGGGGAGTCCAGGCATTCTACAAAGTGGGTCGGGGGAGTCAGGAGTCACAGTTCCCTTATTGGTGATGGCGTGGGGGCAGAGAAGAGGGGCAACTCTACCATCTCTTTGGCCAGCCCAAGAGCCTTAGGCCCCAGGAGAGCAAAGCTCCTCCCAGGGCCAGACTCTCAGGGCAATTTCTAGAGCTTTTAGAGCCAAATGGTTCACTGGGGCCTGAATCTGTTTCAGGCCACATAAGACTCCCTCCACACCATCTACTTCAATTGTGTGATTTCACAGATTCCAACCACCTTTCTTCCAGGACTCGAGTTTTTCTCACCCACACCTGGGTCTCTCCCGTGGCTGCTGAGGTTAGGACTGCAGCCACACAGCATCCCTCCCTGAGTGTCTGCTGCATGCCCCGACTTTACAACAAGGAGCCACAGAGCTAACGTGGGCTTCTGGGTGCCCAGACAGAGGCGGGCACTCTCCTACACATCCCCACAGTACAGAAGCTGAGGCTCAGGGGAAGGAAGCTAAAGCTCGGAGCAACCCTGGAGCTCCCCCAATAAATAACAATAGGAATAGCTATCCTTACATATTGCTTCCTATGTGTGAAGCAACCTTTAATCCAGCTATCACCTCTAGGAGGAAGCTGCTACTGTTATCCCCAGTTTACAGCTGGGCTGCAGCACAGAGAAGTAAAGAGACTTGCGGTCAAGGTCATGTGACCAGTAAGTGCCTTCAAGTGCAGGGCAGAGCTGCGAATGACTCTCAGCCTCTGTGTCTCCCACCCACATTTCCTAGATGCTGCTCACCTGTTCTCAGATGTTGTGAAGCCCTGGGTATCTGGCTGCCCCTGCTATGGAAGCCAAAGCACCTTGAGCGTCCCTCTTCTTAGCACCTGCTATCGGGCAACTGTGTGCGAACATAGCTACCACCCAACTGCCCAGAGATTCTCTGGTGGGAGAAAGTAGGTCATGGTCACACCCACATCCTACCACCCAACCCAGGGCCAGGCACAAGGGAAGTGCTTGATGATCTTACTGTTGAATAAATTAAAGTCCAAGTGCTTGAAAGGAGGGGTTAATAAAGTGCCTTTTTCTGGGAGGAGAGGCAGCCCACCCACACCAGCCTCTCTGTTCTGGCTATCCCAGTTACTCCATTTCCACCCCTTAATAGGATGCCCAGCTCAGCCTGATCCCCTCCTGGCTCAGGCTCCTGCTCCGGTTTGTCTCTGCAGTGGGGATTGCAAAGTCATATTGGATTAAGACCTGCTCCAGCTGTCACCCGTGGTGGAAAGCTCGCCTATCATGCAGCCCAGAAGGGCCATGGTATCTAATGGAGATTTGCTAATAAGATCTGAGTTGGTGAGCTTTGCATCCTGTTAACACAGGGGAAGGCAGGCCTGTCTGTCTGCGGGAAAATTGCAAACACAATAGAAAAGTCGCTTATGAATATTAATGGAGCTGGAAACAACGCCGAGAGAAATTTTTGATGTGATTGGGAAGCTGGGAGGGGGCCATGGGGCTGGAGTGCCCTCCCTTCCCTCCTGCCCCTGCCTGTCCCTCCAGAGCTGCCTGAAAGTGAGAGGTCTGCATGGCTGTCACAGCTAGATCGAAAGTGATCAGTGTGATGACCAAGAAGGGAGAAAGAACTGAGCCTGACTTTAGGGCTCAGACTCCCTTCCCTAGATCCATGCATGCCAGTCCAAAGTCAGTGTGGAAGGGGACATGGCAGGGTGTGTGAGAAGGAACTTGGGCATCCCCTCCTCCGCTCGCGGACTTCTCAGGTGAGACAAGCATCGCTCTTGGACTCTCTCCTGAACCAACGCTTGTCTAGGACAGCTTCCAACAGGGAAGACATTGGGCTCTGGAATTCACAGACAGACCAGCGTGAGCAGTCAACCAGGAGTTGACTTAGCATGGCCTAGAGAATGTTCAAATCCAAAAAGCCCTCAGTGAGCACCCCTACCACCCACCTGCAGTTCCAAAACTATGCACTGGGGTACACTTGGGTGCCCCCTTGGGACAGTCGAGAGGCCAAGAAGGCTGGGCGGATTCAAGCCTGAAATTCAGATCTCCTGACCACACCCAAGCCCAATCCAAAGCTTCCAGAGATCCTAGGGATCCAATGGTAAATAAGACAAATTCCTTCCCTGCTACCAACTCTCAGTCATATGGGGAAGGCAGACGTTCAGTCCTATGCACTTCTCATTACAAATCCCCTCCAGATGACTATGGCCATGTATTTTTTATCCAACTAGTAAATAAAGAAAAGGCACAAACCCCAGTAAGAAAAGGGATAAGGGCCAGAGCAGAGGGCCTGCCGGATCTGAGCGAGCATGGAGGGACACAGTACAGTGCACGGGCTGGCTGAAGCCAGCCACCACACACTGAAGCCAGAGACCCTTTTGTTCAATGCCAGCTACAAAGCACAGCCTTTTCTCCAGCAGCCGGGCGACGTCAAGTGAGTGACGAGCTCCTCTGAATTCCACCGTTTCCTCCTCTCTCACCTCGCGGTAGAATACCTACCTCCTAGGATTATGGAATAATATGATTTATGCACCGTGTGCAGACCACCCTTGCATACACAGACACCCAATACATCTCTAGCTTTTTCCTTTTTTGATTTTCCTTTGTGGGGTGGGGTCTGTCCAGCATCCACTTACCCCTCCCTCCGAACAGGTCCTCCACAGCTCTCAAACCCTCTACTTCCGCAGGAGTTGACCCCACCCCCTGGGGGTGGGCCTGTGAGCAAGGTCTTGGCCAATCAGAGAGTGGTATCACCTGGTCACACAGTGATTGGTTCAGGGCTGGGAGTGTGTTCTGACTGGGCCAATCGGAGCCAAAGGAATTCAACTTTGGGACTTCGGTTGGTATTTTGGGTCAGTATTTTGGGGAGGGTTTTGCTCCTACGGTTAAGGTTGCTGAGAGGGGTGCGTATTGTGCCAATTGCTGCTGGCAGCCATCTTGTCCCAGGAGACGGGTGGCCTCTGGAGAAGACACCCTTCTAGGAGAAAGCTCAGCTGGGAAATGGGTAAAAAAAGATTTCTGAAGGCATCATTTGAGCCCCTTAATGCCGCTGTGCCTGCACTTAGAACTACTTCTCAGATTTGTTGTTGTTGTTACATAAGCCGAAATATTCCTTTTTTCTTCAACCCACTTGGGTTTGTGTCCCTTGCAACTGAATGACTTTGAACTAACCCACCCAGCTATATGGGGTTGGGATGACTCCCCAGCTTGAACGTGAAACTTAACGAACATCCCTTTCCCTCCTTCCTCACTTCTCCCACCTACCCGACTCCAGGATCCCAATTGCCTTGAAAGGCTCAGAATTTGGGAAAACTCAGGCTCTGTTTCCAAGAGGCATTCAACGTCTGTCTCCAAGTTCCAGCCTGGTGTCAGCTCTATCTGCTTCTCAGCATGTAGCACGTGTGCAGACTCTCCTGGCTCTAGAGGGGGAGGTCCCAAACCAATGGCCCACAGCCGCATCCAACCTGCAACGTATTTAATTTTCCCAGTCTGTGTTTAATGTTGTTGTTGTTTTTAATTCAAATGTTTTTAGGTGAGAAATGCATCTTCCTGCTTACCAAGGGCCCACGATTCTGTTTTCTCTACACCTCTGAAGCTCCACACATTTATATTACATGTGGGGCCCCCAAAGTCATTTGAGTCTATAACCCCTGCTTGAGACCCTCCAGCTGCCTTTCCTGCAGAGGGACTGGTTGTTACGGTTGGTGGTTTCTCGCGTGCAGGGTTACATGGCAGAAACTGGAGGGAAAGCCAGTAATTATCATTCATATCCTTAAGCCACCAGTGGGATGTTACCTCTGTTGCCCCTTCTTGCTCTGACATGCTGCAGAACCGGACCAGAGCTGTGCCCAGATCCTCTGTGGGCCTGCCTGGCACTGGTCTTTATGAATTCCTGGGGGCCTCCCTTCTCTTACTCACTTGTTCTCCCACAGGTGCTGGGCCACCCCTCCCTGCCCCAGACCAAGGGAGGAAGGGCTTCAGGCAGTGGGAGCCCCTGTAGTCTTCTCTGCTAGTTTGCATTGTATTTGTGGCATAATTACTAATGACACAGATCATTTTTATTAGCTGAGCTGTCTGCATTAAAATGATAGATTTTTTTTATTAAAAACATCCGAGGGAGCTGCCATCACAGTAGGAGAAGGATAATTTTCCGTTTAGTTTAAGAGCAGATGGTTACCAAAATGTTCAATGTAAATAAATTGAGACTCAGCCTAAGCGTTGGATAAACATATTGGAAATTTCTGGCCTGCTTCAAGTCTCCTGCCCTCTCTGGCTCTCCCAGCCCCTCCTTCAGGCCTGAACCTAACCCTACTCTACCATGAAGGGAACTCTCCCCCTAACCACCTGGAAAAATCCAGGACTCCAGTTGTGGTGGGCTGGAAGATGAGTGATGGTCTGCTAGGACCCAGCCCCAAACTCTGGGTGCCGCCGATGTTCCAGAAGCTGAAGGTTAGGAGGTCAAGAAGCAGGTAGAAAGAGGTGAAGAATGTCCCATGCCACAGAGCAGTGACCTGGGTGGCAGTCATCAGGACTGGGTAGCAGGCCTTGGCAAAGTTCCCTCCCCTCTCCGCACCTCAGCCTTCCATCTGAGTAGTGAGGACCTTAGACCAGCCACGGTTCCTAAAATGGGTTAAGTGAGGGGAGAGGAGGGAGTTTCGATAAAAAAAAAATAATAATAAAAGTTTTAGCAACCAAAGTAGTTGGGACCATCAAGTTAAACAGATTTCTTTACTGAAGGATTTCTCAAAACATTAGCTATGTTAGCGTGGATTGTATTTCTCCAAAGGTGGCAACAATATACCATAGGTTTAGTGTCCATGGAGCCCTTTTTTCCAAGGGGCATTGTACAGTTTGGGAAATGCTGGAGGTGAGGGTGTTTGAAGGTCTCCCCCGGCTCCAGCATTCTCTGCTCTGTGGATGAGTATTATCTGAAGACAGTTCCCTGCTCACTGCATCAGCCCACACATCTTCCAGGACCACTGACCATGCACATCTGTGCCACTGGGCTGCTGGCTGAGTATACAGAGGTGCACGCAACATAGATGCTAAGCGTCCCCACCCCATGCCCTCCGTTCTCACTCATCTCTACTTGTTTATTCCCACCTCACCTTGTCTGCATGCATTTTCCAGTTGTGGGAGCACATTCCCCCCAACCAGGAGCTAGCATTAACACCCCAGAAGTAATCCTCAATAACAAGGCATGAGAGCTGATGAACAAACATCCCAGCTGCCTTGCCCTTTAGGGGGAAAATTTGGAGGTGTGTTCCACAAACTCTCAGAGGCTCCCCAAGGAGACTGATTTTCAGCTGCCCATAGCAATAACCCCCTAACTAGCAGATCTTTTGCTGATTTTCCTCCCTTCCCTGCTCTCTCACAGTACAGTAATTCTGGCCTCACCTCCCAAATAAAATATTTGCACAAAAATCCTTATCTCAACTCTGTTTTGGAGGAAACCCAAGCTAAGACAGCCCCTACTCTGATGGACTTTACAGGCTGGTGGTAGAGGCAGCAAGAAATGGACACTTGAGTACACGAATGTATGATCCCAAGTTGTAATTCCAGATATGAAGTGGGAAAACATGGTGCAGCACACTGTGAGGGGAGGAGAGCTAATTGGAGGTTTTACTGATGCTCAATTTGGCCTAGCAACTGAGGATTTAAGACTCAGCAACTCAGTTTCATGAAGGTGGCACACATTTAAATTCCAATGCACTTGGAAAGGAGCAATAATAGAGGGGGGTGGCGAACATAGGTGAACAGAGGAAGGATCTCCATTCTAGAACATGGAATACACTGCTGCCTGAGACTTCATCCCACCCCAAGGAAAATCTAAGGACCTCATTCATACTAATATGTAAAAGACTACTATCCTCTGGGATATTTAACTTTCTACAAGGACGTGTGGCTTTCTCTGCATTTGTTCTTGGAGAGAGAGCTGGGATTTTCTTCCCATGGGATCTCTCCAGTGCCTTTCAAGGTATTTTATGGAACAAACAAATGTACTATTTCAAACAGACTCCACTGGCCTGGCACAGTTCAAGGTACTCAATAGCATTTCAGTAAATACTCAATAAATGTTTGTTGATCTCTTTTGAAAATGGGAGTCAAAGTGAGCCCAGGCTCTCAGCTCCTGTGTAGGCCCCTGGGTTTTGGAAGATCAGAGGTGGGCAGAGCAGGCAAGGAGGAGTCTCTGAGGGAACCTGTCCCTGGAGCTACCATACTTTTTCAGATGCAAACCTTTGGTTTCTGTAAACCAAACCTTCCACAGAAGCCCAGAGAAGAGGAGAGTAGATCTGGGTAAATTTGAGCAGGGGGGCGAAGAGGAAGTACGGGTGCCCTCATGCCCTGAGACCCATCCTGGGTATTCCTTGACCTCTGTGTGAAAATTATAATCTTGCTCCCATCCCATCCCCCAAGCAGACATTTTTCAAATTGGGACACGGGAAACTCAGACTGAAACCATGTGCTCAAGATCACATGGTCAATTGTCGGCCAAACCAGTTAACAGCCAGAACCTGCCCCAGAATAGCCTCTCCTTGGCTTTGACTGACCTGACTGTCCATCACGAACAAATTGTTGTGGCCATGGGAGGGGATCCCCTGATTATCTGAAGTCCATCAGGGCCCCCCCCCCCTTGAAGCTAGAGGGAGAGGCGACCGAGCCAGGACTATGGTCCCAGAAGCTCCTGGTAGCTCTATTGGACCAGTGTCTCTGTGTTTCCATGGCCATATCTGCAAAGTGGAGATGACACATCTCTGTGCCTGGAAACAGACCCTCTCTCACGGCCTCTCGCATCCTAGAGTCAGCAAGGGGCAGAGGAAAGTCAGGAGGCTAGGCTCTGCCACTTAGCTGTGTGCCTTTGGGCAAATCACTTCACCTCTCTGGGCTTCAGTTTGCCAGATCCAAGGAAGAAAGACTAGATCAGGGATGGCAAAGAGGTTTACTCACCCATCAACCACGGATGATTGGTAGAGACTGCTGGAGAAATTGCCAGAAAATATATAGGAGCTACATCTGAGCTCCGTGGGAAGGTGATATGGATATGCCATTCCCCAGATTGAGGAGTCCAGTCTGGTAGCAGCTAGAGTTCCTTGTACTGTAGGAGGCAACGGCACTTTGTCTGGTGATTCATGTGAACCCCCTGGACTTCCAGGGCCTCCCAGAGGACCACTTTCCTCCCTTCAGATTTTTCTCCCCCTCTGCCTGACCCAGAATTTAAGAGTCATCCAATTAGAGCATAAGGATAGTGAGCTCTTGAATGGAGCGGCCTCAGTCACCTGTAGACAATCCCCAGAGCTGCCCCAGGCCCTGCATCCAGATGCAGGGGAGAGTCTGAAAGGGAGAGCGTTACTCACAGGTTGACCTTACTCTGTACAGTAAGTGTGTGTTCCTGAGAAAATTGCACTCCAATTGAATTTTTATAAATGGAATCCTATTTCAGCAATGATTTACAACACAATTTCTGAGATACTTTATCTTCATTTTGAAGTAATGTTCCTAACGTTTAAGCTTTAGAACTCCCCTTCCTTTTATAAGCACTGAAAATGTTCCAGTTGGATGGAGTCAGACACCACCAAGTCTCATCCTTTCAGTTCTGGGAAACTGAGGTCCAGAGAGGGAAGAAGACTAGCATTTGTCAAGAACTTGCAAAGTCTCATGTATCATTTTTCTGTTCTTTATGTGCACCATGTTGCCTGACTTTCCAACAATACTATGAAATGGGCTTGGTGTCAGCCCACTTTACAGATGAAGAAACTAAGGCTCAGGCAGATTAGATATGACACAGGGACTCCCAGCTGGTAAGTGGTTTTGAATCCTATGAATCCTACAAGGATTTCCACTCCCTACCCCATTACAACCTGGAGGAGGGAGGTCTACATGACCCAGACACCCCCTCACACCTCTCCAACCTCATTGGCCCCCTTTTTGTCCTCAAATCACACCCCAGGGCCTTTGCATTTGCTGTTCCCTCTGCTCTCTCTCTCATTTTGGCCTGGCTGGATTCTCCTTCATTCAGGTTTCATGCATAACTTCCAAGGTGTCCCACTCCCCTGACCACCCACACACATTCCATTCCATTATTTTATTTCCTTCATAACACTTGCCACTATGTGCAATTATTTGTTTAGTCTATTATTTGTTTACTGTCTCCCCCACTAGAATAGAATCTGCATGGTATCTCCAATCCCTATGGGACTTGGCATCCTCACGAAACACTTGTAGAACAAATGAACTCAGTCACAGACCTGGGATTTAGACCCCAGTCTACACAACTCTGAAGCCCAGAAATCTTGCTATTGTACCAGAAACATCCTGCTTTCTCTATTTTTAAAATTATTATTATTAGCAAATAATTTATCAATAGAAAAGTCCCTTGAAGTTGTCTTTGAAATTTAGTTACTCGGGGTTTTGTTGCTTACAGCATATCCAGGCTATCGCAGATGAGAAATTCTTAATCAAAGGGAAAAAAAACAAGTCCAGACATAACCGTCGGTCTTGAGGACCCAAGAGACTCCACATCCTTTGCAATGACCTCAGAGAAAGCAAACGACTTATCCCCAAAACTTTTCCTGTGATCAGCTACTCACGAGTCTAGCCCACACTGCCAGGAATTGGCTGGCTCATAACTCACCAGCCTGGGCTCCCAGTAGCTGTGGAAGAGCTTCCTTATAAAAGTCAATGATAAAGTCAGCAGCCCTCTGTTATGTGCCAGAGGGTGATTGCTGGCATGTATAACTGTCCAGCAGCCCAGAGTGGGAGGCCTGGTAAAGAGACAGGGACTATGCCCTGGGGAAGGAGTATGCAGCATCTGGGGAAACACTCGTAACAGTAAGAACTATGGAGATCACACAAAGCCAGGCACCGTTCTTAGAGCTTTACACCCGTGTTGACCCTGCAAGGTAGGCAACCCATTTTACAGAAGACACACTGAGGTTCAGAGAGGCTAAGAGGCAGAGTCCACACCATCTAGGTAGAAAATAGCAGAGTTGAGAATCAAATCGCTATCATTATAAAATGTCCCTCTTTTATTCCTGGTAATATTCTTCATTCTGACTTTGACCGACTATCTACTTTGTCTGACACTAATATAGCCATTCCAACATTTTTATAATTAGTTTTTGTGTCACGTATCTTCTTCCATTCTTTTACTTTTATCCTATCTGTGTTTTTATATTTAAAGTAAGTTTTTTGTAAACGGCGTATTGTTTGGCTTTGCTTTTTCATACAGTCTGACAATCTCTGAAATGCTTAGTGAAATGCTCATCTGTTCTTTGTTCCTTCTTCCTCTTTTCCTGCCTCCTTTCAGATTACATGAGTATTTTTTTTACTATTCCGTTTTATCTCCATTGGCTTATTAGCTATACCTCTTTGTTTTATCTTTAGTGATTGTTCTAAGGTTTAAAATACATAGCTTTAATTTGTTTATGAAAGCTTAAAACAATACACTTTCATTTCACCCTCTGTCCTTTGTACTATTGCTGAAAACACTTTATTTCTATCTGTATCATAAACATCACAATATAAATTATACCTTAAAGAAATTTTAAAATTAAAAAAAAATTATATACTCATATGTTTACCAGTTCTGACACTTCTCATTCCTGTATGTGGCTCCATTTGCCATCTGTATCATTTTTGTTCCACCTAAAGAACTCCCTATAACATTTCTTACCGTGAAGGTTTTCCAGAGACAAATTTCCTCAGCTTTTGTATGTCTGAAAAAGATCTTATTGCGCCACCATTTTTTAAGAATTTTCAATGATGGGGCACCTGGGTGGCTCCATGGGTTAAGCCTCTGCCTTCGGCTCAGGTCATGATCTCAGGGTCCTGGGATCGAGCCCCGCATCGGGCTACCTGCTCAGTGGGGAGCCTGCTTCCTCCTCTCTCTGCCTGCCTCTCTGCCTACTTGTGATCTCTCTCTCTGTGTCAAATAAATAAATAAAATCTTTAAAAAAAAACAGAATATTTCAATGGATGTACAATTCTTAGTTAATACAATTCCGATTATCTTCTGATTTACATAGTTTTTGGCAAGAAGTCTGTGATCATTTTATCATGTTCCTCTGTTTTTCATTCTCTGGCTGCTTTTAAGATTTTCTCTTTAGCACTGGTTTTTACAAATTTGATTATGCTATACCAGTAAGTGTGTGTGTGTGTGTCCTGTTTGGGAGTCCTTGTACTGCTTGGATGTGTGCACATGTACTTTTCATCACATTTGGAAGGTTTTTTGTTTGTTTGTTTTTGTTATTTTATTATTATTATTTGCCCCAGGGGTACAGGTCTGTGAATCATCAGGCTTACACCTTTCACAGCACTCACCATAGCACAAACCCCCCCCCAATGTCCATAACCCATCCACCCTATCCCACATTTGGAAGGTTTTTGGCCATTGTCTCCTCCAATATTTTTTTCTGTTCATCCTATCCTCTGGAATTCAAAGGACATGCGGAAATTCTCAGCCACCCCACCTCGCCCAGCCCACCAAGACTTCCCACCCAGACCAGTGTGTGTCTTGTTGACGTGGAAATGGTAGACATCAGCAGAGACCAACCACATGCAAACAGCACCCACATTTACAGCCCGGTGAGAGCTTCATCCATTCCCACACACGAAGGTAGGAAAACTGACCTGGAATTCATCCTTCAAGTCAAACTTTGAGGCTCAGAACACAGATCTGAATAGAGGTTTTCATGTAGGGCTTTATGAAGTTGCTTTCACAAAGCCCCCGAAAACCTCCCCACCAACCAGCCACCACGACTGCTGTTTTCCCTTGGTGATTATTCCACCATCACAGAGCCCATTCTGGCCTCTCTTATAACACAAATGCTTCATATTCTGGTCTGGGGACAGCTCACGGGGACCTGTGATGAGGGCAAACCCCTGCTTGAGACTCACTAGCATCCAGAGGAAAAGGGGAAAGATCGCAGGTGAGGCCCAGGGAGGGGGACATGTAAGTTGCCCTTTGCAGAAGGGCCCTAAGACAGTCAAAGGGGGGAGGAAGGAGAGATGGGAAATAAGACATTCTGTCTGTCTCTCTCTCTCTTTCTTGGCCTCTTAGGGGTAAATCCCTTTCCTCCAGGAGTTGGGAGGCTGCCTTTACCTCTCTTGCTTTTGCCTCCTTCCCCAGGCAGGCCTCTGTCTCTGCTAGACTCTAACGTGGGTGGAATGTTCACGGGCTATTGATTTCCTCTCCCAGGTGTCACCTGCAAGGTAGTCCCAGTAACCCCAAGGCACACATAATATTGCACTTTTCTATATAACACATTACCCCAACTTTTTGCCATGTGTCTGCATAATCATTGCTATGATCTTCTGGGCTCCTTTTTCTTTTTCCGAAGGCCCTTTTGCACAATTGCATAATTCTCCATGGAGAAGACAGACCCAACTGGCTGACCCAGTTCCCAAAGGCCTGATGTTTAAATGGTTTCCAGTTCTCACTGGTGTAGGGGGACCTAGATGCCTAGGGTCCTGTTTGAGTTTTTCTCTGAAGCTTGATGAGCTAACACTCTTACAGCAGCCACTTCCGAGCCTCCCCTCCACTCCCTGGGGGTGCCAGCCTCTGCCCAGTTCACCACCTCCCCTAGTAGAGCTGGCCCAGGACAGGTGGGGACCTCCTTCATTCATTGATTCCACAACAGTCACCAAGCATCTTCTGGGCACAGCCCTGAGCCACACACCGCAGGTGCAGAGTCCAGAGGAAGAACACAAGTAAGGGGAGATTCTAACCTAGGATGATTCATGCTGTGATAAGAGGATAGAGTTTGGAGAGCAAAGAGGGGCTCCTAACTCTTCTGTTTCCCAGAGGTCACACCATCTAGTCTAAGAAAAGAGGAGTAGAAGGCAGCCAGGTAAGCAGACAAAGATATCCAGGAAGAGAGAACTAGAACAGGCCAAGGCCCAGGAGTGAGAGAGTGTGCACCCTTCCAGAGGCACTTAGACTCCTGGTTTGGACTCCTGGAGTCCAGGGGATGAGGTGGGAAATGGCAGGGAAGGAGATGAATGGGTAGAAAGGAACAGGTGCCAAGACTCTGTAAGCAGTGATAAAGGGTTGGCTATTACCCTGAGAGCACTAGAGAGCCATTGAAGGTTTTTAATAGAGGAGAAAGCTGATGGAATTTGAATTTTAGTAAACTCATTCTGTCTTTCACATTCTTTCCTGACAATATCTGGGGCACAAGGGCAGTTCAGAAGAGCTCCGGGTACATGCTGAGTCAGAGTTGCTGTGGAGGACGTAGGGAAATCATGGTGGGGTCTAAGAACAGAGCAGAGATCCGGGATGAAGGAATGTCACAGCCAGGCTCCTGGTGAGACACCTGGCAGGTCTGGGGAATCCTAGACCAGGATTAGCCCCAGCAGCTCTGAAGACAGAGAGCTCAGGCCTCAGGAAGCCTGGGTCATGCTTGAGCACACTTTCCCCTCACCTCACCCCCACACCACAGTTGGCTCATCATGCAGCAAACCAGATAGCACTGCTGCCTTGGAAACTCAGGCTTCCCATCTCCAAGTAAGGCCCGCCCTGCTCCTCCCTGTGCAGTGTTGCCATGGTAACCATTAGGGTGCCTGAGATTCTCGCTGAGCAGGCAGAATGGCATTAATCCTGCTTGAGCATGAGTGGGAAGGTGGGAGTGTTTGCTGGCATTCCCCATATAGATGGAGAATCCCTGGCCCCACTCACTCTTCAGGACATAAAGCCAAGGGGCCACGGGGCTGTTACAAGTGTGATGGGCTAGGGGTTGGGGTTGCAGAGAATGGGCTCTGTTGGGTCCATGGCCCTGCCCCTTCTCTAGGGCACAGGATAACCCCTAACCATAGCTGTCTGCCAAAAGGGGGCAGGATTCTCAAATGCCTGAGACCCATACTTGACAGCCTTTCCTCTGTTGATAATCTTAGAACAATAATAAAGATGCCTACAATGTACTGAGCACTCACTGAGCACTGTGCTTGGTGCCTCATATGCACGGTCTCACTGAGCACCTCCTAAAGGGCCAGGAAGTACATGCTTACTTTATCCCCATTATACAGATGTGGAGGTCAAGGCTTTGAGAAGGCAAATCACTGCTCCAAGTCACACAGTCAGCAAGTCGTGTGTCCAAGGAGGGCCCCACTTAGTGTACACATCCTCTTTAAGAGTCACTGACAGATGTTTATCCAACAGCTACTACTAGACTCTTTCTCTGATGCAGAGAAAAAACAACTCATTGCATTGTTGGGGAACCAAAAGACAGAAAGTCTTTCCTGACAGTGAACAGAAGTCAGCATCCCTGAGCATGCCTCCCCCGGAACCAGGTGTGCCACCTGGGACTTCATGGAGTCTGGCATTGGGCCTGCCGGGCTGCAGCCCCCAAGGCAATGCCTTTATCCCCCGTCATCCTGGACAAGCACTCAGCAGCTCTGGAAGTTCTTCCACACAGAGCTGTCAAATGGCTGATTAATTGATTGATTGGTATTTGGGGCTCATTCTGCAGCCAGATACAGGGCTCAGTCTGTGCTCATGGTCAAGGCTCAGTTGATGGCAGGGGTGAGGGGCTGTGTATCTGGCCAAGGTCAAGGTTACCATCTGTGCCCGGGTCAGAGATCTGTGAATAGACTTTCTGTGTGTAAAGCTTCCAGGCCCTTCCAGGGGTCATGCTGCAACCTTGGCCTCATTAGCACACGACTCTCACCAACCAGCTGAGCCCATCTGGTTTCTTATTAATCCAAAAGTGAGATGGAGCAAGCAGCCTTCTGGGGCTCAAGCAGCTTTGGATAAAACAGCCTGCCCAGCATGTCATCACCTCCTCTTCCCTACAGCCAGGAAAGTGTCCTGCCCTCTTCTCGGTTGTGGCCTCAAAACACTTCCCCCATGGCCAGACCACAAAGTTTTGGCTGGTGACCAACCCATGCTTCCTGTGGGTACAGAGGGGAGGCAGGTGGGAGGAAGAGCTGGGAGCAAAGGAAGGGCTCTGTGGGGAAGAGGCATGGTGGAGAGCAGAGGAAGTGGACGTCATGAGGTCACCCAAGGTCCAGCTGCACCCAGCTGTCATACCTGCCTCTTCCCTCCAGGGATCTAGTTCTCATTTTGCACTCTACATGTCTTGCACAGACTATTCTTATTACATAAAAAGCCACCTTTGTTTCAGTTCCACATAACGAAATTCCATTTCCTGCCCTGCCATCCTTCGTGGCCCATCTCAAGTGCTACCTCCTCCATGAAGCTTTCCCTGATCCCCTCAGCCTGAATAGACCACTTCTCATACTGATTTCCTTGTTGGAGCTATTGGTGGATGGATCTAATCATTCCTATTAGACTGTGAGCTCTTTAAAATTAGAACCCATGTTTGATTCATGTCTGTATCCTTTATAATGTCCAACTCTGTGCATACAGCAAGTTTAAGGTAAAGGCTTATCAACCAGTGGAAGGGCACGTGGGTGAAGGAGTGCATCTATGAATGAAAGGGTGGTATCTGTCATAGGTTGAGCTCCCCGGGAAATAAACCCTGAGGCAGAGCTGACTGTGCAGGATGTTTACTAAGGCATGCCTTCAGGATAGACACCTGTGGAAAGGAGATGAGGGAAGCAGGAAGAGGCAGAAGGGAAGTCAATGCAAGCCCCAAAATAGCTTTGGCTGACACATGGGGAGCTCTGAAGCAAGAACAGTCCTTCAGAGTTGTTCTGATGGGCCAGGATGGTAAGGCTTGTATACCCATGCATACATCAGTCATTGGATGTGAGCTGCCCTGAGAGGGGGCATGACCTTGGGCAAGGCAGCTGTCTGCAGCTGAGATAATCCTTGAGGGAACTGACCTCTGAAGGCTTCTTGACACCAGCACTGCGAGCAGCTGAGGCAGCAAGTCCTTCACTGCAAGGGGATCTGGGCAGCACATCACAATGTCCACCACAGATGGACATGATGGATGGTGGTTAAATGCATAGTTGGCTAGATCGACAATTGGATGGATAAAGGATGGATTCCTAGATGACACGTGAATGGATGACTGGATGAACAAACACCAAGATGATGGACAGATGGATGGATGGATGGTTGGGTGAATGGGTATCTGCATGATGGATGGATGGATAAGTGGATGGGTGGATACACAGATGCATGGATGATGGATGGACGAATTCCTAAATACATGAACTTGTGGATGATAAATGGTTGGGTGGATGATTGGCAATGGATGCATGAATAGATGATGTTTTCTCAACATTTCATGTCCTTTAAGTAACTGAGCATTCCCGGTTATTCACCTGCTTCTTCCTTTTCCCTTGGGCAGATTTAAGGATGGAACCCGAAAAGCAATCTTGGCAAATGACATGATCTAGAGGGTGAAGGAGAACTCTCCTGCATCACCACACAACATGGGGGGCTCTTGGGGACTGTTGCCTGACTCTACAGACAATGCCTGTAACTCATTAAGACACATGCGACCACTGGCCCATGACAAGCATGAAGGTGGTGAGATCAGCAAGCGAGCAGTCAGCAGCAACACAGACACCATGGGTCTGCTGTGGATGGCAAGAGTCCCTGCACTGCCAAGAGGAAAGATAAGTGTGACTAATTCAGGGAGGGTGTTGGGGAGGGAGATGGGTAGGGCTTCCTCCTGCCACTGAAAGCCAAGCCCAAATACCCCCTCCGTCTATGTCACACTTTCACCTGATGGACAGAACCAGCTTTAGTCAATTGCAGCATAAAGCCTTTCCTTATAGTTTTGGCTTTTACAGCTATTCCCCACCCACTGCCTTTGTCTGTGACCCCACCAGTGAGAGACACTCTCAGGGTAGGCTTAGGACTCAGAACAGCAATTTGGGGCTAAAGATCAGAGCATCCATTAAAAACTAGTGACAAGACACTGAACAAGAAGCTGGTTGCTCCATTTTGGGGGAGGCGGGGAGCAAGAGGGGGAAGGGAGCAGCTTTCACGCATAGCAGGACAGAGCCCATGGGTATTTGGAGTAGAGTAGGTGCCCATGTCTGGATGTGGGGAGCCCCAAGGATGGTTGTCTTTTCCCCTCTCCCTTGTCCATGCTCCCTCTAGCTTAAGATTCTTTTCTCCCCCGGTATAATACTCTTCCAAAGCTAGCTGTCATCCCTTGCAGGGCTATGAGCCTAGGACTTCTCTGGTTTCAAGAGGAGGCTAAAGATGATGGCAGGTGAGGTTAGAAGTCATCTTACCAAATTCCCCATGTGTGAGCCCCGTGCATGGTCTGCCAGCCTCAGCTCACATGCAGCTCCAGTAGTTAGATGCCCAGGACTTACCTGGGCGAGCTTTCCATCCTAGAGCCACTTTAATTGCTTAACACTTCTTCCTTTTACCCCTACTTCCTGTCTCTCATCTCTGGAACTTGTGAGCAGAAAGAACAACCTGGCTTCCTCTTAAAAATGGAAGCAGCTCTAGTATCCCCCATGACCTCTTCTCTGAGCCACATACCTCATATACCCTCTCTCATTCCCTAAGACAAAGTTCCCTCTCTCCTGGACCTCCTCGCCTCCCCACCCTTGAATATGTTCGAGTTTATCTTCTTTCTGGAACCTGGTAGAACTCAGTATTCCCAGAGCACCAGACCAGACTGGAGGCAAGCAGAACTTTCTTCCCCTATCCTGGCCCAGACCTCAGTGGCAGTTTTGGCAGCCATGTCATACTCTTGATTCATTATGACCGCACTGACAGCTAAAACCCTAGGTCATTTTTATAGTTGCTGTTGATCTATCTATGCTCCTACTGAGAATTGCTGTGGGTGCTTCTTTGAGGATGCAAATACAGGACCCCCATATTGTTCCTGTTCAATTTTATCTTGTTAGGTTTAATCCCATAAAGGTCTTTTCAGATCCTGGTTCTGCCATGAGCAGAATTGATCATGCCTCCCAGCACTCTGTCTTCTGCCAATTTGATGGGTCTGCCATATCCTTTAAGGGTTCCAGAGAAAGTGTATTATCTCCCTATTTGCCTACTGAACACCTGTTGCAGCCAATCTCCAAAACAGCCTCCAGTGATTCCCACCTCTTAGTATCCACACCCTTGTGTAATCCCTTCCTACGTTGTATCAGGATTGGTGTGTGTGACCAACAGAATACAGCAGAAATGACCATATTTCATTTCCAAGATAACATTTGGGGCTTGCTCTCTCTCTTTCTCTCTCTCAGAAGAAAGCCATGTCAACCCCATGGAAAGGCCCCACATTGCAAAAATCCAAAGCTTTCATCAATAGTCAAGTGGGTGAGTATGGAAGAAAGAAGACCCTTCAGCCCCAGTCAAGCCTCAATGGATGGACTGCAACTTTGTGAGAGAATCAGAAGTACCCAGCCAAGCCACTCCTAGATTCCTGACCCCCAGAAACTGTGAGATAATAAATGTGTGTTGTTTTAAGCCACTACATTTGGGATAATTTGTTGCGTAGCAATGGATAACTAATACACATGCATATAGGGAGGAGGAGTTGATAATTAGGTTGCAGGTCCCCAAACGATGGATACAAAACATTTTAAAAGATTACTCACGGGCGCCTGGGTGGCTCAGGGGTTTAAAGCCTCTGCCTTCGACTCAGGTCATGATCTCAGGGTCCTGGGATCGAGGCCCACATCGGGCTCTCTGCTCGGCAGGGAGCCTGCTTCCTCCTCTCTCTCTGCCTGCCTCTCTGCCTACTTGTGATCTCTCTCTCTCTCTCTCTCTGTCAAATAAATAAATAAAATCTTTAAAAAAAAAAGATTACTCACATGAGATTAACTCTTTTTCTTCCTTTTCAATCCATGTCATCTGCTCAGTTAGCCTAGGGTCTTCCCCTCTGCCCTGTCCTCACCCTAACCCTACTATGGGAGGGGACCAGACCCTCTAGCTCTGTCTTTGGGGCTCTTCTCTCCTCCCACTTGTACTACAGAAACAAAAGATTATAACCCTCTCTTTCATGGCAGGAGGCTCAGTCCATAGATACGTCTTAAAACTCAGGGGTATTTTGGATCTGGTTTCACGCGACTGCCTAGTTTAGAGTTTAAACAGAGGGAAATCTTCTCCACCCCACTTAAACCTGGATCTTACTCTGTGAAAACCTCAGCCCCAGCCCAGGTTGTCAGAGTAATTCACTGGAAATTCAGACATCAACACAGCAAACAATAAAGTGGTAATTTGACTACCCATTTGCTTTCCTCCCTTAAGACCCTCAGGTGGAGGGCTGGTTGTGATGTGAGGTGGATTTCTGGCCGTAAGCACCTCTTTAGACCAGAGCTCCCAAGCTGGTGAGCTATGAGTAAGTTTTGGGTGTGTCTCAGATATTGATCCCCTCAAGCCTTGAGATATTGATCCCCGCAGTCCTTGGATCAGCCAAGCAGAGCCCAGGACAGCCAGATTCCAGGCCAGTCACCTTAGACTGTGAGCAATCTCTCAGGATTTCCCCAGTAGACTGTGCAAATATTAACAATTTCCATCACTGCCATGATGTGGGGGGGGAAAGGTTTGCAACACTGCCCTCCACAAATATCTTTGAATGACTTCCCTACACACTCTGTCTTCATTCGAGTCATTGGTAAAAATTGCGAAACGGTGCTGGGTCAAGGACAAGAACCCAACCACCAGAAACTTCCCAACAGGTGGACATTGAACCATTCATCAACACTGCAAGTTTTCATCTGAAGATTACCCCATCCGAAGAGCTTTCCACATATTGACCATCTAGAAAGAGCATTCCCTGTCTCTCCATCTGGTCTGCAGGGAGGGATATGATGACATATCTTACCAAATACTTTGCCAACTTTGTAATCCCAAATGAATTAATGGATTAAGGTAATCATGATCAATGACTGATAAATATAAAAAGAGAACCATCCAAGCATTGTGTACCTCCTGATGAATATATAATACCACCTATGCAGAGGTATACCAGTTATTCGGCTGTCTCTCAGCTCCAAGCCCCTTTCCTCCTGGCTCTGAGATGCTGGCACTGGATCTCTGGGAGCCAACTTTTTCCTTTACAGGTTGACTCTATGTTCAGCTCTGCCCATGCGGACACTAAAAGAGACTGGAATGCAGGAGAAGGGAGAAGGGACTTAGTATTTCTTGATGGCTTGCTGGATTCTAACACCATTGCTCCAGCACTGACCCTTCATTGGTCCCCCTCAGAGGACCTAGCAGCAGCAGCTGGGTAGTAGCCACCTGAAAATCCAAGCTCCAGCTCAGCAATTCTAGATTCTGTCATCCCAACCTCTTCTCCTTGCTCCCCATCCCTAGGGATGGTGACTGAATTCCATAATTATTACTTCTGCTAAAATGTCCAGTGTGGTTTCTATTTTCCCTAAGGACCCCTGAATGGGGGTCTTTGTCAAAAGGACAGGACTTTGCCAAAAATCAATCTTAAAAAATAAAGGAAATTGAACCTGGATCTGATCGAATCTCTGTATCCTTAAATTATCATTTAAGCCACTAAATTTCATGGTAATTTGTTATGAACCAACAAACAACTAATACAGATGTGATGATAGTGCTATGGTTATGGTTTTCTGGGGCACAGTGAAATATTTATATAGTGTCTAGGATTTGCTTCAGAATAACGGGAGGTGGAGAGAGAGAGTATGGCGGGAGTGAAATAAGATGGGTCACATGTCAAAAATTGTTGAAGTTAGGGGATGGCCATGTTCAGTTCCTTATGCTATTCTTTCTTTTTATATTTTCTGATGGTTAAAGTTTTTTAAAAATTACTCAAGTTCTATAGATCTATCAGAGGGAGAAATTATATTATTTGACAAGATTTGTTCTTAGTGAACCCATGTTGGGTCCCAATGATGCTCACTTATTTTCTAGATACAAACCACATATGTAATAATCCATCTTCTTATCTTGCATGGAGAAAAGGGTGCTGGTCTGTCATTTCTCCCCCCTTTTGAAAAGTAGAATGGTGTACACCCCTCAACTATCTTCAAGAACACTTGCTACTTTGTGATTTCTCAAGGACAAGAGACAGTGGCTCAGGGATCTCCTCTGCAAGTGGTCTAGAACCGTGAGTTCTCTGTTCAACATGGAGCAGGGAATCAGAGCAGACAGATGAGTTTGAGTAACTTTTTTACCTGTCTCACACCTCCAGTCCGTGTTTGTATTGCCAAAGAAAAGGGACAGGAGCAAATAGAAGACAAAGAACTCTGCTCAATTCATCCCTGAAAGACATTATACCATCTTCCCCAAGCTCCACTGACCCTAGAGTACAAATATATCAGAAAAAAATGGGAACCAAAAGAAAGAAAAAGACAATATGGAACATGGACAGTGTACCATTCAAGGCAAAGTGCATTAAATAGGACAAAGAGAGTCATTTGATATTGATAAAATTATGATCAATAATGAAATCATAGTCCAGTTCATGAACTTTAATGGACCGGAGAACATAGTATTGAAATATATTAAGCATAAACTCTTAGAAGTGTGAATAGAAATTGACAGAAACTCAATTGCAGTGGAAGATTTTAGCATACTTGTCTCTGTTCATGTAAGATCAAGAAGGAAAACTTAATAAAGCGATAAGAGATTCAGACTGTATCATTAATAGCTGAATGTCTAATTAATAGCTAATGTCTATTAAGACATTGAACTTACTGTCCTGCAAACAGAGACTGTATTTTTTGGTCAAGTGTCTGTGCAACATTTACAAAATTGATCATATACCAAGTCACAGATCAAACTCTAGTAAATTCCAAATAGCTAGAAGCATACAAATTACTTTCATGTATAAAACTAGGAACAAATAATAAAAGTCTACAAAACAAATTTTAGTAACCATTTGGACATACTTTTAAACACGTCATTTTATTCAAATAGTGGCTCTTTTATTCCTGGTTTTCTCTTTTGCTGTAAATTTCACAAAAATTCCTTTCTGTTATCCTCAATGTTTTAAAAACTCTTAGCTCACTTGGCCTTCTGGTTCCTGCAAGTGTTTGCTCACACCTACCAGAGTGGGCATTTGTTTTTCAGACCACCTCGTATCTGTTTTGTCTTCTTTGGGTAATGCTGCTTAATTTCCTTCTGGGAAGCCACCTTTCCCCACTCTGAGTTCATGGAGAGAGCTGAGGTTGCCTTCACCCTGTCTCCACCCCTACCGGTGGGGTTGTGATGCCAACCTGGTCAATAAAAGCATTGCAATAAAATCACTGACCACAGCCGATCTAACCCTCCTCCTGTCACATGCCCCCACATTCCCTAAATGATGCTTCGAGGAGGGACATAGGGACATCTGCCTTATTTGTGAACGTGCAGCATCCACCCCTGGAAAAGCTTCTCATTTGAGGAAAGTCCCTCTGTCAGTTCTGCCTTCCTGAGTCTATTTCAGAACGTGGTTCCCAGGTTCCCTTGTGGCAAGACCACAGGTGCGGGTCCTGGGCTCTGCCCAGAGAGTCCCCAGTTCAGAACTGAAGAGCAAGCAGCCACAGGCACAGACTTCAGTGCTGTGGTCCAGCTCTCCCGGCGGCCTTAGTAACAAGGCGAACTTCCGGTGGCAGAGAGACCGTGGTGGCAGAGTAATCGGCTCCTGGGTGGTGGCTGCCCTCATTTAACCCACGGAGCCAGCTGGCAACACAGGCCTGATCCCTCTGGGAGCCTCATCTCAAGTCTGTTGCTCCCGCCTGCCCAGGGACACTGGGCGCGACCCCACGTAGTTTCATAAATCCCTTTTCTGCTTAAACCAGTGATAGTCGGTTCCAACATTTGCAACTCAGTAAATGCTTGGCAAGGAAACATTTTAAAACCACCTGTCGGGGAGACTGTGTTGTCTCAGTTGGTTAAGCATCTGCCTTCAGCTCAGGTCATGATCTCAGGGTCCTGGGATCGAGCCTGGCGTCTGGCTCACCACTCATCGGGGGTCTGCTTCTCCCTCTCCCTCTGTCCCTCCCACCCTCCACTTATGATCTCACTCACTTGCTCTGAGCTCTCTCTCTCTCTCTCTCTCTCTCTCTCTCAAATAAATAAATAAAAAATCTTTAAAGATAAAAAATAAAATAAAACCACCTGTCACCCTGGAGGCTGGAGAGGAGTCTCAGCTCTGCATGGGGCACTGGCCGCTCCTCCTCTCTCTGCCTCGTCGCCAGATACCCGGGTCCCTCGACAGCCTCCTTTGCGGCAAGCAGGACACAGCCCATGGTGTCATGGCACCTGGCACAGTGCCTGGCACATGACAGACCCAAGGAAATTAGCTACTGATTGCTATATTGCTCCTACTCAGCTGCACCCCAGGATCCCTTGAGCTGCTTTTTGAAATTCCCATCCGTCAAATTCTTTTCAGGAGCCAGGCTCTGCTAGAGGGCTTAACAATCCTTAGCTCATCCCATCTTCAGAGCACCTTTCTAAGGTGGGTAATATCCTCGGCATCTTGCAAGTGAGTTAACTGAAGTTTGCTGACATGAAGCCGCTTGTCCAAGGTCACGGTCTGGCTTGTACCCAGGACTGTCTGACTCCAGAACACGCACATCCACCCGCTCTGCTTCTCTGTGCCAAGGGTGACTGGGGGGCGGGCCTCTGGCCTTAGGAAGTCTGGGTCCCAGCAGGGGAACCTGGCCAGCCCCTGTAAGCCCCACTGGAGTTGTGGGGATTAACAGCCACACAGGCTGGAGCCCCAGATGCTCTGATTCAAAACAGGAAGACTTAAAGCTAATATTCTTTTCTCTCTTAAAAGCAAATGTGATAAAGAATCTCTGACCACCTGCGGCTCTTGTCTGAGGCCACACAATGGCTTGGACAGTCCCTACTCTCAAGGGCCCTCTCAAACTCAAGAGGCTCAGAGCGACAGCAAATCTTTGTTTTCGCTGGAGGAGCAGACCAAGCACCGACGGTCCCCATGACGGACTGACTGCATCCCCCCAAAAGTGCGTATATTGACATCAGATCCCCAGTGTGATGTTTTTTGGAGGCGGGGTCTCTAGGGGTGATTAAGTCATGAGAGTGAGGCCCTTGTAGGAACAGACCAAAGAGCTAGCTCACCCTTTCTCTGCCACATGAGGAGGATACGACCAGAAGGGGGCAGTCTCACCAGAACCTGACCATGCGGGCCCCTGAACTCGGACTACCAGCCTCCTGAACAGTGAGGAATACATTTCCGTTACTTATAAACATTTACGGCATTTTCTTATAGCAGCGCCAACTAAGACAGCCCCCCACCCGCCGCCTTCCTCAGACCTTCTCCCCATGACCTGCATCTCCCAGGGAGGGGTTGCTGGGCAGGAAAGGCAACGTAGGTAGGGAGCGCTTCCCACTAGATAAATCCCATCTGTTCTGACAGCTGGTGGTCGCCGAACACTGGGGTCGGAGAGAGAGGGAAGGCCAGCGAGGCTGCAAATGTTCTTCCTCAGGACATGCAGGATGGCCCGTGTCGGAGGCTCTGACACAGGGACTGTTGGAGGAGGGGGTGAAGCTCTGCTCAAGGCTTGTTGGTGTGAACATAGGCTGGGCCCTGGAGAGACACGGAGGAGATGTCCAGTGTGCGCTTGGCATGCAAAGGCCAAGGGTAAATTTCCTTCAGGTTTGTAACCTGGAGGCCATGGGCTGAACCCACCTTTTGTGCTTTTTTTGGCTGGCAACGTACTTCCCCCACCCTCAGAAAAAACTGTTTTATAAATTATTTTCTAGCATCTTCTAATTAAGAGATTTCAAGGTCTAGTGAGCCCCAGGGCTTGATGAGTAGTCGGTCCTTTAAGAGTGGGAAGTGTGAGTCTACTTAGGCATTTTAAGCATGCATGTACATCTCTACCAGAAATTCCCACCTGGACGGAAATTCAAGAGAAATCGTCACGCAGATCTGAAAGGAAAGGATAAGGATCTCAACTGTAGGGCTGTCGGAGGCAGGGGACAGGGAGAGGGGAGGTTTGGAGGCAAGGTAGAATTCCATTGCTGAGGGATGAATAAATGCGGTAGACAGCAATTAGAAGCAACAGTCTTGAGGTATATACAGCAGCCTGGATAGATCTCTGAAAACATAAAATGGTGAAAGGGGAAAAAAACAGAATTAGGTTTTTAGCACAATACTATCTACATAAATTAAAATCCATGCACATAAAAATATTATAGGTTTCATAAAATCACAAAAATAAAAGCAAGTCGATTGAGCATATCCGGTGCAGAGGAAGGAGCCAGCAGGGGAACAGGGAAGTCATAGAGAAATCCACTCAGATCTCCTTGCAGGGGCCATAGATGCGTATCAGGAACCGAGAAGTGGGTTTAAATCATTTCTGAGTTTCCTGAGATTGAACCCCGAAAGCCTGGAGGTTCATCACTTAGGGGTGATGGGAGAGGGACTAAAGACTAAAAGAGGAAGGGCCCTAATATTTCTGCTTAGGAGTGGCCAATGACAAGACCAGACTCCCTGTGCCATGCTGTCCAGGACCTCACCTAAGTCTACTCATTCCTTCCCTAGGAATTCACCTCCTAGCTGTCTTGTTCATCGGCCCTGCTTCTGGCAAGCTCGTGGCCTGATGGGGAGTCTGGAAACTGACCAGGTACATACAGGAACATCTAGCGCAGCCCCGACACTCAGTGAGCCTTCCCAAGTGAGGCGACAGCCCAGCAGACCTGAACAAGGGCGTAGGCTCACTGAGCAATTCTGTCTGTGACTTGCCCTGGGGAACTATGGGGATCTCCCTTCCCAGTCTGAGCTGGCTTGCTAATCAGTGGGAGAAGAGGATTGAGCTCTAAGTTGGCGGGAGGGGGAGGGAGTTGCTAAATTTCCGGGTTCCATGGATGCACCTGAGGAACCACTATAATATCCAGCATGACCCAGCAAGGCTCCAGGCCCCCACCCCTGCCTCAGTTTACTTTTTGTGATGACCACAGAGATGCGCAGTCCAGGTCCCCCCTCAAGGAAGGGTGTGGTGACCTGCGTCAGCAGCAAAGAGCCATCATTAGAGGACACACCCTTCCCAGGATGGCCCCCCTCCAGTGACTGACCGAGGAGGCTGGTGGAGAAAAGGCTCCGCCATCCTGTCCCCTCCCGAGAGCCCTGCTGGAGCACCGTCAGCTGCAGAGTCCCCCTGGGGTGAGCCTGGGCTGTCCCATCCGGCTTCTTCCCCTCACTTCCAAACAGTTCTCATTCCACAGACCCTCCGGGATAAACACGCCACCCACTACACTTGTCTCAGAGCCTGCTTCCTAGAGAAGCCAACCTGAAACACTATTTGATAGAGCAAAATCTGCCCAGAAAGTACCCAAAACAAGAACAGCAATGTTATTTGGTATCGGTCAGTGGTTATTAGTCCACTGCCAAAAAATAACAAACGTCGGAACCAGCCAACGAAATCCCCAGGGAGCCGCCACAGCCGGTGAGAATGGCCAGAGAGGGTCCATCCTCACATGCCCTCCACTACCCCCCCAACCGCCTGTTGGGTCACTAGTTTAGACATAAAAAAAGCAAGTATTAACCAAGTCCAAAAGTAGCATGATTTGGAATGATCTAGAACACTTTGGGTTTTTTGGAACACAGCTGCAAACCCTGAGCTGAGTACCACCCAGAGTAGGTGTTTCTGAACAGCTAGATAATAATTTTAGTGTTATTTTCTGTAATAAGCTCTCTTGGGTATTTCCCAGTGGTTTCCTTTCTTAATTACTCTCACTTGGTGCAGAATTATTGATTTAAGTGCACGGTTTGATCTTTTTTTATCTGCTTCGGGATATTGTTTTCTATGAGAGTCGGGTTTACACGGAAAGCTAAAGAGGTCACCGTCCCCTGAACCCCCAGGGCCTGGCAGGATTTGTTGTAGAAAAATAAATAAATAAATAAATAAGAAAAGAAAAAAAAAAGTAGGAGAAGGAAAACCAGTGAGGGAGGTGAGGGGAAAACAGTAACATCAATCCTCACTAACTGAGCACTTACTGCATGCCAGGAGTTGAGCTGAGAGCTTGACAAAGTGTGAGCTCACAAATACCTCCACGTAATACCATTAGACGGAAGAAGAAGATTGAGCTCTAAATTGGTGGCGGAGTGGGGGAGAAGGGGATGTTGCTAACTCGTGGGCTTCTGTGGATGTGCCTGAGGAGCCATTATGATATCCAGATGTTGAGGAACAACATCTGGCACCCTTTTGGGCAGAGCACGGCTAAGCAGGTGTTTTATCACCTGGACAACCTGGACACCTGTGTCAGCTGCCAGCTGCAGAGCACTCTGATCCCCACTGTGGACAAGGGGTCCTTGGACTTACAAAGGAAGTTCACATTCCTAGTGTCCTGGAAGCCACAGATGGCCATCCTATAAGATGGGTCTTTAATAATCCCACTGGATGCAAGTAAAACTGGGGCTCAGTATAGTTGAATGACTTGCCCAAGCTCCCACAGCCAAAAAGTGGCAGAGCCAAGACTTGAACCCACACCCTTCTGACTCCTAAGCCCGGACATGAGGCCCACACCACCCGCACCTATCAAGTAACACTGCAAAACTCTGGAGGCCAAACTCAAGTTCTAGCTGCCAGTTAGGCAAGGGGTAGGTAAGACGTATCCTGGGGGCCTAGAAGAAAGGCTGTTTGAAACCAACTGTGATCGGATAGTGTGGCCTTCTGATGGATTCACCTTTGGAGAGACCCTGAGGCTTTGTGTGAAGTGTGGGAGCCAGGTGTCTGAGGGACCCCAGGTTAAGGGCGTGCCCCCGGCAGCCCTGAGTGCAGAGTTCCCACGATCCAGAACCCTGGGTTAGCCCCTGAGTGCCCTGACCCCATCTAACCACCATCAAAATTTTGCCCCAAAGAGGAGGGGCAGCTCTGTCATGGAAGCCCATCCCCAAGTCAGGATAGCCTTGCTCCTCCTGCCAGCCCTGGGGTTACTTACCATAGCAACCGTTGGAGGCAGCTGGATTTTCACTAAAGAAGAGGAAGGTGGGAAGAGGGAGAGGGGAGAAAGGAAAGTCCTAGAGGGTGTTGTGATTCGTCTTGTTCTCTCCCCCGTGCCTCTCCAGCGAGGGGGAGAGGGGCCTGAGTCAGTTCAGAGAATTGGGAACACAGAGGGTGACCTCAAGGCTTCCCAGGTACGTCACACTTGGGCACACAGAGAAAGTGGTCAAACTGGCACAGTGCATTGGGGCAAACTGGAGGTAATTTGGGAGTATCTATAGGGAACTAGGTGGAAAAACTATTCCATTTTATTATTACACAATTTTGATAAAAGCGTGATGGAATAGGGAGAATATTAAATATTGAATATGTATAAAACTTTCCAATAAAATCTTTTCAAAAAATTTAATGAGAACCTTGAGCTTTCTTCCATGAACATTTTTTTTTTTTTAATATCAGGCTTTACACGTGAAATGGCCATACGTAATTCTGGATGGGGCTTTTTAATGAGGATCTCTTGAAATTCTTGGAAGTCACTATTGACAGGAAACTTTTGTTCACACAGTACATGATAAAAAATGTAAGAGCATTTTATAACCATTCAAAAATGTGTAACACTTGAAATTATATTAAGAGAACCTAACAGCTCTTCCTTTTCTTTCTCTGACAAATGTAATGTTGAAATTTCTTGTGATAATGTGAATAGGTTGTGAACACAATCAAACGTTTCATACCAAGTATTTCAAAATAATGATGAAGTTCTAATTTGCAGACTATGCCTGTATTATTGGAACTCTGTCCTTGCCGCTAACATAGATGCAACTAAAAGGGCAGATCACCTGCAAATGGACTTAAGTCACTACCTTACATAAAGACAGGGGTTTGGAGCCTTGTCCTAGAGCAGCTCTACCCTGGAGATCCTGCCCAACTTCTTTATCGCCGCCTTCCTACCTTGGCCTGAGCTGGCCTGGGCACTGACCTCCAGGAATGTGAACTTCTCTTATAAGTCCAAGGACCCCTTGTCCACAGTAGGGATCAGAGTGCTCTGCAGCTGGCAGCTGACACAGGTGTCCAGGTTGTCCAGGTGATAAAACACCTGCTTAGCTGTGCCCCGCCCAACAGGGTGCCAGATGTTTTCCACAGCGTGAAGCCTACTGGAACCACAGTGCCTGCTCTGCTTCCCTCTGGGAGACCAGGATGCCTGGGTCCTGTCTGGTAAGGGGACCAACCAACCTGGCTTTCCTGGGGCTGAGAGGTTTCCAGGGATATATTTGTTTGTTTCTCAGTGCAAAAATTGGGAAAACCCCAAGCAAACCGAAATGAGTTGGTCATCCTGCAGGGCCACCTGAAGGCTATAAAATTCAGTATCTCACTGCAAGCCTGTAACCCATCCTCTGCACACGTGCACATGCATGTGGACACACACACACACACACACACACACATATTCGAGAGCTTAGAGAGCTCTGGGCTAGAGCAGTGTTTCTCAAACATTCATGTACATATGAATAACCTGGGGAACTTATTAAAAATGAAGATCCTGAATCAGTAGTCTGGGCGGGGCCCAAGATCTACATTTCTTTTTCTTAAAGATTTTATTCTTAAGTACTCTCTGCACCCAATGTGGGGCCCAAACTCACAACCCCAAGACCAAGAGTCACATGCTCCACTGACTGAGCCAGCCAGGCACCCAAGGTCTATGTTTCAAACAAGTGCCCAGGTGATGTAGATGCTGCTGGTACGTGGACCACACTTTGAGCTGCAAGGGCTTAGGTCACAACACTAAAACCAGAGACGAAACTCCATCACTGTGAGAGGATATTTGCAGCCAGCAGCCCCACAAGAACCAGCAAGAGAGCAGAGATGGGCCATTGAAACCCCTCCCCCCACTTGAAAGCCAACCATTACCAAAGACCCACAGATTTGGAAGATTGTTCTCTGTATTAGACAAGTGTCTTTATGAGGACAGATTTCCCATTACCCATAGGCCTCTCTGAGTCAAGATCAATTGACACCTGCTGGCGTGGGTCATTACAGAGTTTCAGGCAATGGTGAATTCACCAGGCAAGGTCCCTGACCTCATGGTGTTTCAAGCCGGCTAATGAACAGTTCATTGCAACCAAAGCTGTGTGCATGTCTTTATTTGTTCCCGTGTTCACTCATTTATTTACCAAATAATGCCTGAGTGCCTATGTTCTAGGTACTGAAGAAGGATGCTAAGTATGATCCCACTAGGGCAGTCTGAGATAATACAAAATGCTAGCTACATGGGATGACCCTCCCATTTGAAAACAACTAAAATATCTGTTATAAAATATGAAAAATCTTCTTCAATGTAAAATAAGCTGGCAAGAAAGTAAATAATGCATAAGGCAAAATATGCATGGAATGAAGGCAAGAACCAAATAGGTAAGGAGAGTGGCAGCTGTGTTTGCCCAGAGAGCATTCACTGAATCCTGAGAAACATAGCTTTGTTTCTCTGGGGTCCCAGGGCTAAGCTGACAAAGCCCAGGATCTGCCCAAGGTGGAGAGTCTGATAGGAGTACCTCCCCTCAAATAGCTGAGATTTCCAAGAGCTACTCTCTCAGGCTAAGGACAAATGAGAAATACCAACAACCCCTTCCTTTATGGGGACTGGGAGAAGAATGGACTGTCTTAAAACTGAGCACTAAGTAGCAAGTGGAAAAAGTACTGCTGAGAACTTGGAAGCCTCAGGAATCCCTTACACAAGTTTGTAACCTGAATTCACACAACCTGGGTGGTCCCCAAACTCCATAAACCAAGAATTTTATTTACCATGGTTGCTGCCAGTAAGTGGCCCCAGTGGCCTGGCAGATGCAAAAAAATGAAAACAAATATTCTTTGGAAGAATTCTCTGCAATCCCAGGTCTCACAAATTTCCATAAATAGAAATCCAAGGAAAAATGCACAAACCACAGTACAAAACTAAACAAACAGACAAGGAAACAAGGCATTCTGACCAAGAACCAACAGAAACAACTGACAACAGAACCAACTTGCAAGGGTTTCAGGTACTGGACTTATCATACAACTTGTAAAATAATTATGTGTGGTATTTTTTAAGGAAGTAAAAAATAATCTTGAAAATGTATGCAGGGAACAACAACAGTAAGGAATAACTAAGCAGATTTGAAGAAGAAACAAACTTAACATCTAGAAATGAGAAGTATTACAACTGCAGTCAAATACTGGGTGTGCACGCTTCACTACAAATTAGATACAGCTGAAGAGAGAATTGGTGAACTGGAAAACAACTACAAAAAAAATACCAGGGTTAAGCACAACATACAAAAGGATAAGAAATTAAAGGGGGAAATAAGAATGAAGGATAGAGTAAGTATATGTAATATATAGTTAATTTGAATTCCAAAAGGAGAAACACAAGAGAACAAAGCAAAGGCGATATTTTAAAAACTAATAGCTGAGAACTTTTCAGAACTAATGAAAGACATCAGGTTCAAAAGTCCAGTGAATCCAAATAGATTAAATCGAAAGACACCTATGCTTAGACTCAGCATAGTAAAACTTCAAATTCTGAAGTTAATGAGAAGGATTTTTTAAGTTAGAAAGAAAATATTGATTCTCCTTAAAAGGAGTACCACTAGATGATGGCTGGTTCTCAGCTGCAGCCATGGAAACTAGAAGAAAATGGAATGTTATTTTTTAACATGCTGAGAAAATAAATAAACGTCAACCCAAACCCAAAATTCCACACCCGAAGAAGATATCTGGAAAGATCAAGTGTTAGATAAAAACATTTTCAAATATACAAAAATTGAGAGTTTTCCATGAGCAGACCTTCGATGAAAGTTGTATAACGGGGGGAAAAAAGAATTCCAGAAAGAAGTTCTTAAGAGTAAAGAAGAAATGATATGTGTAAATTTAACCAAATATTGACTAGCTTAAATTATGTAAAAAGTAATGTATCAAGAGAATATTTAAAATATAGAATTAAAATACATGACAAGGGACTCCTGCTTCTGCTCATGAAGGGTTAAACTGTTTTAGGATTTTCCCTATCACCAGAAACAATTAGAAAAATATACCAAAAGGTAGGGGTGGGGGAGATAGAAAAACAAATGTGTTCACACATTGGAAAACACAGCACAGGACTGTGTCCTAAAAGAAAAGAAACCAATGAGATGTGCACTATGATTGTCCCAGCAAACCTCTTGGAGACAGTTTCCAGGCTGCAGTTCAGGGACAGGTAATGCAAACAAAGCTCAATGGTCTCACCAAGTTGAATAGATGGATATCAGAGTTTAAGGAAATTAGTGTGGCTAAAATTTGTGAAGCAGCCTGCCAGAGAAAAGGGACATGCACGAAGAGAGAAAGAAATAGAGAGAGAGATCCAGAGACCCACAGAGGGGATCTCTTTGAATCTTAGAATGAGTACTGATCTGTACATGCATAGAGTGAAAATCTATAAGGTCAAGATAAAAAGAAACCACTGGAAAGTTAGCAGACTAAACAAGTCCGGGAACCCACACAGAGAGGGGAATAGTTCGTGGTCCCACTATGCACAGTCGGACACTTCAGAATACATAGGGCATTGGATAGGGTCCTTAGAAGGGTCACGAGTTAGTAGTTGGCCCTAAAGTAGCTCTGCTTTCAAGTCAACATAACAAAACTTAAAATTATCCCTTGAAGGGATCAGAAGGATCCCCAGTAACTTAACTGTGTGCCAGAATAAAATCCAATACTCTATGAAGGAATCCACCCAAATCCAGCATCTGACAACAGAAAACGCATAATGTCCATATACCAGCTTTATTGCTTCTTAGCTCTAAATGCACCCTTCATTGCCCTGCTTTGTGAGAGCTGGACCCTGAATGCTTGGTGTTATCTTAGATTTTGTCTTTATTTTTTTTATTTTTTTTTAAGATTTTATTTATTTCACAGAGGGAGAGAGATCACAAGGAGGCAGAGAGGCAGGCAGAGAGAGAGGGGGAAGCAGGCTCCCTGCTGAGCAGAGAGCCCGATGCGGGCCTCGATCCCAGGACCCTGAGATCATGACCTGAGCCGAAAGCAGAGGCTTTAACCCACTGAGCCACCCAGGCGCCCTAGATTTTGTCTTTAAAGGGTGCTGAGGTAGGTGGGAAGGTGTCACTGCAAGATCATGGCTGAGGAAGAAGTTTCTTTTCCTGGTTCTGGTGTAGTTTATCCCCACAGATGTCAAGCTGCTTAGGAGGCCTGGTGGCATTCGTTCTCCAACAACTTCTCTAAACACCTAATAGACCACTTCCTGAACCAGCACCAGGCTCCTGGGACCCTGGCCTCTTGGCAACCTGGCAGTGGATCCTGCAGACCAGCTAGGACCCATATTCCTCCTCTAGTGGGTATTTCAGCAATCAAGCAGGTTGCTGAAATGGAAATCTCTGGCATAACCCTCTGGAAAGTTTCTTCTCCATTGGCAGGCTGTGTGTTCATATGGCCATGATACTCTCTCCAACAAGATGTGACTCAAAGGGGGCAGAGTTGAAGATGCCTCTTTCAAGTTCTTCATTTCTGCCTGTCAACACTCCCTCAGCCCTAGATGAAGGGCTTCCTGCATTCATTATTCCTAATTCCTCAGAGTCCTCCTTTATCCCTTGTAGTAACTAATCACATGGGATTAGTTTATAATTACTTGTATTAAATTGTCCCTGTTCAAATTGATGATGAGATTTCTGTCTTTACCTGGCCCTTGACTGATATATCCAGCATCCAAGCAAAAGTTACTAAACATACAGAAAAGCTAGCATTGAGTAAATATGATCATAACCAGGAGAAAAAGAAATTAATTAATAAAAATGACCCAGAAATGGCTGACAGGATAGAATTCATCATCAATGACTTTAAAACAATATAAATTACATACAAATGTTAAAAGATTTAAAGGAGAATATGAATACAATGAGGACATAGAATGGAATTTATACAATAAAAGGACCCAAGGGCCACATAGAGATGAAAAATACAAATCTGAAATGGAAAAAACATTCTGGTTGGGATTAACAGTAGATTAAATGCTGCAGGAAACAAGATTAGACAGCTTGAGAACATAGCATTAGAAACCATCCAAATCAGGACCAGAGAGGAAAAAGTCTTGGGGGTGGGGGTGGAGAAATGAACAAGTATCAGTCATCCATGGGACAATGTCAGGGTATCTTACATATGTATCATCAGAGTCTTGGAAAGGGCAAGACAGAAAAAAATATTTGAAGAAAAAATGGCTGAAACTTTCCCAGGTTTGATGAAAATTATGTACTCATAAATCATGAAGCTCCATGAACCCCAAGCAGAATAAAGATAAAGAATAACATATCAAAGCAAAGCTGCTGAAAAGCAATGGTAAAGAGAAAAATCTTAAGAGTGGCCAGAGACAAGAGATATTGCATACTAAGGGGGAAAGAATTAAGAATTATGGAAGATTTCTCACAGAAACAATACAAGGCAGAAAACAATGACTCAAAATCTTTGAAAACTATCTATTTAGAATTCTAAAGCAAACAAAAATCTCTTTCAAAAGCAAAGGCGGAAATAAAGACTTTCAGACAAAATCTGGGAGAACTTACCATCAGTTAGCCTCCACAGCAAAAAAAAAAAAAAAAAAATTCTTCACTGGGGCGCCTGGGTGGCTCAGTCCATTTAAGCACCTCCCTTCAGCTCAGGTCATAATCCTGGGGTCCTGGGATCAAGCCCCACATCAGACTCCTTGTGCAGCAGGGAGTCTGCTTCTCCCTCTGCTTCTGACTGCCTCCTGCTGGGCACTCTTTCTCCCTCTCACTCTCTCTCACATAAATAAAGAAAATGTTTAAAAACAAACAAACAAATAAATAAACAGAAAGTTCTTCGGGCTGAAGGAAAATGATACCAAGTGGAAATTTGGATTTGTACAAGGGAATGAAGAACGCTCAACAATAAAGAGAAACAGACCACTGATACAATCAACATGATTGAATCTCAACAGTCACCTAAGTGAAAGAAGCTAGACACAAAAGGCTACATATTGTATGATTCCATTCACACAAAATTCAATAAAAGGTAAAACTATAATGACAGCAATAGTTCAATGGTTGCCAAGGGCTAGGAATGGAGAAAGTAGATAGGCTACAAGAGGGCTCAAGGGAACTTTTGGGTTGATAGAGAGGTTTTATATCTTCAGTGTGATTGTGGTTACCGAACTACACATTTGTTAAAACTTATCAAATGGTTTTTCCACTAGCATGAATATATAGACTGTCATGCATGCGGGTTACATGAAATAAAATATTTCCTAATTAAAAAAAAAACTTATCAAACAGTATACTTAAAATGAATGAAGTTTAGGGACTCCTGGGTGGCTCAGTCAGTTAAGTATCTGCCTTTAGCTCAGGTCATGAGCCCAGGGTCCTAGGATCGAGCCCCGCATCGGGCTCCCTGCCCAGTGGGAAGCCTACTGCTCCCTTTTCTTCTCCCTCTGCAACGCCCCCTGCTTGTTCTCTCTATCTCTCTCTCTTTCTCTCAAATAAATAAAATCTTTTAAAAAATGAGTGAAGTTTATTGTGTGCAAATGATAACCTAAGTAAAGTTGATTATTTAGGAAAAAAAACAGAAGATCATATATAATGCTTTAGATTTAAAAATGCATCACAACAACCACAGAGAAGTTTAAAAGGCCAATGGAATTAAAGCGTATTTAAGGAATTAAGTGTGTTTTTCAAGAGAAGGGTCAAGATATTGATTAACTTTAGATTTAGATAAACGGAGAAAAGAATTTGTTATTTCTAAGGTTACCACAAAAGGAATAGAAATGAATATGTAATTTCTAATCAGTGTAGGGGAAAAGATGTAATAGATAAAAAAATATATATACTAATCAAAAGAAGGGGTAAGAAGCATATAGTGGGTGAGACAAATAGGAAGCACAAAATAAAATGGCAGCTATAAATTCAAATACATCAGTAATTGCAAGACATGTATATGGGCTAAAAGATGGAACCATAAATTAAACAAATTCTACCCAAGAAGGCAGGTATTGCTATGTTGACATCAGACAAAATGGACTTTAAGGCATGCCTGGGAAACATGAACACTTCATGGTGATAAATGGTCACCAGAAATACATAACAACTTTAAAATTGTACACGGTAGGAGTGCCTGGATTTAGGGGTGCTCATTAGGTTAAGCGTACAACTCTTGATTTCAGCTCAGGTCACGGTCTCCCCTGAGCTCCATGTTGGCCTCTGCATCGAACATGGAGCCTGCTCTGAATCTCTCAGAGAGAGATTCTCTCTCTCTCCCTCTGCCCCTCCCCCTACTTGTGCACACGCTCGCTCTAAATAAATAAATAAAATCTCAGAACTGTATACACTTAAATATAAATTCTCAAAGTCATAAAGAAAAAAATGACAGAACTTACGTGGAACTAGACAAATCCATAACCATGGGACGAAATCATTAACAAACCTTTCTCGGTAATCACTAGAATAAAGAGAATTTTTTTTAAATCAAGAAAGGTATTTTGCCAATCTGTTCAACTTGACTAGATGGACACATGTAGCCCACATTGTCAATTACTGCAGAAAATACATTCTTTCTGATTATTGCCCCCAGGCCATAGCTGGGACGCTGAGGCTCAGGGTAAATTTCTGATTTGTCCAGCAAGATGCAGGGGAACAAGGGCTCCAGTTGAGTCTCCTGTCACCTAAATCCCTAATTTTCTGCTTTTCCTGGATGGTTCAAAATGCCTCCCGCTCCCCTCCGTACAAGGGCCTGGTCCCAAAGCTATCTCCGGCTTCCGAAAGCCAGCTCAAGGCCAAGGTGACATTGCCGAAGGCTGAGGTGTTACCAAAGAAGGAAGAAAGCAGGAAGCAATACCGGAAGAAAGCATTGTTGCCTGAGGCTGTGATGCTAAAGTTTACCAGAGGAGGAAGCTTCCAATAGTCGGGTGTGGTTGGCTGGCTGTTCCCAGACCCACTCCAGGAAGCTCAAAAATCCAGGCTTAAGAAAACTCTATAACCTTTATCACTGGAGACAGTGGGCTTCCCTGGGCCTTCAAGAGGAAGATGTTCTGGGTTCCCACACTAAAAATGGTCCTTTATGAATGGAAAAGGAGCATGAATGCAGGTACCCTAACGGGGGTAGAAAGGCCAAGTCCATCTAACCTGGAGGTGGTGGCTGAGCAGCTGGCTTGGGGCCACCCCAGGAAGCCATTTCCCCATGACGTGAGATGATCTTGGGAATATGGCCCAAGATGGCAGGTCAACTCATCCAGCTTCTACTCCTAAGAGTTGCTCCTCCAAGGGCACCCGGAGTCTTCAGGTACCGTCCTGCGGGTAGGCCAGGTCCTTATGCTTAGCGGCCATTCCGTGAGCATTTCTGGTTGTCCTTCTACTTCTCTCCCTCAATTAGCCCTCAGTTCTAGCCTTGGCTAGATAAGAGGACAGCATCGGCAGCCATGTCATGTCCTTCAGGTGGAACTTCGTGCACTGGGAATGGTTCAAATTAGAAGAGCCTGGGAGGCTCAATCAGTTAAGCATCTGCCTTTGGCTGTGGTCATGATCCCAGGATCCTGGGACTGAGTCCCATGTTGGGAATCCCTGCTTGGCGAGNTCCCCCCTCCCCCCCCCCCCCCCCGCCACTCCTGCTCTGTCTCACGTGCATGTGCACTTACTCTCTCTCTCAAATAAATAAAACAGTTTAAAAATAAATAAATAAATCATTTTTAAAAATAAATGGAAGAGCTTACCCAAAAAAGCATTTGTTCAATAAATGTTCATCGAGCAGTCATCGTATTCCAGGCACGTTGCTGGGAACAGTGGGCAAAATGGTAATGATGATAAGGCTCCTACTGCCGATGACTCTGTGCCATAACAGCCTGCACATCCTGAGGGCTCCCTGGGTGTCAAGCACCGTGCTCGGCACTTAAATGCACAGCCTTGTGCAGTCTTCCGAGTAGCCCTCTGAGGCAGGTATTAGAATGATTATCTCTGTACAGATAAGGATGTGAGGGCTCAGAAAGGTTAAGTGATGTGCACAAGGTCACACAGCAAGTAGGGGCAAGGATCACACCAGAACCTAGAACCTCATTTTTTATCACAATTGTCTCCAAGATGAGTATGACCCAACTGCATGTTTCAAGTCCTAGAAGCAAACAGCACAAGTAGACAGCGGAGGTGGGCAGGTGGGCAGATCCAAGGTTTCGATGGAGCACTTTGGAGCTCTGTGAAGGCTAGCTGGTTGTCTGTGCATGCCCGGAGCAGGCAGGCTGCAGGCCCCCAGGGCAGCCAGGTCCTCAACATGGGCATTAGTTCCCCAGCTGCACCTACACACACACACACACACACACACACACACACACACACACAGAGGAAGCCCACCTCCATGACCACTCAGCCCACAGCTTCAGCCAGACTCCCTGCTGGTGGGTCCTAGCCTTGGCCACCTGCCTGTGAGGATGTGAGGATGTGAGGGTTTTCCAGCCCTCAGGAAACAGGAAATCATGTGTGTTCTCAATATGTCTGTGAAGGTGCTTCTCCCATATCTTTTCCTTCCCAACAAGGAGAGGTTGGAAATTCTTCCCCAGGGAGGGATTGAGGTTTGTCCCAGATAGGACCCTCTGGGATGATGAGAAGTGGAGCCCAGGGAGCCCCCAAGAGCACCAGGGAAGAGGGACCGGAATGCTGGAGTGCTGTTGGTGAGAAGAGTGAGCAGGTGGGAACACACAAACGGAGGAAACCTGCCATGAAAAAAATTGAGAGGACGGGCCCCAGGTGTGGGGACCAGGCCAGGAAGTAACTCCTTAGGTTCTCAGCCATCAAAGCACTACGCACAGAAGAAGTGGGGGCAGGGCCAGTCTTGCCTGCGTGGTGCTCTGACCACCATTTCCTGGCTAGGAAAAGGTGCCTCTGTGTCAGCAGGAAACAGCCCTGTGGAGGTGTGACTAATAGGAAGGGAAGTATGCTTTGTAAACTGTAAAATTCTATACACATGTTTGTTTGCCTCAGAAATTGTAACAAGTGGTCAGGCAGGTGAGGCACCGCAGCAAAGAAACAGGGAAGTCCATGCAGAATGAGAAAGAATCATTGACTATGGTTGGGGTAGGGCAGGGGAGAAATGGTGGACGTGAAATCCTGGGACAAAATTCAGCCCAACCCCCCCCCCATAAGTTTTCTTTTTTTGCAGGGGAGGGTGCGGAGAGGCAGAGGGAGAGGGAGAGAGGGGCTGATCTCACGCCCCCTAAGCGGAAATCAGGAGTTGACGCCTAACCCACTGAGCCACCTAGGCACCCTTCAACTCCCCAGGCCTTTTCAGAACAGCCTGGGAGGGCATGAGCTGCCTCAGGTCTCATCCTGATCCCTAAGAGGCCTTGCCCACTTCTTCATGAAGGTCCCAGGAAAGTGAGCAAGGGGGGCGTACCTGTTTCATTCACTCTTTTATCCATTCAACCAGTGTTCATTCGACACCTATTATGTGCCAGGTCCTGTAATAAAAGGTGTGATTACAACTGTGGTAAATGCTATAAAGGAGATGTACACAGTGCTATAAATATGATATACAAATATGAGATATACAATCAGTTATATCCAGGGTTATACTCGGGACAGCAGGTAAAACCAAGGAAGTGTTGATAAGTAAGCTGAGAGCCAAAGGATGAGTAGATATTAATTAGGTAAAGAGGGGAGTAAGAGGGACCCAGGCATAAGGAACGGTCTGGTCTGCGCTAATGCCCCCCTGGGACAGAAAATGGCATTATCTTTTGTTGCATAACAAGTCACTCCAAAACGTAGTGGCTTAAAACAACAACCACTTTTTTTTTAACCCACCATTTAGTGGGTCAGCAATTTGGGCTGAGTTCTGCCAGGCAGTTCCAACAATTCAGGTCATGCTGTGGCTGCTCTTGGCTAGGACTCCCTCCTGCGTCTGAGTCAGTTGCCAAGCCAGGGGAGAACTGACCGACCTTGCCTGGGGAGCTTCGGTTCTTCACTTCATGGTCTGCATTCCTGAGCAAGCTCTGCTGGGCTTCCTTCACATGCAGCAAAAGGCTCCTACCAGGCAGCCAAAAAGGACGACCTCCAAAGGTACGTTTTGTGTCTCCGTACCCACCACACCTGCTGTTGTCTCATTGGCCAAAGCAGGACACAGGTCTAAGCCCAGAGTTGGGTGTGAACAAATTAGGGGCTAGAGCCACAACAGTCTATCTCAGTGTGTTCGAGGAATTGAAAAAAAGAGGAAGACGAGAGGTGAAGAGTGAAGAAGACCATGGTGAGGAAAAGCTGGGTGGTGGAACCAAGACACGCAAGACCTCCAAGAGGACAGGAGTCTTGGAGTCTGGGAATTTGGTTTCAGTGTAGCTGATCATCACAAATAAATCCCTAGAAGGTAGAACTGCCCTGGGAGAGCCAGTAAAATGGACTTTCTGAGCTTGAGACACTGGGGACAGGATGTGGAACATGATCCACCCCCACCCCATTCCTGCCCGCAGCTCCCACTGCTGTAAATGCCTCATACCTTCTCGCCTCTGTGCCTTGTGCCTGTGCCTCTGTGCCTTGGCCCCTGCTCCCCTCTCAGTAGGAGACAATCTTCCCACACCCAGTGTAGGGCCAATGCCTGCCTCTCCAAGACTCGCTTCAGGTAGCTCCACCTCAAAGAAGCCCTCCCTGACCACTCTTAAGTCCCCAAGACCAAAGACACATCAAATGACACTGTGAGGCCCAGGGGAAAGCCTGTGCCTTATTGCAGTGGCCTTGTGGTTTCTAGGACCAAGTTCATATGGGACCCGGCCCTGCCTGTGTGGCACACACCTGGGGAAACGTGCTTCACCAGGGCTGTACCCATCTTTCTATCTGTTTGCCGTCCATGAGACAGTCTTTCTTGAAGGAGTATCCATAACCCCAGGGCCTGTACACAGAAGAGTCAGAAATACTTGAATGAGTGATCCTATCCCTAAATAGGACTTGCCTCTAAAGGTCCAATGTCATTAATGCCACCTGTCATGGTAGTTGGGTGACCAATAGCTCCAGTGTCTCCCAGTTGCACCATGAAGCCACCCACCCAGAGGAGAGAAGCATCCCAGCTCTAGGACAGTCCGAGGCAGGGCAGTGGGCAAGTAGAGAAGGGACCGACCTGGGAGACAGGTACCACAGTACCATTTACTGTAACAGGGGAAGAACCGACCTGCCGTGACCCCCACTAGAGGCCTTCCCCAGGTGCTAGAACAGCTGGCCACGGGCCCTGAGGGAGCGATCCCTGAGCACTGGTGCCGCGAAATGAAGTTATAGGTTGGCTCACTCACCACAGGGTAGAGAAGAAGAGCGGGTGAACCAGGGGCTGAGAAGAGGGCACCAGGCCCCGCCCACCAGTCCTGACAGACTTTTCCAAACTGTTCTTGAAGCCCGAGGGTGTAAATCACACTGACTCCCTTTTGCAGAGAGGAAATCTGAAGTCCAGAGAGATAAGCCTTTGACTCATTGGCCCCCTGAGAAGTCAAGGCCGCCCAGATAGCGGACTACATTTCCCAGCCTCCCCTGGGGGTTACCTGCGGCCCCGCTGACCAGGTTCTAGCCAATGACACATGAGTGTAAGTGACGTCTACAACATTGGGGGTTTGCTCACAAATGGCAGAGCTGTGCCCTCCTTCCTTGTTTTTCTCCTTCCCATTGCCTAGTGAGCCATCTTGGACAACAGAGGCAAAGGCAACACCTCAGAATAAAGGAATAGCGACAAGATGGAAAGAGCCTGGGCCCCTCCTATCTGGGCACACAACCCGAGGCTACCGAATGGGCCTGGACCTGCTGAAGCCAGCACACGCTGTTAAGCGAAGAGGAAACAACATAGCCTGTCTTGATGAAGCTACTTTTATCGGAGCTAGCTGCGATGGCCACAAAATTCGTATCCTCCTGACTCATAGACTATAGCCAAGGAGTGAGTTTCCTCAGGAAGCCCTGGACCCCTGGGACTGCTTGATCCGAGGGGCTCTCATTGTCCTAGGACAACAGGGCAATGACCTCCCACCCAGGGACCAGCTCTTTTCTTGAAATAGCTGGGGAAGTTGCTCACTTGGAGGAAGCTGCTCGATTGGAGGAAGCTGCTGGACAGCCAAGGATGGAAGGGGAAATACGCACAGCTGATAACCCGCCAGGGCCGATACCAGTACACCTGCACTACTGGTTACAACCCTGAAATACTTCCAGGCCCGCTGACCAGCAGCCGCTGCCTTGCGCCACCCCAGCCCGGGCATGGGCCCCCTCCCAAGCCATCCAGGCCCCAGACCCAGCAATTAAAGGGGCAACACCTGGCACAGGAAGGGCCCACCCGGACCTCACCCCGACCTCTGGACATGGCATCAGCAAGCCACACCGCTTGTTAAATATTTTGAACATCACCCCTGGTTCTAAGGTGCCTGGTCTCCACCAACTGGATGCAAATGAACCACTGAACTCAGTGTTGACAGTGATAGGGTAACACATGCTCTGAAAGCCAGAGACGGGCCGCTGAAGCCCACCTCCACCTCCTCCTCTCTCATCCCCCAAACCAGAAAAGCTTGGCCCCACCCAAGCCTGCCCTTGCCCCTTCAGAATGGCCCACAGTCACACCCAGATATTATTGCACTCTTTTATTTACAGAAAACACAGATAAAGCATTTCAACGTTCATTTAGCAAACTGATCCACTTTTTTTTTTTCTTTTTGGCACAAAGAAATATCACAGATGGACCCCAAGATCAATCAGAAACCCATAAGATTTATCAGCCGTCACTGGTCCAGGGGCAGCCACAAGACTCAGACAGACAGACAGACAGCATCGCCACAGACTGGAAAAAATAAACAAGGTCCACATTCACCTCACAGTAAAAACCTGCTCACGGGCAGGCAAGGGCAGGCTGGGGGGGAGTGGGCACGGATTGTTCTCTGCTGGCGGGGCGGGCAGTGGGCACTGGGGGCAGAAGCAGGATGGGGAAGGATTAGACACCATTCATAAATTAGAGAGAGGTGGCCTTTTTGTTTCTACCCTCTTACCTTGTGCAAGTAAGACAGTGCAAAACTACCAGAGCCTGACCACTGGGAAACTGGAAATGCGGC
>LNAC01000205.1:842669-861507 GCA_002007465.1 Ailurus styani
GGGGGGTGGGGGGCAGGGGCAAACACTCTGGAGCATAGAGGAAGAGGTTCATTCTGTTAAGAAAGGGGGTCCCCAAGTTCCCTGGTGCAGGTCTGCCCTGAGCATCCTATCAGTGGCTCATGTCATCCTCGGTAGCCCCAGGAAGAGGCAAAAACATGGGGCAAATAGTAACACCTCTGTTTCAGAGGTAAGCGCGCCATGGCTCCTAGGGGACAGTCGGCCCGTCACAGAGATAGGTGCCCGGAGTCCCCGCTGCCAGGGCAGCCTGCCCCCCAGAGCTCCTGTGGCCACTCCATCCACCCACCTCCCCTGTCATTGGCCAGGCCCTGCCTCCTTGGTATGGGTAAGAAACTTCTCATGACCAGAGGTCATTTCTTGGCAGGCGACAGCTGTAGGCAGTTCCTTCTCGGGGCTGAGTCTCCCAAGACCCTAAAACAGCCCTGCTTCTCATCCTTACCCATCCACCCCCTGCTCAAATCCACGCCAGAAATGCCATCTCAAAAGGCCCACAGAGCCCCTAACCCCTGGAGGCTCTTGCTAGGTCTGAGCATCCCCCTAGAGCCCAAGAAGCAGGTGAGGGAAACACCCAGAGTTATTGCAACAAGCCCATCTGGCTTCCTGGGTGTTCCAGAAAAAATTAAAATAAAAATACAAAATCTCCACTGGAGGTGAGTTATCTTTGTCTCTCTCCAAAGTGGATCAACTGTTCTTGCTCAGACATTCTCCAAGCAAACCCAGAAGCCATCTGTCCTAGAAGGGTCTCTTCACATTAATGATTAGCTCCTCACCCTCTCAGAGAAAGACATCTTTTTAAAGGGCAAAATCAGCCAGCTGCAGCCTGCAGGGCCCTGAGCCAGGCCGTGGAAACAGGAAAGAGACACACTCTAGGGTACGGGGCTCCCCGTCCCGCTCCTCGGGTCAGAGAATAAGCAAGGACGGTCAGAAAGAGGACCCTACTGGCCTACTGGGTGGTACGTGAGGGTGGGGAGGATGCGGCACCCCAGGCCCGGGATCCAGGTCCTGCTGCAGAGGGAGAACATTCAGGCAAAGGGGAGACATACAGAAAGAACATTGAAATAGGGTCCCTGAGAAAGGTTGCAGAGGTACAGACATCTGTTTCAACCCACTGAGCAGGTGGGAACTTAAGTCAAGGCCCCACTGACAGAAAAATTGCCATTCCTCCCTCCACTGGTCCCTGCTGACACTCCCTATCGTCCAGGGATATATTGTGGGTAGGAAGGGTGTCTCTTAGGTCGTGAGAACAGCCTTCTGACTGGGGCCTAGAACAAGGCACCAAAAAGTTGCCCCTCAGCCTGGTCCAGGGCCCTCCCAGCAAGGTGTTCCTAGACAATCCTGGATGGAGGCAGAGGGATGCCCTAAGCTTGCTTTAGAGTGTTCCCCTTGGTGAGGAAGCCATTCCCACAGGGAAGCAGGTAAACAGTGGGCTCTTCTCACCCCCTATCCAGACCTCCATTTTAAATGGGGATGGTAATAGTATATATTTCCTTGAGTTGTTGAGAGGACTAAGGGAAATGAATGTATTAAATAAAGCATTTAACAATGTAGCAAGCACATAGCAGATACTCAATAAATGCTAGTTATTATCATTAGCTTTACTAGTTGACTTTAAGACTGCCTGGAAAGCGTTCCTCTGTCACCTCCTTCCCCACTTCCTACCTGTTATTGGCTCCTCCACCAATGACAGGTCTGCTCAACCTTGGAAACAAACAAAAAATCTGGGCTTCTAGAATGGAGACTTCAGGCCCTGCCTGGAGATGGGCAAGGCCTTTAGAGCCAGAAGTGGAGAATGGAGGAGAGTGGGGGGTGGGGGGTGGAGGGGGCCTGTGTCCCCAGGGACAGCTGCACACAGCAGATGAGGGCCAGAGTCAGATAGTGCAGGATCTGGGAGGGACCATGCAGGGCTCAGACAGGTGTCCGTGAGAGAAACTGCAAGGAGAGTCTAGGCAAAACCAGGTTAGAGGGAGGCGTACACAAAGGCCCACTACAGCACTGCATAGAGTGGCTCTTGGTTCAAGTCTGTCCCCCTGGAGTGGTTGGGGCGGGGGGAGAAATGAACCTCGACAAGTGGGGAAAATGTTAAGGGCATGCAGAGAGAACTGTGAGCACCTTCTGGTTGGGCCCAGAGAATGAGGGGCCTTTTGACAAAAGTGCAACCTGGGAGGACCTTCCCGGAGCCTCTCGGCCAATTCCACCTCTCATTGCTTCTACTCCAGACCCCTTCCCACAGGAGTCAGGGGGCTGAGCTCTCCGGGCACACTCCTTCAGGCAGGGCAAGCTGCCTGCTGTCTGACCAGCCCTTGTTCTGGTGCTCTGGTATAGCACAGGGACCCCAGGGCCTGTGGCTGGGCCAACGCTTCCCCCAGAAGGCCAAGTCCCAAGTCCCACTGAACCCGCTAAACAGCCCAGAGAGCAGAAGAAACCACAGGTAAACCCTGATGCTCCACTTGCCTTTTTTATTTTTTATTTTTTTATTTTTTATTTTTTTTTTTTTTTAAGATTTTATTTATTCATTTGACACAGAGAGAGAGATTACAAGTAGGCAGAGAGGCAGGCAGAGAGAGAGGAGAAAGCAGGCTCCCTGCCGAGCAGAGAGCCCGATGCGGGCCTCGATCCCAGGACCCTGGGATCATGACCTGAGCCGAAGGCAGCGGCTTTAACCCACTGAGCCACCCAGGCGCCCTCCACTTGCCTTTTTTAAATACTGGCTGAGCACTCTGGCTTTCAGGGGTGACCCTGACACCTGTTCTGACCCTGGGCTAACCTTGACACAGCCCCCAGGGCTGCCCCTCGGTCAGGGCTGAGTCTGGGCTGGTCTGCTGTTCTCCCACACTAACTCTTGCTCCAAGCCACCCTGCCTTGTGTCACCCCAGGCACCAGAGCCTGGCCTGATGCCTTCCTACTCTCCCTACCTCTCCCTCACCTGTGTGGAGAGCACCTTCCCAGCTCTAATGTCTGGCTTCGAGTCCTCTCTCCTGCCAGCCTTTTGCCCCAGCTCCCTTGCAGGAAAGTGGAATTCATTATACCTTTCACACCCCCATCTGTTACCATTTTGCCCCTTTGAATGTCTGTGCATCTGCGTCTCCCACTAGACAAGGGGTGCCTTGAGGTCACAGCCTTAGCTGGTCAGGGCATCCTCCCAATGGACCCCAGAGCAGGACACTGGGAACTCAGACCCTAGTCTGAACCAACACACCCTCCCATCTGTCCATCCTTCAGGGCACTGAGAAGCCCAGCCTGACCTTTGAAGGGACAGAACCCCACACACAGAACTGCAAACAAGTCTGATGATTCACCGTGACAAGCACTGCCCCCTTCATTTCAGGGAGATAGGAAAGGCTCAGCCCCAAATGCCAGCATCTGTGTTGTTGTCCTTCTGAAGTTCCAGCTACACCCACACAAGCTATAGTTCTCCAAATGGCACTCACTCCCTCACCCACACTGTCACCCACCCCTCCCACACACACCCCCATCCCAGCCCAGGGTTGGGCCTCTGACCGGCCTGGGGCGGGTAGGGGGGGACCTGGCAGCCCCGCGCTGGCCTAGAGTGTTACAATTTGCCCTGAACTAGAAGCCAGCAGCCAGCAGCCAGCAGGAAAAGGCAGGGAGGGAGAGAGGACTAGGTTCCTACAAGGAGGAGAGTTTCCAAGGGCAAGATGTGGGAGAGAAGCTGGGGGGAAAACCAACAGAACACCTAAGGGTGCCCCATACATTCACAGATGGCTTCCTGGAGAAGAGCCTCAGCTGTGGCTCTGGGATTCCCAGGGGTGACACGCTGGGAAGGACCCTGTGTCCAGGCAGGAAGTGGGCACCTTTTTTTCTGGACGGATCATTCATACATTCGACACAGAGGAAGTGCCCAGGGAGGGGTCACAATCCCAGCCCCAGGGCGGGGGAGGGGGTCATTGTCCCAGGGGACAGGCACTGTCCTAGAGGTGACCATCCTGTGCTTCAGGAGGACAGAACCTGAGACACAAATCTTGTTATGCTTTTGGCAAAGAACTCCCAGACCCTAGAGGCTGACTCAGGGCAGAGGCCGGGACCGGGGTTTTCCAGGGCCTGATGTCAAGTAGGAGGAAGATTCTGTAAGAGCAATAGAAAGAAGTTCACTTTTACCAAACATCCTCAGTTCATCTGCACGGAAACCCTCCGTTCCCAGCTTTGGGAATGGACAAGCTGCCTTTATTTTATTAAAGTTTATAGGGAGCTGTTCGTACCTAACACCGCGTTCACCCTCTCTAGATCTCTGCGAGGAAGGCCCCAGCTCCCTTCTTTTCAGGATGTGTAAGGTGAGGCTCTAGGAGGCTTCTCCAAGACCACACTGTGTGGAGTCACACCCAGGACGCTGTGCTGGCCCGCGTACGTTGTGATGAGCGGCCGGGCTGTTGTGGAGGTGCCAGGCAGGGAGGGGACCGTGGGCTGAGCACTGTAAGTCACCGGGGAGAACGGGCCAACTGCGGGCGCCCTGGGGAAGGCCGGCAGACATGACCTTGGGCCCGGGGTTGGCTTTAAGTGCTGATGGGTCGATAAGGGGCTCTAGCAGAGGGCGCTTGGCCTTGATGCACTGGAAGAGAAGTCACCAGGAAAGATGAGAGACCATCCCCTCCTTCCGTCTAGCGGCAGATCACATCACCAGTACTGGATTCACTTCCAGTGGTCACAAAGTGAGCGCTGCCCCTGTCCTCCAGCAGGGGCCTGGGTCAGGCACTCGAAGGACAGGACGTGGTGGATGGGTCATTGCGGGGGAGGGCTCCGACAGTAGGTTCAAGGGCAAGAAGGTGACAGGAAAACCTAACTCCCCACCGCTCCCCCTGCTGAGGGTCCAGGCAGGTGGTGAAAGAAAAGATAACCAAGCTATGGCTGGAACTATTCCAGACAAGGAGAGGAAGAGAGGACGACCCCGAAGCTGCATCTGACAGCTCCCAAGAGGATGATGGAGGATGATGGAGAGCGCTCGGCAGATGGGCTGGCGGCAGGGAGGCCAGTGGGGAGAGGAGGGGCGGAGAGCAGCGCGGGAGACCAGGGGCCCCAGCCAGACACTCAGGGCCGGCAAGCTGAACCGGGCCCCCCCTCCACTGCCGCAGGACGGCTTGGTCTCACCTCCACCAGCCTGCTGCCCATCTTCGATCTCCTGAGCTTTGCCAGGTCACGCTGCCCAGCCCCACCGTGAGCCTTCCCCACTCTTGTCCCTTCTAAAGGAGCCAGAGAAAACAGCTAAGGCCTCTACCCGGAGGTTGCAGGGGGGGGATGCCTGAGGGAGCAAGGGAGAGGGGCCCAACAAGGAGAGGATGGCAGTGGGGCCTCACTTAAACTGGAAAGGTGAAAAATTCAGAATAACACGGAAAATAAGCCAGACCAATGTTTCCCACCGTGCATTCCACACAGCGGGTATTACCAAAAATAAAGGCTCCTGTGTCCAAAGCAGTTTCAGAAAAGTAGAATTAAGCAGGTTTTTACGGCAGGACTTCTCAGAGCCTTTAACCGGCTCTGATGCACGTCGAGTCTCCAAAAGGGAGAGACACTCTGCAGCATTTCTCGAACTGTTTTGAACCCTTTCATCGCAGAGATTTCTCAGGACCAGGGTTCTGTGGAACGTGCTTTGAAAAAAACACAGGATGGAACTGAGCAATCCAGATTCCAAGCTGGGTAGTTTCAGCTCCCAAGGAATTCAGCGACCAGGTGAGACCGACAGACTTCCCGCAGAAGGACAGACAAGAGGCAGGAGAGGTAGCTGGGCTGCCCTCTCTGGGGTGGCTTCTCAGCCCGCCCCGCCACCCCAGGGGCCTCTTTCAAGGATCAAAGGCAACATGTAAAGCCCCTTTTAAACTACAGCTCTACAAACTTAGGGCCTAAAGAGCAAAGTTCCCTAGGGAGGGCAGACGCACTTTCTAGTATGATTTGATGTGAAAATCTCTCTTCACAGACAACATTTAAAAGAACGTATCTGTTGCATAAAGCAAGATACAGCTACATAAGATAAAGACGAGGTAAGAAAAGCAAAGACGAGAAAGAGCTGTGGCGTGTGTCACCAGGGTGAAGAGGAAGGCGACCAGGAGCCAGGAGCCCTGGGGTCTGGAGCCCTGGTCCGCCCCTGACCCACCCTGTGGCCAAGGTCAAGTCCCTCCTCTTCCTCTGTACACAGGGAAGTGGAGAGCGAGGATCTCTGAGGCCCTCCCAGCCCTCAGGTCAGAACCGAAGTCCTCGGCGCTGCTTGGGGGGGGCGGGGTCCCATCTCCAGGCGAACACCCGCAACGCATCTGGGTGGGAAGGGGGGGGGACAAATGTGTGCCCAAGCAGAAGCCCCACAGGACTAGCCAGAGAAGCCAGATCCGTCCCTGACACGAACCTAGTCACAAAACTGGAGGGGGGGGAGCAAATCAGAAACCAAGTAAATGCAGAGAGCGAATGAGCACCCCCCCGCCCCCGTCCATCTCTGCGGTCCCCCCAGCCTACTCAAGCTTTCGCGTCTCCCCAGCGGCTGCAGGTCTGGCAAAGGTAAAGGGGCAGGCTGAGCCAAGTTTCCGCCTGGTTTGCGGGAGCCCCCTTCGACGGAAACCCGTCCTCAAGAACACAAGATGTCACAGAGCCGGGGGGGGGGGGGGGGCCCGCCTGCTTGCACAGGGGGGCCCCCTTCAGCCCCACTCCTTCTGCTTTTCCTCTTCGTGAGATGTTTCATTTTCCGTTGGCTGCTGATCCTACCGTGAACTGCTCCGGAGGCCAAGGGACCGTCCAGAGAGAACTCCGTCTGTTTTGCATAACAAAGCAGCAGTCTGGACGGGAGCCCAGGCTGAAGGGTGTGCGTGTGCACGTGCACGCGTGCTCGCCTATGCACACGCATGTACAAGCATGTTTGGCAGAGAGGCTGATTCCATAGCCCAAGGCTTATACCAGGGGCGTGAGCATGTGGCAATGAGGCTGTGATGGTCTGGCGCTCGGTGACCAACCAGGTCTGGGGACACACCGGGGGTCCTGGCCATGTGTAGGACTCTGGAAGTGTGCAGACTCTGAGCACGCGGTCTGCAGCAGGGTCTCCAGGGGCGTAGGGACGCGCTTCTCTGTACAGCGAGGGGGGGGACAGGAGACTGGAAGGGTCTGCTTGTGACCCAGGGGTGCACATCTGTCCCCCACAGACCTCCGAGTACCTGAGGGCTACCAGCTCGGTGCTGGGTAAGAGCCCTCTGTGAATCTGGGAGCCCATGAGAGGGGCGTGTGCTGTGAATGCACGTACACAAGTACACACACACACAAGCATGCATATTTGATGGCGTGTTGGTGGCAGCAGCCTAGGATTCCGAGTCCACCTCTGTACCCACTCGTTCTAAGAGTTTGGCTTTATTGCTTCCCCTTACATTGGACGGGTGGACCAAACCGCTGGAGCTCTGAAGTCTGATCCCACGAAGTGGGGGTAGAGGCGGGGGGCACGCAGAGCCACCAGAGAACCGCCTTGACCCCCATCTGCCGCCCCAGCAGCCTCCCCCCCCCCGGTGGCTAGACCTCCAGTCCTCTGGGTGGAGGGCAGGACTCTGTGCGATTTCATCAACCCCCCAGGAAATGCTCAGGACCAACACGGCCCTCATCTGCTCAGCCCCACCAAAGGGGACTGAGTTTGAGGGTGGAAGGGCTGGGGAGAGGGGATGAAATTTAAGAGCCACAGTCCTGGCCCGAGACCTGGGATCAGCTTCCCCAGCCCCACAACCAGCTCCTGGCAGGGTCTGATAGGCAAATGGCCCAGTTCCAGGCTGGTTTCCCGGCTACAGGGCATTAACCCCATGCCAGCCAGAAAAGCTGACCTGGCTCACCACACTGAGCTCCCTGCGCCGCCCACATGTTGGACCACCTACTTCAGGGGCTGGAGGAGACACCGCACTGTAAAAGAAAGAAAAGCTGAACTTCAAGCATCCTGAGGTCCCTCCAGCCAGCCCTCTGCTGAGGTCATGACGAAGGGGGTGTCCTCCAAGGGACCCTTCTCTTCAACTACCTCTCTCCCTCTCTCTCACTCTCTCTCTCTTTTTTTTTTTTTTTGGTCAGAGTTTAATTGAGTCTCCATAGGGAGATGCAGCTTCATCTAATTCAGCTCTTAATTAACCCAGCACACCCCAAAGAGGCTGCAGAACTACTCGTAAATTAAATATGAAAAGCATTATTTATCTGGGAACAGCCTTCTAACAGCTCTGACTCTGACGTTTATAGTTACTAATGAAGATGGATTTGGAGGGAGAGGAGGAGAGGAGGGACACCACTGCTCTGGGAGGAAGCAAAGCCCCAGGGGGCGTCGTGAGGGTCTTGCAGGGGGGGGGGGGAGTAGTTATCTCAGTCCAAGGGAGTGTGGTTCCCCACACCCAGGCTCTTGCTTCTCCAGATTTCAGGGAGGTGGGGGAGGATCAGGGGTCCTGAGGGCTGTTGGGACAGGGCCCTCTTCCACGAGCTGCCGGACCACTCTCGCTGCCCCATTTTTCACTCCCAGCCTAATGACCTTGGCCTTGACTCAATGTGAACCACCACTGAACCACTCTGCTCCTTGTTCCAACCCTGTCTCCATCCTATCCCTCCAGAGCTCTGGGTGCTGGGCCTTTGGAAATTGCTGGCTGAGGCTACACCTCCAGTATGTGAGTCCCTCCTCTCCCTCCAGATGGCCACAAGTAACCATCAGGAGGCTCTCAACTTGGTTTTCAAGGAGCAAAATGATGCCTCTTTCTCTGTGTACTTGCATAGAACCATAGGAGAAGCCAAAAGTCATCTGGAGCTCAGAGGGTCTGGAACAGGAAGTTGTGATTGGTTATCACTTTGCCCCCAACTCTGTAAATCACTGAAGAGTGAGCCTTGGGCATCATGCCTTGCTCATCTTTATAACCCAGGTCCAGCGCCTGGCATGTAAGTGGCACAAATGTTTTATGGCATTGTTGATTTTCAAGAGCAGGGGAAGGAAAGAAAGAAGGAGCAACTGAAAGCCAAGACAAACAGGTGAGAAATATTGTGATTATTCTTGCTGTCGTTGTCACATCAGTCCTTCCAGAAAGGCGCTCTGTGAGCTCCCTTCCTTCTCAGGTTCTCAGGCACCGCTCCTATTGTCCCGTAAGAGCCCCAACCTGCACAGTCTCCATGGTCCCGATTCAGTGCGGGAGTAGTTCAACTTCCCATTCTTGGAAAACAACTGGAAAGAAGAGTCCCAGTTTGGGATTTGCTCTCTCTGGAGTGCTGTCTTCATCTTCCCCACCGATGAATCTGTCTGTCTTCCTTTCAGCTCCTTCGGTCTCAGAGGAATGACTGTAATTTCTCAGCTCTGCCAGGTAACAGGCCTCTCTTTAAGAGGTTAAAATCCCTTCATTTCCTTACCCAGCTGCTAATTTAAAGGGACTCTGCTGAGACATACTTTGAGTAAATGCAATGAGGAACGCCACACATAGGTTCTGTCTTCCTGAATTTTCCAGATCAATCCAGGAGGACTCATGGGAAAGAAGAAAAGCCCACTGAGAAGGGCCACCATCGTCCATGATGTGTGTTCTCTTTCCCAGCAATGAGTCAATAAACCCAACTTGGTCTGTACGTTGGTGACGGGGTTTTAACAGAAATAGAGGTTCCAATGAGATTCAGCTCAAGCTCTCGTTGCCTTGGTCCAGGGCCCTAGATTCTATAATAGGACACACATCTAGGACTCCTGGGTCTCACTCTAGGTGAGGCACCCCCTAAACCAACCTCTGTGTGACCAGAAAGCAGAAGGTCCAGGGTGCTGGAATTCTGAAGTAGCCAGACAAAAACAGCCTTGGAGCCTTGAAAGACCAGATCAAGTACTGTTAACAACTAACACAACAGGAAATGCCAAGCTGCTGATCACTAGCTTTGTGTTTCCCAACTACAAAGACAGACGTCACCAAACTACTGGACGCCCATTCCACTGGAAGGCATCACACCAAGGGTTCTTATGAAACCTCAAGAAAAAGGTGCCTGCAGAAAAGGAGAGCTTCCGCCAGAGATGACAGATAGGCTGCTGACCAGAGAAGTGGGTAACTGCCCCCTGAAACACCAAACAAGATTAATCCGGATTCTTCCACGCCATTTTTCTTTTCCTCCTCCACTAATCTTGTATAGGACTGGACTTTGACACTCTATTAAAACTAACTGAAAGACTTCTCAACAGGACCTCCCTTATCTAAATCCTGTTATTTTTGACCCCCTGAGGTCTTCTGCTGCTGAAGAAAAAAACAAAACTCTGTTGTGTTTTCCTCAGCCCATAACTACTGCTGACACTAGGCAACAAACATTTAACAACTGTTCCTTTCAATACTATGGAAGGTAGGTCTTCCACAAGTCCTTCTGATCCTCATATAATTAACCCCATACATAAATGTTTTAAAAGATTGAACGTTGGCCCCGGTCAGGAATACGCTTCTGTTTAGGTCATTCTAACCCTATCAGCAAAATTTAGCCCATCAGAAATGGAGACTAATATTGGGCATATTCTTGCTGCAATAGTTCTTTCTCTCTAGAGACACGCCATCCTGCTTTGCAAAAGCTGTTTAACTCTGCTCAGGAAAGCTTCCCACCCTGAGGACAAAAAAAAAAAAAAAAAAAAACACCTAGCTCTCTCCTGTTGGGATAAATGACATTGCCACCATGCTCTGTGTCCCACCGGGATATTACTTTTTCTGTGGATATGAGGCATATACTGCCCGCCACACACTAAGTTTTCCTGTTTCCGGACAAATTTTAGAGATTTTCAGATGTTTAAAACTAACCAGGCTTTCCAGTGGATCATGTTTCCCTGAAAAGAATGTCCAGAAACTTCCAAAAAAGAGACAAACGCGAGCTACCTGGAAGGACTGCCGGGGAGGACAGCAGACTCACTCTTCATGCATACTGTGCAAACTGTGATTCCCACAGAAGGGATAGTCCAGCTGGAAAAGATGGTCCAAAACCTCCCCTGACCTTAGTAAGATGTCATCAATTATACAACCGCTGCTCTGGAAGCCAAACCAACCATTTTGAATGGAAACGTATCAGCCAGGGTTGTCACAGATGATCACATAGCTCTTAATTTCTTCTTAGATAGCCCAAGGGAATCCGCACTATAGCAAACCCTCTGGCTGCACCATATAAATGCTACAGGCTCACGTAGAACAATCTAGAAGTAGGCTAAATGGGAAAAGTCACCCAGATCTCTAGGAAAAACAGTTGGGTTTGGGACACATTTTCTTTGCCTGGATTTAATAATCCGGGCGCCTGTCCTCGGGGCCAATTACAAGAACCAACAACGAGTTCTGTTTCTGGTCACTGCCTGTGTTACAGCGGCCTGGTGTATTCTGTTCAGAGTCTCAAAAGCTACTGTGTAGCCCATGTCACATTAGAAGATTAAGAAACTCTCCCTGCCACAAAGGAGCAGGAGAGACTAACTCTGGTCCAGCTACAGACTACATTCTCTAAACAGCCTCCTAATCAGCAGAATTTTGACCACGGTGAAGACCTGAATATCACAGACGAATGTCTTGCAGACTTATTTTGCCCTTGGCCAAACAAGAGGACTAAGGAAGGGAAAAGTAGCCCCTTACAAGTCCTGACTTGGCACTATCACTTGGGCCTTCCTATTTTCCAAGCCACAGCAATGACCAGACATCCTATTCCGGCTAATATTAATACAAGTAACTGCTGCTTCTTTCCCAATTATGACCTGAGTCTCATTTCATTCCCCCTGCTTTCTAGATAAAATCTATTAAGATACCAATCATAGAATTAATGTGTCTTCTGACACCATCGAATCCAAAGCAAAGCCCTACTACTTCCCTGAACACTCCTCCCAAAATCACTTAAATGAACCCGAATCCTATAGTAAGTCCTTTCTAACATCTTCTTACTGAAACCGCCCTTATTCCCCATAAAGGGCCTTTCTCCTTGGTTTCAGTGAGTCAGTAAACCAAGTTTGTGTAACCAGAGGTATGTTTCTGGTGACCTTTGGCTGAAGGGCATGAACACATAGATAAGCGACTCGACAAGAGGCAGAAGGTGGTGAGACGTGCTATGAGACACAGCTTCACTCGAGGGGAAATGTTATTAATGCAGAGAGGAATCATTAAGTATCATGCCTGAGAAAGGTATCTTGTAAGCATCTCTAGATATGATCACTCATGTTGGGGCAGGAGGAGGTTGCTTTCTGTTTTGTTTTGTTTTGTTTTGTTTTTTAGAAAGTAGGAGACTAGACTGTACTTTATGAGCACAATCCAGACCACCAAGAAAACATGTCTTGATCGGTAAGATAATTAGGGACCCAGATAGGAGGAAGAGGAAGACATTGTCAGTGTGGACATTCCTGGGCTGGCCGCAGAATGAGAGGGAGCCAAGGAAAGTGCTTGGCAGGAGTCTGGACAGAGGGCAATGCCTGGGATCCCTTCGGGAAGGGCTCGGGTCATAGATTAGGAAGAGTGTATTGAGCCTGAGCGCTCAGGAAGCTCAGCCCCCAGACAGACTGCCCTCTGCTCTCTCACTGGTCTGTCCAGTCTCCTTGGATCAGTTAGCTCATCTCGCCAATGAGTGTGGCAGCCCATCTGCCTTCTCCGTTGCTCCTCTGTCCCTTGCTCCTGCCAGAGAAGGGACACTCCACCCCACCTTCTTTCTCCCAGGGAGTGACAGGGAGTGAGGCTGCAGGGCTCTACGCTCCCAAAGCAGGAAGTAACCAGGGTACCAAAAGCATGTGGGGGCACGGAGGAGAAGAGGAGAATGATGAGAAAATGCTGGAACGCAGTTTGGGAGAAATCGTGCCGTCCATGGTGTCCAGAGAACAAATCAAAGTCAACCAGACAGAAAGCTCTCCCCTCCAGAAAGACACAAAGGCCACCACTCATTGAACACACAGGGCCACAAGGTGCTTCACCTAATTAGATTCATTTGCTAAGCTGTCCTACCTAATGTTCCTTACGGCCTTCACCTTCACCCTGCCAAACACCAAATACCAACACCGTATACCAAAGCACTCTTGCACTTAATTGTCGAATGACCTTGAAGCAGAAGGAGCGCTCGTCTTATGAGGACTTAATTTTACAAAATGAGGAAACCGAGGCCTAGCGATGTGACCCAGCTGACCACAGCTGGAATATCCATCCGATCCAGGATCTTTAACTCCAGATCCGACATTTTCGTGTTTGTTGCAATCACATCAGCTGTGCTACAGCTTCCAAAACCTGCATGGCCTAGATTGGCATGCGCTCACCTTCTCTCTGCCCGGTGATAGCAAGGTTGGAAAATGCTGGGTTAAAAAAAAAAAAACAAAAAAACAAAAAACCATAGGTGACAGCCTAGGTAAGCAGTCTACAGGGTGCCCAACGCCTTTGCTATTAAGAAACATGTCAGAGGCTGCACACGGCTTACCCCGACCTAGACTATAATAGTCCAGGACCCGGCTGCCGTCTCCCCTTCCTATAACATGCATTATGGATACGTAATTATGGTAATCAAGAAGCTAAATCATTGGGTGGGCCAGAGCCCTTCTCCAGGGATTCTGAGAGTTCTGTTCATTCACGCCTTACAGGCATTTAAAACCTTCGTAAGCCACACACAAGCCTGGATTTTTCTCACCCACAGTTCTATTTCAGCTGCCTTCGATTGCCATGGACCTCCTAGCTTTCAGAGCATATCTTCCAAAGTGCACTCTGACTATAGCAGAAACTCCTGACTCTTCTAGCTGGGGATAGTTGGGGAACCATCGTGGTTTCATTCCTGGATCTTTTTCAGGAAGTACCTAACAGACCACAGATTGCATTTCTACATGGTAGTTTCAAAAGCTCAAACTCGGACTTTTTACCACTGTTCCTAGTATTAAACAGAGCAAGAGCGCTATAGGGACTTTCTGTTAAACGCACCTTTTAAAATTGAGCTTTGGCCTCACTCAGCAGAAGCAAGATGGAGCCCTCATAGCAACACAAGGAGCGGCTTCAGCATTCTCTAACTCCTTCAACTCCTAACCACTTAACAGAATGGGGCCTTACTCTTCTTCAGGAACTGGAAGAGGAAACAGTCTGCAGATACAAAATTACCAGTAGGTAGATTCAACCTCCAGACCCAACCAGCACATCCGCACGGGCCCCATCATGTCCAGCACCCGTTTCCCTTCTTAGCCTTGGCCAAAGCATGGCCTTTGACCGCGCCTCCATTTTCCCCAGCGTGTCATGGGAGAGGAGTTGACCCACAGGATCTCCAGGATTTCTTCTGCCTCTATGACACTACGGCTTGGATTAAAAGGCAGGATGAGAAGTTCAAGGGAAGAAGAGTCCCTAGAGATCCTTCCTGTCAAAATGACTCCTGCCATTCAGACTCCTCCTGGCTCCTCCCTGCCCACAGTTGAAGGTGGTTCGAATGCTCATCACGTCTGGCCTAGGTGGTTAACGTGGTCCCCTAAGAAGCCTATACCATATGAACCTCTACCACCCCAACTGAAGTCACCTTCGGGAGCTCCCACTGCCTTTAGAACCTGAGCTCTGGGGAAGGAAGACGTGCCCTCAAGGACTGGCCCCTCCTCACATCGGGTTCATAACTTGCTGTGCTCACTTAGAGGCCATGCTCCAGATATTTGCCATTCCCCTTGATGCCCTCCCTCTTTCTCTCATTCCCTCCACCCCCATGCCTTTGAATATTCCACTGGGTCACCAAGACACCACCACCCCACCCCCTGTGCCTGGCCATGCTGCCCCACGTGGTCAATCCCCATGCATTTCAAAGGTGAGCTCTGCTCCAACATCTCCTCCCGCTATGAGACCTCCATCAGCACCGCCACACCCATTGGCCCATGACCCCATTCCCACCCTCTGCACTCCAGCGGAGTATCCGTGAAGTGTCTAGTAATCTCGCTCCTTTGTGATTCCCTGTGTGTCTGTCATTGCTTCTAGATAAGGCACACTCCTTGACCCCAAGGAGGCATTTTTCTCAGAGCACACTGCCTGGCACCCAGTAAAGACTCTATATGTGTTTGTCTAGGCAATGAATAAGAAAATGAATCAAGAGGTTTCCAACTAACTTGGAAACCTTGAAGAAACAATTATAGGTTACAGAGTAGAAAGGCGCCAGACCAGTGAGACAGACAGTAAGTGTTTTAGAAGTTCAGCGTCAGGCACTATGAACCGGAACAGGTTATTTTTGTTTTGCTTTTGCAAGGAATCGAAAATGGTTTGGTTTGTGTGGTGGAGTGGAGGAGGTCCATCGTAAAAGCAATGCTTTGAGATCGAGCTGGAAGGGATGCACAGGATGGATTTGAAGAGGAAATTCAGAAAGCAGCTGAGAGGTTAAGTGTTGTCCCAACACATGTCCTGGGTAAGAAAAAAGTATTTTCTCTGTTTTTGAGGGTGTTGCAGGCACTCTATTCCTGACCCCACCACCAGTCCAAACCTTGACCTTCCATCTTCGCATTTTCTCCTTGGTGAGCCTCCCCACCAGAGCTCCGACCCAGAAACCTCTGGGGCAGGGAGGGTATGGCACAAGTCTGGAGTCTAGGCCCTTGTTCAGAGTTGGCGTGTCAGAAGTAAACTCTGTCAAGTTCTTTTTTTCCCTTTCCTTTTCCTCTTTAGGTCCCTGATCAGGAGGTGAGATTCCTGGGAGAAACCATCTCACCTCTCCAGACCTCCCAAGCCAATAGCCAGAGCCCTCCACAACCAAGCTCCCAAAACACATCTCCAAGCTTATGTGTGGGGCCCATCTTCTTCAGGAAGGAGAAAATGACCCCGGGCTTCATACTACTACGTCTTGTTCAAATATTTCAGTTGAAGAAACTAAGCCCCGTATAGAGGTCAAGTGACTTGCCAAAGGTTACACTGCTAGTTAGCAGCCAAGACCAGACTTCAACCCCAAATCATCTATTGGGGCTCTTCCTCTATACTCAACTCAGGATTGGAGGAAGAGCTGATCTCTCTGGTTGCTTGCTGTAGGGTCTGAGCCATGCCCAAGCTCCTGGCTGCCTGACCCCAGCCATCCCTAACAAGTTCAACTGCTCTAGGGATGGTGGGAGCGGGATGCTTGTTCCCTCCCTTGCTGTCCCAATAAGGTACTGAATGAGTGACCGTGGCTCTTCAGGAAGGTAAGCAAGAGGCTGCGGATAGCCAAGAGGAAAACTTCATCATCTCCTCCCCCACGTACACCCACACAGCTGTCCTAGACTGTGGAGAATAGCAAGGAGGGAGTTAGCTGCCCAGCTCTTCATCACTGGCTCTCAATCTCACTCTCCCTCATTCATGCATATTCCCCTCACAGACTCTGGGTGGGTGGATTCCCTGGGGTGAGCCATGAGACATGAATTTTCTAGAGTTCCTTGTGAACCACGGAGGATGAATTGGGTGGGTGGGGGAGGGGTGGATGTCCCAGACAGAGCTGAAAGCTGCTTTTGACCTCAGAGTCAGAGGCACAAGCGGTTCGAGGGCCTCACCTGTCCCAGGCCACCTGTTCTCTTCACCACCAATAAACAAGGGAGACCAAGATTTCTCTTCAGATTCCACTAAAAAGTCATTCAGCAAAGGCCTGGTGGCACTCATCCTATACCACGTGCTGTGGGAGATTCAAAGAAGTCTAACACCGCTGGAATCCCTCCGCTGCAGCGGAAGGCCCTAGAACGTGGGCACTGACAACTATTCCATAAGGGAACCATCAACCCCCAGCACAGCCATCCTCCACGATAGTAAAAAATTTTTTTTAAAAAAATTTTTTTAATTAAAAAAATTTTTTAAAAATCAAATAAAAAATTTAAAATGTAAACACCTGATCCATCTCACATGCAAGACGAAGGTCCCCAAAGCTCTTGTAATCATATCATCTCCATCCCTACTGAAATTCCTTGAGAGATTTCTCATGAGTGGGTTTGGAGTCTGGTCTTGCTGCTGCTACCTAGCTGTGTGACCTTGGGCAAGTCACTTGACCTCCACAGGGCTTAATCTGACCTCTCTGAATCTCCTATAGAACAAAGAACAAAGAACAAGCTCCTCAGCCCAGAAATCTGGGCCTTCCTGAGCTGGTTCTGTGAGACTTTCCAACCTGCCCTCCCTGACACTCAGCCCTGAGCCTGGCCATTGCCGGTCCGTCTCTTACAGCGTTTGTCCCATTCCGGGTCACACTGGAGTGATCTGGTCCTGGTCTGTCCTCGCAGCTTATCTCCAAAGTCCGCAGTTCCTAGAGGGCCTGGCACAGGGCGTGAAACACAGGGTCAACAAATGTTAGGTCGTCGATGAGATGTCAAGAAAACTTCTGTCGTTCCCTCCAAGTGGCTGCCTGCTGCCTTCCCCCAGACAGTCTGTTCAACACTACAGATTCCAGAAGCAGGCCTCTCAGATGTGCTCCACAGACCGCTGGCAGCAGAAATGCCCAGCAAGCTTGTTAAAGATGCAGGTTTCCAGACTCCATCCCAGACCCATGGGCAGTGCTAATTCCAGGGGACCCCTGTGCTCCCGCCCGAGCTGGACAGACTCTGGAGCAGGGTTCTTTGGCAACAAGAGTATTGCGGATGCTCCCCTAAGCAGCCTGGGTGGGGATGGGTGGGGGTGGGCGGGGAGGAGGAGAAGACTGTTAACGGCACCTGCTGACCATCTCTGCCAGCCCCCAGCATGCCTGTCCATCTTCCTGTAAGCACATCATGATGTCAGAGGAGCCTCCCCGCTGTCCCATCCAGCCCTCTCACCCCGGACCCGGCTTCTCCCCTTTTTGCCCCTTCCTCTGCCCGCCAGTCCGACAGGGCTGAAAGCGGCTCTTGCCCTCAGTCAGCATCTCCTTTCCTCCCTAAGGTGCCCTATCTCTTCTTCCACTGACTTAAACAGCTTCTTCCACTCCCAGACAAAGAAAAGAAGGGACTCCCTTCCTCCTCTTTGCCCCGCCCACCAGCATGCTAACGTGCTTTATAAAGCAACGTGAGGAGCATTCTCAGAGGCACACTTCACCTAATTAAACCTCTGCTGGTTACCCAGGCGGCCTATCTTCCCTTCCATCCTGGGGTTTCCAACCCACAGGGCCCCCGGTACCTCTGACACCAAGTGTCTGTGGTTGTGGGGGGCACCATCACAGGACAAAGAACCCAAAGGCTTAGAGCCGCAAAAGCCCCCGAGCTAACTAGGCATCTCCAGGGAAGTCCTGTTCCCCATCTCAGTCTCTGAAGAACAAAGCATTTGGACAGATGATCTCAGGGAACCCTTTGGATCTAAGAGTCCAGGATTAAGAGTACGAGAATACTCTGTGCTGTGTGAGTTCAGGACAGAGGGCTGCAGGGGACAAGGACCTCCAGCCACAAGGGCAGGTTCCTCAAAGCCCAGAGGAGTCACTCTGATGGCGGCTATCAGGTCTCAGCTTCACAGAGGGCTGGAAAAACCTGAAGTTATTTCCCCGAGAAACAAATACTCAACCAGAGTGGAGAAATCATAGCAAACACTCACACTGCATTTTCTCCAGGGTGGACAGCAACACTCCGAGCACTTTAACTCATTTTGTCCTGGTGACACAGCCAATAGGTAGGCACTATTATCCCCATTTTACAGACGAGGAGACAGGTGCAGCATGATGAATGAATTTGCCCACAATCACAGAGCTAGTAGGTGGCAGATCCAGGATTCGAACCCAAGCCGAGTACATGAATCCATGCTCTCAAGCACAGTTGTTCAACCCTGTCACCTCAGAGGAGACACCCCCCCCCAGACAGTGTCGTCCACTTCCCCCACCCCCTGGCCTTCCTCACAAGGTACTAGAGGCAAGCAATATGACTTCCACGGAAGGCACATCAAGACTGTCGTGTCTTGGGCGCCTGGGTGGCTCAGTGGGTTAAAGCCTCTGCCTTCGGCTCAGGTCATGATCTCAGGGTCCTGGGATCGAGGCCCCC
>LNAC01000205.1:862009-922653 GCA_002007465.1 Ailurus styani
AAAAAAAAAAAAAAAAGACTGTCATGTGTCTGAGGCCCAGAATCAAGGGACCTCCGTTCACTGAGACTGAATGTTGATTCGCATGTATTTCAAGGACGGATACTGTAGGGGTTTAGCCCTTGACTACAGTGTCATGTCCGGGAAAAACTCTCTGGTGTCCTCCCCCTTCCTCGCTTCCCCTTCCTTCCTGGCACCCTGCTCTCACCTGCTCACCCCCACCCACCCCCACCCGCCCAGGGTGGGAAGAGCGCTGGATTCAGACATGGAAGTCACCTCCCGCTTCTCTGTGCATCGGGTTTTCACTTGCAGATCAAGAGGCGCTCTGGCCGAATGAGTGGGGTACGGGCCTGAGGAGCCACCTGCGTTCTCTTGTGAGCCCATGTCCGACACTCAAGCGCCTGCTTCCCCGCGCGTGAAGTGGGGGCTGGGCTAGGTTGGCAGGAGGACTCAGGAGGACACCCAGAAAGCTCCCGGTCTGGAGCCTGGGGCCAGGGTAGGCCCACTATTGGAGCGTTTGCGGTTTATGGATGAAACAACCTCCTCCCCAAGGTGGGACTTGGGGCCAGACGTCAAAGGGGGCGCAGCCGGGGAAAGGGCTCCGTGAGGCCGGCTGCTCGGGATTTACTCACTAGGGTTTAAATCCATTTCCCACATTTCTTTCTGTCCTTTTCCCCCTTCCTCCTCGTGACGCCAACGTTCCAGCACATTCCTGTATTATGAAGAAGGGCTCCGTCAGAGAAGCTACAACTTAAGGACACAAACTCCAGAAAGTCCCTGGGCCCCTTCACTCCCACGGCGCCCTGCCTGACTCCTTCTTCCCACCGCAGCCCAGATGGCCTAGAGCGCCTATTCTCATGCCTCTTCTACTCAAACCCCGGCCCCTGCTTCAGGGCCCTAGTGGAACCGTGCTTCCTCATGGGAAGCACCTCCGTCACAACTCTGGAAGGAACACCTGTGCCTCTAAACCACCATGATTATCTCCCGGTTCTAGTTGAACAACCCGTGTGCCTACAAATCCCCTCCTCGAATGATCTGCTTCTTCAAGAGAAACCAGGTCATACTCTTTTCCTAAACCTGCTCATAATCTAGCCCGGGGCCTGGACACATAGTAGTCACTCAATATACGTTTGATGGATGAATGAGAAAGAACAAAAGAGCAAGCACACGGACATGCTCTAGTCAAACACCACAGAAATAGCAAAGGGCAAAGGCTTCTTTCCCAGATGAACCTGGACCGGGTGTCCCTCCACACCAAGGATTCCTGGACCCTTTGGCAGCCACTGGGACAGGGCCGTGTCCTTCCTGCCCTTTAGATCTGGGTCCCAAGCCTCTGGCTCATAACGTATATCTCCTGCCGCAGGAGACAGTGGGCCCCTCTCTGTTGACCTGCTCAAGGCAAGTGTGGGGCTTTACTTGGGCAGCAGCTCAGCAGGAGGACAGGGAACGAGGTTCCCCGTGACATGGGATGGGAGTGAAGAATGTGGCAGTGGCCTCGCTGTGGTCCGTCTGTCCAGCTAGACAGGGGAGAGTTTCATGCCCGGTCAGGGCCCGACGGAGATGGGTAATAGAGAATATTAACCAACCCACCTTGAACAGAACCAGGCCAAGAGAATCTACCTCAACCAAAAATAAGAGAGCTTTTGGGTGTGTTGGGCTGGGTTTTTGGTTTGGGGGTTTTGTTGGGTTTTGTGTGTGTTTGTTTTGGGGTGGGGTTTTTTGGTGGGAGGGGAGCCATATTTGGTGCTAGAAAGATCCTCTCTCAAACAGTTCTCCTTGGCTCCTTGCTCAAGGAAGTACAGGTCCCAGTAAGGCACCGGATACCTCAGACACGAAAGGGAGCGTGCAGATTTTTTGCAGTCTTGCCCAGATCTGGGGTCTGGGTTAGAGTTTATCCTAATTAGGTAGAAACACTTCCCAGGCTGAAACAGAGGGGAGGAAATAATTATCCAAAGTACAGACAGAGAGTCATACACAACAAGGCTCATTACAGCGTCATTTACCATGATAAGAAACTGTAAAAAATGTAACAACTGTCTGATAAAAGTCGAACCATCAAATAAATAGTAGCAACGCCTTAGGATAGGTTCTTATTGATAATCTATTTGAAGAACCTTTAATGGCACAGGGAACTGCATATGCTACAAAGAGAAGAAGCTTGACTGAGTACAGTATGGACAGTAGACACAGGCTTAACTGCAAGAAGCATCAGATCGGGGGAAAAAGGCCAGATCAAAGCTCTCTGTTACCCCAGCACAGTGAGGTTCTGAGTTTATTCTCTCATGCGCTCTTCTGTGAACGCTCTTCCAAGTTTCCTATAACGAGCATATATTCCTTTTAGAACATAGGAATCATATAAAAAGGGAGCAAAGGAGAAAAGTCGGAAGGAGAGGCTCATCGTTAGAAGGGACGAATGGGCAGCAGGAAGGCCAGCAGGGCACCCAGCCGCGGAAGAGCCAGGAGGTCTTTCTTCATGGCCCGCTTGGCTGAGCAGCTGGGAGGGGACCAGGCTACCTAGCTGGGGACGGGGACATGCCGAATCACAGTGGGGGGACGGAGACGGGAGCTAGGGCTTATCCCCAAGTCTAGAGGGGAGCCGAAGGGAGGGGGCAAAAGGAGGAGATTTGGACCCCACTTCCGCCGCCTTCGTGCCCCCCGCATCCTCTTTGGTCACGTGCTAGGACAAGAATGCCACCCATCCCCGGGGGCCAGTGCCCAGCTATGCAGAGCCCATCCCGATGGGGAAGCCCAGGCTCCTCTACACACACCCGCGCGCGCATGCACACACACGTGCACACGCGTGCACACACACCCGTCTTGCAACCCGTCTCATCTCTCGGTCCTCCCTCACAGGTGGCAAAAGGGGAGATTGGCAGGGAGGTAAAGGCAGCTTGCTGCCTGGCAAGCAAGCAGCCTTCGGTCTAGAAAGCTCCCAACCTCCCCTCTGTGTCTCTCCTCCTCCGCCCCAGTCTCCATCCTCGGGTCCTTGGGTCTGGTTTCTTTTGTTTTTCCTACCCTGGGCCCAGCTCCCCCTTCCAGGTCCCAGAGGACCATTCCCGGTCTAGGGGATCTGCTATCTCTCAACACCACCTGCCCACGCTGGACTCCACCGATGTCCCCCTTTTCAATTTCTAGAGTCTCCAGGGCCTGACTGCTTATCATACTGTGTCCATCCAGGGCCTGTCTTTGGAAAGGAGGAACTTAAGAGACAGAGGGTGCAGACTTTGCCCTTCTCTCCAGCCTTTTCCTACAAACCCTGACAACGAGACAGCCAGAAAAGAGCCCAGCAGACCTCTAGGCCAGCCTGCTTTGCCTGCCCCCACCCGCAGTCCTGTTCTCCCAAGACCCTGGAGTAGAGACAGAACCACAGCCCTCCTCCCGCCCCCACGGGATCCAACCCGCTCTCTCCACACAAGATCTAAGGCCCAGGGTGCACTGGGAGGTCAGACTGGACAAGTCATTCCACACAGGTAAGTCACGAGGGTTGCCACAGAGGGCTAAACATGTTCCTAGAGCCTAGGACCAGACTCAAATTGCCAGGTTGACCCATAAGCCGTCCCCTCTCCAGATATGACTCCATCCCCGAGTCACCGGGGCCGACCTGAAGCTCTTCTCCTCTCCCATTGCTCCCCTTTGAGGCCCATTACCCCTCCCAAAGGAATGAGAAAGCTTAACTTGCACCCTAAACTAACTGTCTTGGCTGGCTCTAAAGGACAGCTATGCTACCCATGTTTGAGGGTCTTAGCAAATCCTCAAAACAATCACAAATGCCACAACTGCGTTACTTTAAGGCAAGGGTACTGCTGCCTGCCCCTTACACCTTCCAGCTCAGGAGACCACCTAGAATCCCAGTACAGGAGGAGGATCCTGAGGAAGGAGAGACATCCTAGAGAGCAGAGGGGCTCAGTGTCTCCCTAGCCCCACCTCTTCCATCCCTCCATCCCCACGAGGGCGTCCAGCTCCTCTAGCCCTTCCCCTGCTTCGTCCTCAGCCGGCTCCCGAGGAGCAATGCCACTGAAAGGACCTTAGTTCGGGTGCCTGGGTGGCTCAGTGGGTTAAAGCCTCTGCCTTTGGCTCAGGTCATGATCGCAGGGTCCTGGGATCGAGGCTCGCATCGGGCTCCCCGCTCGGCAGGGAGCCTGCTTCTTCCTCTCTCTCTGCCTGCCTCTCAGCTTACTTGTGATCTCTGTGTCAAATAAATAAATAAAATCTTTAGAAAAAAAAAATGAAAGGACCTTAGTTCAAGTGGCACAATGAACCTGACGAGAAGACGCAGTCGTGTTCTCTGGGCTCTCCAGCCTGTGCATGGCTGCGGGGCGGGGGTAGGGGGTGAGCACTGGCATCTCTGAGACAGGCTGTCACTAGAGTTCAACCCCGGCCCCATCGTCCCTCCCTGGAAACCCAGCAGTTCAAGATTAATGACTGAGAAGAACAGGCCTCCAGAACTCCAGTGGGTCGCCTGGACTTTGAAATGCTTACCCTAGAAAAACAGGAGGGAGTCTGAAGTCCCTCCAGGATTGCAGACAAGGTAAAAATTAGGAGGAGGAGGATAAAGAGAAGGGAGATGAGTAAGATGGAAAATAGGGCCGGGCGGTTCCCAGTGCAAGGTCGCCCTTGGCCATGTCACATCAGATGACAATGTCCATCCCGGGGCTCCCGAGGGCGGCTTCCTCTCTCCCCCCACCCTCGGGAAGACAGCAACACAGTACACAGAGAAAGCGTTAGATCCAGACAGACCTGGGCTCCCATCCCGACTCCATTGGTTCCTAGCTGTGTGATCATGAGCAAATGACCTCAATTCTCTGAGCCTCATCAGCTTTGCCATCTCTGGAGGAGAGGGACTGACAGCCCCAAGTGTTTTTTGAAAGCTACAAGAGAGAGAATATAAGTCAAACCCTGAAACACTTTCTGGCCTGTGGTGAATGTCCAGTATGAAGTAGTTAGTTCTCCTTAAATTGCATAAAAAAGCAGGATCTTCTTGGGCCATGGATCTGGATCCCTTTAATGCAAACAAAATTCTGACAGACAGAGGGGTTATGAGAACAGTTTGTTCACTCAGTCATTTATTTACACAAACACTGAGTTTGTGCCCCCATGGAGGGCACCCATGGAGTACGTCAGGGGATGAAACGAGCTGTAGTTGCTCTCGTTCTAACTGCAGAGGAGAGACAACAGGTGAATATACAAAACCCCAAGCAGGGATAAGTGCTATTAAAAACAATAATAATAAAGCACGGCATGGAGAGAGAGAATGGCCGTTTTACATAGAACGGTCAAGGAAGGCATCTCAGCATCTCTGGCGCATTCCACAGAGACACTTAGAGATATCTCTATGAAGGCGTGAACCAACCAGTTGTGCGATCATCTGGAAAAAAGCATTCCATAGGGGCAACACTGAGTACAAAGGCCCTCGGGCAGTCCCATGTCCAGGTAAGGGAAGCAGACACCAACCGCTAATGGAATGAGTTCAGAAGAAGGAGGACCCCCATCCATCAGAGAGAACAACAAAAGGTTCACAGAGACCAACGCATTGAGATTGACTGTCAAGGATAGGGAGTATTTTGACAGGCACAGTTTAGCCTTCAAGAATGGGTAGTATTTTGATAGGCACAGACGGAGAGGAGGAAAAGATTTCCAGGTAAAGGGCTTTCTCTTCCATGTTTCTGGAGTCTAGCTCAATCCCCCTTGCCTTGAGTTAAAAAGAAAGGAAACCCGAAGCCCAAAGAAGGGCTTGCTTAAGCCCTTAACCACCAGTTAGCAGTGAAGTCAGAGCAAGGACCCGTCCGCTGGATTCCTAGCCAGAGGCTTTGTAACCAGGATTGTCCTTGTCATTCAGAATCCGTGCAAGTCGGTTCCCCAGGGAGGCTCTCATTTCTCACCAGTCCGGGTACTCTAGGCGGAAGAGAACCACCTAGGAATTTTCGAGAGATACTTGCTCCATCTTCGTTGGGGTTTCCTGCGTGTACCAGCTGCCGGGCAGCCTGGCGCTGCGTTGCAACTCCAGAGAAGAGCCACACACAGTGATTAATACCCTCTCTCCTAGCAAGTAATTATAATTAATGCAGAATATCAAATCAGGAAATCAGGCATTATTAGGAGGAATTAGCTATTTATTTTCATTTTACGCTCTGCTCCCCCACCCCACCTCCCACATCTCCTGCTCCCTCTGGTTTGCCAGACCCAGGTGGAGGAGAGAAGACTTCCTTCCTTCAGGGTGTAGCAGTAATACTTAGCTTCCAGGCCCTGAGTTCTGCAGCAGGAAGACGGGGATTGCCACAGATCCTGTGCTCAGGGAGCTTAGAATCTAGTGGAAAGCGCAAGGCTCAGGCAATTGCAGTGACGGGAAGAAACAGAAGCTATAGCAGCAGGCAGCCCGGGAGAAGGAGATCAGAGCTCTGCCTGAGAGAGCCCAGGAAGGTTTTCAGAGGAGGTAGCATTTGAGCTGGGCCTGGAAGAAGGAGGGGCGGCCGCTTTCAAGGTGAGCAAGCCGGGAGGAGGGGGAGTAGGTATTCCAGAAGCAGCGTTCTAAATACAAGAGAAAATGCCAAAGAGCAAAGAGCCAATCGTGGAAAAGGGGGAACGGGCGGGGAGAGGGTCCATATTCCCAGGTAGTCCCAGGAGGTGAGCCCCAGGGGCGAAGGTCTGGGGATCAGGAAAGATGAAGACAAGTTCAAGAGCACGAGCTGTGGGGTGGGAGAGGGGGATGGAATCTGCTGAGATGCTCAGGTCTGAAGTGGCAATGGGCAGAACAGTGGTTTCTCCTACTGGACTTCTCTTCCTGGAGGCTTGAGTACACCCGCTAGGCTTCTGACCACAGGAGCAAAGGTTGGGGATATTTAGCTTGAGGGTAAGAAGGAAAGCAGAGTCGGAAATGAGGGTGGGTCTGGGAATTAGGTTGTCGGCCCCAGGAGACCAGAGCTGGCAGACTCAGTGTTCACTCGATGGTTATTCGATGACGGATATTTGCTGGAATAAACAAGTTCCAGCAGCAGTGTGGAGAAAAGATTGCAGCCGATGGACTAGAGGAAGAAGGGCCACTGAGGAAGATTTCTGCGGGCAGACAAGACAAAGGTGGGAGGGACCCAAGCAGAGATTCCTGACCCTGGTTACAGGGAGGATGCCTGCGTCAGTCCTAGGGAGGAGAAGATTTGGGAAAGAACCTGAAAAAAGGACCCGCAGAAAAGCCCCCACTGAACCCATCAAAAAGTCCCCAAACGTCCAGAGTCCTCATCCCCAGCTCCTTTGTCTCAGAAAAGAACAGACAGGAGAGTTGTTTTCCCGAGGGCCACCGCAATCGCCTTCCTCAGGAGAACGCAGTTTCTTGAATTCCCTAATCCCAATCAGGCCAGATTCAAGAAGCATAATCCAGCAGGCTGGCCTCAGGCACCTGGACTGGGGTGAAGGAGAATCCTGGGAAGGAAGAAGTGTGTGAGAAGCCTGGGGAGTAGCAACAGAGGCTAAGGACTACAGGCTGATGGGGCAGATGCCCCAGAAGCCTGGAGACATAACATCTAAGTGTCCTCCAAGTAGCTGCTGTGTGAGATTCTGATGTCTTGGCAGCCAAAACCCTCCGGGTCCAAACAGCCTCCTCCCAGCTTGGGGGGTCATCACGTCCCCAGGCTTTCAGGACTACGGACTTGGAAACCTGCTTCATGGCACACATCATCCCCTTAAGATTGGAGCTAGACTTGATTCTAAGTCTTGATTGACACTAAGACCCCATGGGATTCCCACCCCAAGATATCCAGCCTGACATGCAGCCTTCAACCTGGGCCCTGGAGTCAGAGTTGTGGCCGTTCATAGCCAGTCTTCCTCCAGTCTCAAGAGCAACTTAGGCCAGTCCATTTGAGTGCAGCTTAACTACTTCATCACTCCATTACTGAGCATCTAAGGCATTATTTCACAGCTAATGCAGCTCTAACCCAGCAAGAAAAGTATGAGCCCCATTTTTCAAATGAAGAACCAGGCTCAGAAGAGTGAAATGACTGGCCAGTGTCACATGGCAGCACAAAAGGCTCAAACCCCAATCTGTCTGACTCCAGGTTCAGAAACCGGATGCCTTTGTCTGGTCCTGTCTACCTTAGTTGGGATGTAAGGCGCAACGATGGCACAAGCTCTATTCTAGTTGAGTAGTATACTGTCGATTTTGAATTAACTGTATGGTATTGCTCCACCAAAAAGGAAAAAGGAAATAGCTTTTCTTGAGTTACTCCCACATGCCAAAACATTGTCCTAGCCTTTCCCTATGCTTTGTTTCATGTTAGATCTCTTCATTCTGAATGCTTCTGTCCAGCCTTTGAGTTCAGCCCATTTTGGACCCAAGTCCATCCTCCCCCACATCTTCCCCTGCAGACTCATGAAAGTCTGTTTTCTCAGATCCACTCTGTTCCTCCAACCAGACCAATCTGGAGCTGTCCCTGAGAACCACCTCCCCACCTGCCACTTCCGGCTGTCCCTCCAACTACAAAGAAAACAATGACTCCATCTGCTCCCGCAGCGGCCTCTGTTCCAGGCCCAAACTGAGCTACACAACGAACCCCAGGAGTACACTGATCTCCGCTCACACTGCTATTCCTACAAGAGATCCTGGTTTGTTCTCCTGTCTACAATTTCCTCTTACAAATTAACTCTGTTCATTACCCTGGCGATGGAGAAAAAGACCATCACCCAGAGGCACAAGACAGAATGAGATCACATATGCACAAATTCATACACACACACAAACACACAAAGAAATCTATAGAGGGAGTGACCAAGAGAGGGAAGGCCAAAGGGTTCACGGGTCTAGAAGTACTCCCAAATCCTCAGGAGCCCCCTCCCTAGGACCTGCTGAGCCAATTAATTACAAAAGGACCTTTCCGATAGAAAGTTGGTGCCCGGCTGAAAGCCCCAAGCAAGTCAGCCCCCTTAGAGAATGAATGACTTGGCTTGGCAACCAAAAAGAGGCACTAGCCCCAAAATGCTGCTGTGTAAAATGGGGCAGCTCATTTAGGTCTACTGAGCCTTAAATTCCTCATCCATACACTCAAAGTAATCATCTCAGCCCGGCCTACCTTATAGGTTTATTTTGAGGATCCAGGGAGAGTCTTAGATACAAAAATGCTTTGCGTGTTGGGAGAGGGAGGGGGGAAGGAGGAAAGCTACAGGATACATAAATCAATAGAAGTCATGTTTGACCTCGGGCAAGACCATGGAGTGCTCTTCCATACTTGCCAGGTAGTATTTGTTCTGAAAATGTCTAGGGTACTAGCCGTGCCTAGGGCAGATACACCAGTGTAGGGGGAAGTGGTGTTCCAGACTGCATGCTTCAACATTGGTGGGGCTATATGCAAACAGGGCCAGCCCACCCCTCAAAACTACCAGAAGAATAAGCAGTAGGACTTGAAAAAGCATAAGCTCTGAAGACAACGACTTAAAGTTTTAGCCATGCCACCTCCTTAGCTTTTTGACTTCTCTGAGCCTCTGTTTCCTTACATGTAAAATGGGGACAAGATATCTAATCTATAGGGTTATGGCAAATTTGTAAGGATTATGCTAAATAACCTATGTAAAGTGCTTGGCAGAAATGGTAGTTAATAATAATCTCCCCTTTGCTGTGGCTTTATCCCTAAAGGTGAGGAGGCAGCACTGAATGGCTATTAATGAGAAATCCACAATCCACCTTACAAGAGGCAGCTGGTGGGCCCTCAACAAGCTCACTAAGCATGAAATTGAGCAAGAATATTTATGTGTCTCCTTGAATGCTAATGAGGCTCTAGCCAGGAAAGGAAGGATATCTGTGGGCTTCCCATGTTGATGGTGGGGAATGGCAGGTCAGAAAAGTAGGTGGAAAGAGGAAGGACAGCAGGGAAGCTAATGCTCAGGCCCCAAAAGCCAATGGCTTCTGTCTGGCCGTGTCCCACAGGCAAGTTCTGTAAGCCCTCTGAACACGCCTTTCCAGCCCAGGATGAAACGCTCAAGAAACTCAGGCTTAGCTATTTCCAAAACCAGAAGCATCAGAATCCCGGATTTCCAGGTTTCAAAGAATGAGAAAAGTTGACTCCAGTAATCCTAAAAGATGGTCACCATGATCTGGGGCGTGTCACCTCAGTGGGACAGGGAGGGAAAAGTAGTAATAACCTCAGGGGTCTCAAGGCGGAACTTGACAAGGAGAGGAAGGGAGGAAGGAAGGGAAGGGGGAAAAGGCTGGAATAGATTGACCACAGTTTTAGGAGATGCGGAGCCCCAAAGGAAAGAGGGACAGTAAAAGAAAAACATCCGGTGGGAGTCAGAACTGAAAGGTAGCTATGTTCCTGTTTGCATGCATAAAGACAGACCAAAAAAGAAGGGCAATCACATTTCTTAAGCATTTGCTTTCTGCTGGGTGCTACACCAGGTGCTTTATAGATATTATCTCATCTAATCTTCACACTGCCCTTGTTAAGGCCATAACTTACGTCGTCACCTCATCATTTTATAGACGAGGATCAGGAGATTCGAGGCACTGCATAATTTATTCCATTAATCTTTTTTTTCTCCATTAACTTTTTTTTTTTTTTTTTCCCAAGGGGTACAGGTCTGTGAATCATCAGGCTTACATCTTTCACAGCATTCACCAAAACACAAACCCTCCCCAATGTCCATAACCCATCCACCCTATCCCTACCCTCCCACCCCCCAGTAACCCTCAGTTTGTTTTATGAGATTAGAAGTCTCTTATGGTTTGTCTCCTTCCATCAAAATCCTCGAGGAGAACACAGGCAGCAACCTCTTCGACCTCAACCGCAGCAACTTCTTCCTAGGAACCTCACCGAAGGCAAGGGAAGCAAGGGCAAAAATGAACTATTGGGACTTCATCAAGATTAAAAGCTTTTGCACAGCAAAGGAAACAGTCAACAAAACCAAAAGGCAACTGACAGAATGGGAGAAGATATTTGCAAATGACATATCAGATAAAGGGCTAGTATCCAAAATCTATAAAGAGCTTCTCAAACTCAACACCCATAAAACAAATAACCCAGTCAAGAAATGGGCAGAAGACATGAACAGACATTTCTCCAAAGAAGACATCCAAATGGCCAACAGACACATGAGAAAGTGCTCAACATCACTCGGCATCAGAGAAATACAAATTAAAACCACAGCGAGATACCACCTTATACCAGTCAGAATGGCTAAAATCTCCATTAACTTTTAAACAAGGCAACAACACCCATTTTGATCTTCCAATATTCCAACACCTGGTATAGAAAAATTGCACAGCTATTCAACCCCGCGTGGAGGCTTTTCCCCTTCTGTGCAAGATACTGGGTTCTCTCTTCTTTAGCCCCCTTTCTCATCCGTGAGTTTCCCACTGTTTATGAAAAACAAAATTCTTATCAAAATACTTAAATGCAAGTGTAAACATCACATAACCCTTATTTTTAAAACTATATAAACACATGTTTGGGGTGTTTAAATGCCTAGGTCACAAAAATCAAGACCTTTCTCAAGAATCCTAAACTTTTCTTCAGCTCCACCCTTACTTGGTTTGTGGCAACAGAAGCTGGTGCCTTTGTCTTGACCTTGACCTTCATAAAGCCACCCACCAAGCCCTTCCTCTTCCAGGTTCCTCCTCTCTCAGTGGCAGCTATTTCCCACAAACCCTGTCTTCCACCAACCATTTAGTACCCCCTGCTGAGGCTGTTTAAGTCAACCAGAGGGGAAGGTTGAATGTACCCTTAAACCTTCAGATTTTCAGAACTCCTGAATTCTTTCCCCCCGAAGAGTAGGAGACAGCAACAAGAGTGGGGAGCATTCTGTACATGACCCTCCCACCATGAAGGTTCTTCTACCAGGCTGTCTCTGTTTAGCTGTTTGGAGACAATCCCTTTCCTGTCTCAGTCTTTGCCTATACCAGGTACAGCCTTCCCACTCCACAAATCTCCACACCCCCAAATGTTACCTCTCACGCAAGATGGAGCTTAACTAAATGCCACCTTGTCCAAAATGTCTTCCTGGATCTTCCCACCGCCCCCATCCCAAGTCTGAAGAACCTCTCTTCCCCGAATTACTGTGGTATTAGCAGAGCCTGTTAGCACTTTGGCTTCACGGTATGGTGTCCTCTGTCCTTTCACCCAGACTATAAGCTCCTTAAAGGGCAAGACCTAAGTCTCCCTTGGAAGAACTTCAGATGTACTCTCCAGGCTTAGTCTTTTTTTTTTTTTAAATAAGATTGTATTTATTTATTTGACAGAGAGAGAACAAGAGAGCACAAGCAGGGGGAGCTGCAGAAGGAGAGGGAGAGGCAGGCTCCCCACTGAGCAGAGAGGCTGACACAGGGCTTGATCCTGGGACTCCGGGATCATGACCTGAGTCGAAGGCAGACACTTAACCAACTGAGCCACCCAGTCGCCCCTCCAGGTTCAGTCTTAACAGGGCCAGCCCTGTATCTTTTTCAGATTTCCCATATTCAACGTTGAGCATCCCCCTAAGAAGGACTCTTATCTGGAAGTGAACCTCATGAGAACAAGGACTATTGTGTCTTAGTCACAGATATCTCCAGCCAGTGGCTGAGGGCCTCCAGCTGAGAGGCTCTCAGTAACTGTGTGTTTCACAGATGACGTCTCCAGATTAGGATTTCCTAAAATGATTCATCATCCTCAACTTCCCTGTCAGTGCTTATCTTCTAGGATCTCATATCCCCCTGTGACTAGGATCAGATTTCTGATAAGAAGGCTTTTTCCAGGGTGCCTACGTGGTTCAGTGGGTTAAGCATCTGCCTTTGGCTCAGGTCATGATCTCCGGGTCTTGATCTTGGGGTCCTGGAATCAAGACCCACATCAGGCTCCCTGCTCAGCAGGAAGTCTGCTTCTCCCTCTCTTTCTGCCCCTCCCCTCTGCTTGTGTTCTCTCTCTCTCTCTCTCAAATAAACACAATCTTTTAAAAAAAAAATACTTTTTTCACTGATTAGATTGGCCAGCCCTTTTATCTGCTGTGCAAATTCTTTAGTTGGAATTAGAGGCAACTCTGTCTGTGTGCACTGCTAGCCTACTTCTACTTCTCTGTCGGATAGCCTGGTACTCCCAGCAATGCCATCAGACATAGGGGACAGCAATATTTTTGTAGAATTATGTTATTACCAGTTCTAAATCCCTCATAACATTACTTAAGATACAAAGCGTACTTAATAAATCCTTCCTCTTCTTCTTCTTACAGAACATACAAAACACAGGTTAAACAAAGTTTCCTGTGGAGATTTAAGTTCTTTCCCATTTGCACAAATATAGGCTCGTCTGAGTGTAGAGACCCTCCTGGAAAGGTAAGGATACAGATAAGGACACACTTGGATAAAGTGACGTGCATGAGTGAGGAAGATTCCATAGCTGATAGAAAAATTTAGGCTCATTCTCATAAAAATCTGATCTGAAGTGAGACAATTTGGATGAAGTCAGGAACCACCCCAGAGAGCCACAAGTGGCATAAATTGTCTAAATGTCCAGTCCCAGTCAGTATCATTCATTATGCTATTAGCACATTTTAAGCCCTCTGATCTTTACAGCAACACTGATGACATTGATTTGAGTATCTTTCCACACATTTTTTACTCCCTATCAAACCAGACCTGAAAACAAACAAAACAAAATTAAGGATGCTTAATTTTTTAGCTTTTCTGCATCCTTAGACTGCTATGATTTGGTTAACGTGTAAAAATCATTAAAGGCATTGGAGCAAGAAGTAAAACTCCAGGGAGGCTATTAACAACTTAGCATGTTCAGCTCATGAGTGTGGGTCAATTCATAGCTAGCTAGATTTTTGTTTAACGAGTGTGATTTGATCCCACCTGCAAAGTAGAGGTGGTGGTCACCTTGATTGAGACTTTGTTACTGAGGAAATGTAGAGGTCCGCAGACCTTGAATTGTGAAAGAAGACAAGGGGACCTCTATAAAGCCATTGTTTACATAAGCATTGCCAAGGCATTCAACATTCGCTCATCCAACACTCCACAATTCAAGGAATTCATCCAGCTACTGACAACACTCACTAGGTGCCAGATGCTGGGGATACAAAGGAATATTTGAAAGACCATGTTCCTGCTTTCATGGAGCATGTTTATCAGTGGGGAAGGTGGAGAGTAATAATCAAGGAAATAAATAAGATAATTTCAGATAGTGGTATGTGCTATGAAAACAAGGTGGAGGGCATGACAGCGAGTCCTGGAGGAGAGGCAGCATTAAGTAGAGGACACAGGAAAGTTTCTCTGAAGAGGCAAACATTTGAACTAAAGACCTTAATGTTGAGAAAGACCCAGGTCAAAGATCAGAGGAAAGAACGTTCCAGACAGAAGCAACAGCTAGGCAAAGATTCTGAGAGAACAATAAATTTGGAGTATTTAGAGGCTAGAAGGCATGGAGTAGAGAATGCAGGCAGATGGTGAAGCCAAAGAGGTAGGCTGGGATGCGTGAACTCTGTATCTTGCAGGCAATGGCAAGGAGGTTGGATTTTATTCCAGGCTCAAAGGACAACCAGAGAAGGGCTGTAAGCAAGGCAGAATTGGATTTGCATTTATAAATGATCACTCAGCTGTTGTGTACAGAGCAGACCTAGAAGCAAGAGTAAAAGCAGTGAGGAGCCTATCCTGATCAGTCGTCTAGGTTGGCAATGATGGTGGCCTCGCCTGAGGGTGGTAACAGTGGAGCTATTGAAGAAGCAGGCAAGCTGGAATGTATGGGGGGGGGGAAGCATTAACTTCCTTGATAATGACTTGGGTGTGGAAGTATAAAGGAAGTAGACAAATCAAGCATAAACCCAGTTTTAGGGCTCTGAACAGACATAGGTCCCATTATTACCACGGAGGAGATGCAGTAGGAACAATCTGAGGGTGGAATTGGGAAAGAAAATCACAGGTTTTGTTTTAGCCATGCTGTGTATGAAATTCCTGCAAGACACTCAAGTGGTTTAAAGTTCAATCTTGGGGCACCTGGGTGGCTCAGTGGGTTAAAGCCTCTGCTTTCGGCTCAGGTCATGATCTCAGGGTCCTAGGATCGAGGCCCGCATCGGGCTCTCTGCTCGGCAGGGAGCCTGCTTCCTCCCTTCTCTCTGCCTGCCTCTCTGCCTACTTGTGATTTCTCTCTCTGTATATCAAATAAATAAATAAAATCTTTAAAAAAAAATAAAAAAATAAAGTTCAATCTGGACCTTATGAGATGTAAACTTGGAAAGTCATTGGCATATAATGTAAAATCATGAGTCTGATGTTAGAAGAGTATAGAAATGAAAAACAAAAACTCAAGACCCAGCCTCATCCCACAGTGGCCACTGAGAAGTAGCTCCTGGGGCAGAAAGAAAACCAGAAGAGGGTCGTGTCAATCAAGGCGTAAAGGAGGAGGCACAACTCATGTTTGATGATCATCCAGGCTGCCACACCATCGGTACTGAAGGTCCTGGGCCAGGCACTGGGATAACAGTGATGAACAGGACACGGCAAGGAACTTGAGTGGGCTAAGGGGGGACGCCCAGAGAATGGGAAATTTAAATTTCATGTCTTGGCAGTACAGCTTTGGATTCAACTACAGCAACACCAGAAAAAAAAAAAAAAGCAGAACACGGACCAATTGAAAAAGAAAGGTAAAGCTATAAGACAATAGTTGGAATCCTTCTGTTTTATGTGCAGATCAACAGACCTTTAAACATAGGCTGCAATACAACCTAAGTGTTATTGAACTTGTGTTCTATTCAACTTCTAAGAGGCTTCAAAAGTCTTGCAAATAAGACTTAAAAGAGACAAGACTGTCAGCTGCCCTACGGCATTTAGTGTCCCCAAAAAACACTCTGAACGTTAACAGTAGAGGAAGCAGGGGATCACACCTGATATTTCCCTGTTATCCCTCAACACAAGTGTGCAGGGTAAATCCTGTGAGAATAATGACATGAACAACTCTGAAGACAATGATAGTCTCCAAGGAGCAGTCCTTGAGGTTCACTGAGATTGGATTCAACCAGTCACTACTGAACTTTCTTCGTAATAGTAATGGGGTGGGGTGGAATTTGTACAATTGGTTGTGGATATATTTCTAATATAGTTTAGAGATCATCACCCTTCTGTTATCTATTCCCTTTACCCTGCCTCTCCTGACCCTCTGCCCCTGAGTTCCTGCAGAAGCCACACCTATCATCACCATACAAGGAACCCTAAGGGTTTAAAGAAAGGACCCAATTTTGTACACTTAACACTGCCTCTGGCAAAGCACCTTACAGGAAAAGTTTGTGCTAGATTACATACACACATGGGACTAGAGCTTTCTGAGGTTTTCTGAATCTAAAAGTAGCATCTCACCATGGTGAGGTAATTGACCAATAACAAGCTAGCGAGTTGGAATGCTGATAGGTAGTACTGTCCCTATTGTAGCTCTGTCAGATTTGTTAGCCAAATAGACAAAGCAGTATTAAACCAAGAGCTGGGGAAAGTAGAAGGACTGAGAAAGTCTGCACAGGGAACAGAAGAGCAGAGAAGAAAGTGAGAGGGCATGAGGACCAACTGCTGCATTAGAAGAATACTTGGACCAGGACTTCTTTTAGATATTATTAATTTGTGTCATGACCTTTTGTATTTCTTCCTCTCCCTCCAACTTAACCTTAGGCTTTTCAATCCTTGCTGCAGGGACATAGTCATGGCAGAAAGTTGAACCAAACTAATATGAACTCTTTGGTTTGGGGGAAAGCCCATATCCACTGAGTTGGTCATGCTGGAGGTAGAAGGGGTGCCTGCAAGAGGAAAGAAAGTGAAAAAGGACATTTCCCAAGTCCAGAAAGGGGCAAGGTCTAATGTTCCCTCAAGCAAATAGGGATCAGCTCCCTAGCAAGGCACTAGGAAAGGGGCAAAAGCCAAGAAAGGAACAAGAAATCTTATTCTTTCCTTCCCAAGCATGAGATAGAAGAAAGACCAGTGGTCCTAACCTGGACTCATCACCGATGAGTCACAATGCCTTAGCCTGCAAAGACCTTGGAACCACGCGATAGTAGGGAGCTATAAGAATGACTGAGGTTGAAGTTCAAAGGTAAAGTCACAAATGTAAGCTATTACCACCTGACCTAAGCAACTAGTTAGAGGCAACATGAATAGAAAACATTCTTACTGGACTTTATAAAACTTCAGAACTCCCACTAAAAGCCTCATGGCTGCCTATGATTGAGCAAGCTAACAAATTGGAAATGGCAGGATTGGGGTGGGAGGGTGGAGTGAGAGAGAACTTCCCTTTTAATCCTTCCTAGAATCTAGGAAGGTTAAGGAATAAATAGTAAAGGACACAATGGACAGCAGATTTATTTTTTCTCACCCTTCCAGGAAGACTTCCCTACAACCTACAAGTGATCTCTGTCATCTAAATTCTGGTTGGCTTGTTTAGGCTGAACTTCCCTGGACAGCTGCCCTTTGGTGGAGCCACTGCATGCCAGGATTTGCAGAATATGTGTTACAAACTTGATTTTTGTCATTCCCTCAGTCAGGCTCCAATGAACAGATTCACTCTCACACCAAGTTCCTAAGAAGCAGATTTTAATGACTACTTAATTCTTTTGCAATAATCAATTTGCCAGTCCTAGTTCTTTCCGTAAGACATGTCCTTCTTGGAAAGGCAGTACAATGAAGAGATCAGGATGGAATCATATTGCTTGGTAAACATAGAATCAGAAAATAGTGTATTGTTCAAAGGATATTAGTCTCAAATATGTATACAGATTGGTGTTCTCCTTCTCTAGTCCAGGATAGCTATCAGTATAAAACTATTCCATCACGGGTTCACTGATACCAAGTCATGCTACACTAACTGAATTTCCCACTGTGATAGCGTGATGAAGATTAAGAACAGGAGGAAACAACAGATAGATTTTACAGCTTGACCAGTAAAGTGTCTGACAGTGTCTCATAACATCTACATCGACCAGAGATACGCATACAGGATAACAAGCCAAGTAGGTGAACCCATCACTGCCTGATTCACCACAGTCCGACTCTGCGTGTCTCCACCCCTCTCAACATGTTTTTAAATTATGGAAACGAAGATGTAAAAGTAGTGTCCCTCAATATACGCGAATATCACAAAATAGACAGGTATAGTTCATATTGCCTGACTGAATTAAGACTCAGAACTATCTCAACAGATAGGACACTAATCAAGAAAAGAAGACATTTACCAAGGATAGTTGGTAAATCCTGCACTTGAATCAGTTGCACTGAGTGTAAGATGGAGATGCAAATTCCAGCCATTCAAATTTCAAGGAAATTGACTCAACAGCAATTCAAATTTCAAGGAAAATGGAGAAGATAACAGAGATCAGGGTTTTTATTGTCTTCAGCCTCCTGTGGCTGCATTAATTGAACTATAATATTCAGGTAATGATTTAACTCTACACTCTGAGCCCAGCTAGGTCCCCGCTGTAGTACCACACTTATGAGAGATATTAATGATCAAGAGCAAGTCCAGAAGGGTGAGGAGGACATAAAAATATATTTTATGAAGACCTGTAGGGAGGCAGTGGGGAGGGGAGAAAAAGATTGAAGTAGCCAAGAAGGTTTCTAACAAACAGTGGGGACACTTGTTTACTTTCTTCAAATATTTATGTGGATGTGATTTGGGACTTTCACAGGGTACTGAAGTCTGAACTAGAACCAGTGGGTCCTTGTTCTGAGGCAGTTTTCAGTTCAATACAATTTTTTAAAATAACTGCAATTATCATGCAGCAAAATAAACTGCCCTGTGAAGCTGAGAGATCTCCATCACAAGACTTTTTTTTTTTTTAAGATTTTATTTATTTATTTGACACAGAAAGAGAGAGATCACAAGTTGGCAGAGAGGCAGACGGAGAGAGAGGAGGAAGCAGGCTCCCGGCAGAGCAGAGAGCCCGATGTGGAACTTGATCTCAGGACCCTGAGATCATGACCTGAGCCGAAGGCAGAGGCTTTAACCCACTAAGCCACCCAGGCGCCCCCACAAGACTTTGAAATACAGGTTGAATGACTGTTACCACTTGCCAAGAAGCACGCGCATCCCCCATCTCCAACTCAGAGACCAAGGGACCAGCTTTGTAACAAAATTATTAAGAGCTCTCCAGTGGTATTGAACCAAGTTGAACTTCTGGTGGTCCTGCTCTGACCCAGGAACCTGGGTTCCCACAGCTAGGCTTTTGACACTCTTCTGATGAACAGGTTATTTCCTCAAACACTAAGGTCAATAGCTGAAACCATGTTTTTCCCTTGGTCCTCAAGAATAAGCTGGTATCTCACCTTCCATTCTGCCCACTGTTTCTTAAACTGGAATCTTATCTGCGAACCCCAGTGTCTATAGGTAGGTCTCCAAGACCACACTCAAGGGTAAGGCTGTCCAAACCCTCAAGGTATCAAATCAAAGAGCTGCCAGCCAGGATGAAGGCCTGTTATCCACTGCCAAGAGACCTGATACCGGGCCTGGCATCAATTTTAGAGTGACTAACAAAACTCTGTGCTACTAGCTCCTGAAGAGTTGGACTTTAAGTCACCCGCTATATATCAGGCACTGAAGATGCAAAAAATAAACAGTCCAAGCCCCCAAAGAGCCCCCAGTCTAGCAGGGAAAAATCATCATCTTAGCACACTGTTCATGCCATGAATAGAACATATGAATGAAAAATTAGAATACGCAGGGCCACTGAAATACAGAAAAGTTAAGTGTTCAAAAATTCCTCCCTGATGTGGCAGTGAAGGCTCCTAGGATAGACTTCAGAGGATATGGTACTTGAGCTGGTTTTGAAGGAGGAGCCGGATTTTGCCATTTGGAAAATGTGAAGGAGAGGAAGGTATTGCAGTCCCTGCTGACAACAGAGCTTGAAAGGCAACCAGAGGCATAAAACTCCCCGGCATACTCAGGAAGATGGGACTAAGTCGTCCAGGGTGATTAGAGCACCAGAAGCTGTGGCTAACGTCTCTAGCAGGTGCCCAACCTCCAAGAGTCCATTTTGTCCCAGGTACTAGCCATTCAAGTTGGCCCGCCCCACTGTCAGAGGGAAGGGCAGCACAGCGGAGAAGTCGATTGGCTCAAGATTCCTCAGCACCGGCGGTGGCCAGTCTGCTCCCAGAAGTGCATCTGAGGAACAGTGTTCGCCCTGAGATTATATCCTTGCTATTTTCATGGAGTGAAAAGAGCAAATTCTTTTGTAAAATGAAAGACTTGTACATCGTGTTTAGACTTTTGTATATTCTGACCTAAGACACTGTTAGTCTCCCAAATTTTGGAGGCGAAATTTTGCTATTTGTGAATCCAAGCCTGGGAACCACCAGGAGCGAAGGCCTTTGAGGTACTTTCCAGAACATATATTTCTAAGAACCAGGACCTGTGTTCCAGACTCCCAGACCCCTTCCCTCCCTGGGTCAGATGCGGGGTTTTCCTGGCCAACTCCCCTTCTTCTGCAGTCATGACAACACCTCCTCCCAGCAACCCGTGGCACGTCCCAGATGACAGATTACTGTGGAGTAACATTGAGGCTGTTGGGTCCCTGATGAACTCGAGAGGCCTCTTCATGACCCTTACAACCTGTCACAAATCAGCCCTGAGCAAAGAGGTCAATCTGAAGAGATTTTACAAATGGGAAATCTCAACTGTTGCTAGGAGTGCTAGTTGTCTTTCATTTAGGTAGTAAGTCTCCTCTGTTGCACTCCCAACTTTAACTCTTCCCGGGTCCACCATTATGCCCCCACTTCAACATTCCTCCCACCCTGGGGAGTCCCCCTTTCCTTTTTTTTTTTTTTTAAGATTTTATTTATTTATTTATTTATTTATTTATTTATTTGACAGAGAGAGATCACAAGGAGGCAGAGAGGCAGGCAGAGAGAGAGGAAGAAGCAGGCTCCCTGCTGAGCAGGGAGCCCAATGCAGGGCTCGATCCCGGGACCCTGAGATCATGACCTGAGCCGAAGGCAGAGGCTTTATTTAACCCACTGAGCCACCCAGGTACCCCGGAGTCCCCCTTTCCATCTCCCTCTCCCAAGTGCTGTGGAATAGTAGTCTGACTATGCTGTGATCCCTAGTGAGGTGTCAGGGACCCTACTTGCAAGAACTACGACTTAAAGACTCAAGACTTAAGGACTTTCTGAGGAAGCCGTATGTACACGTTCTAAAGCCACACAGCCCGTGCTCTAGGCTACCCTGGCCATGCCCTTCACTTTTCTTCCCTCTTCTGTCTCCTTTCCCTCTAACCCTTTTCAATAGCCTTCCTATCCCCATTCTGGATAGTGGTTATTTGGGATATATTCTCTCTCCTTTGGATTTCCAAATTCAGCCCATCTCATGCTCTACCTTCTACCTCCACTGTCCCTTGTTCCTGAGCAGGAGCTAATTTTGTGTGCTTACCCACATGGAAATTCAACAAATGATTTATTTCTATTCGATAATGCCTTATTTATTGAGCTCTTGCAATATGCTAGACATTCAGGATACAGAGATAAAAAGAGCCTGCTCTCTGCCCTCAGGGAGTCAGAGAAACCAGGGAAGAAGCAGTCTTCTGCCTGGCTCTGACTCAAAGTCTCTCCATTCTCCACCCCTCTCCCTGCACACCAACCTGAGTCCCATGGGTAATTAATGGCATGAGTAATAGCTTTTCCCCAAGATGGTTCCTCTTGCAAGCTTAGGACGTTTTGCAGAAGTGGCTTTGTATAGTTCTGTTGTTTTCCCCCCTTTCTACCTTTTAAAAGCTCTGAAGACATGGTAAGTATAACTTTGTATCAGCAGAACCCTCTCAAAGGGCAGATGGTATAGGACGGATAACTTGGGGGCTTGACTGCTCCATAGAAATAGCCTTTTCTGGGTTTCTGCCTTTCAGTGACTATCTGGTTTGCTTTCTTTCTGTGTCTCCTTCAGATCATCTGATTTTTTCCCCCTCAAGATGGAAACGAACCTTGGGAAGCTCCAAAAGACACAAGCACCTGCCACCACCAGCTGTAAGAGCAAGCTTCAGAGTGCAGGAGGAACCAACCCAACCACATTACGTCTCAGTTGGAGACTCTGCTTCTGAAAAGGCTTTTCTCATTCATCAGAAACCCTCCATGTAGCATCTCTGGAAGAGTAACCCGGACCCACCCACGTCACACAATCTGCATCATGTCCTCACCCATGACCTCACTTAACTAAGCCAAGGACCCACCATTTCCTAGTACGCTCATCTTAGACTCTGACTTGCCAAAGGAAAGCGTTTACCATCCTTCCTCCGGGCCCCCTCTGGCATATTTATTATTTATTCTAACTACCCATGCAGTCATTAGATACAAACTCAAGCCAAATTGGAAAATTCACACCCTGAAGCTCTCCTCTCCCCACAGAATCCACCTCTGCCCTTTGCTATCATCTGCATTTGTCTGGCTAAACCTACCCCATTCTTCTACCACCACTCATCTGAAGAGAGGGCTAAAGAGAGAAAAGCAGAGCTTGGATAGCAAAGAGATCAGGAAGGAGCTAGCAAAGGGGTGAGTTTCTCTTAGAACTGAGAAAAGGGAGTGGGAACACTCTACCTGAGCACCATTCATGGGCAACTCCCTTGTGATTGTGTCCACCATGTCCCCAGACACTGCAGCCCAACCTTCCCAATGGGACCAAGGTACAGTGGAGGAAACTCAAATCAGGAATGAGTTGTACGTGACATGGGACGGACCTAACTCTCCCTGCTCTGCTCACCTTCCATTCCTTGTCCTCCCACTCTGTCCCCAAGGTCCTCCCCCACACCAGCAGTCTGACTAGGGCTGAGTCAGAGGGTACGACTGTTCCCTTTCTTCCTCTCCTCACTGGACCCCTAACCCAGTCCTCCCCACACTCAAGGCCTCTGCCTTTCACATCCTTCTTTTCTGGGCAACCCACAAAAGTGCAGGCACTGTCTTTGTTATGTTAGGCTCCAGGAAGAAAGACAAAGGAGGCAGCTGGCAGGAGCGCTACCTCCCTACACGCTCCATTGCCCCTTCCATGTCCCCCCAGCAGACTGGAAACCAGGAGTAATAAATCCTGACCAGGTTCAGACCTGCTTCTGTGAAAGTGAATGCCTCTGAGCTGGAAAGATTTACCTGAGATGCACGGTGTAAATAAACAGTTCTTCCCGAGGCTCTCAGTGCTCTGGGAATGTTCTACCTGTGCTCTGCCAATTAGTTGAACTATCTTTGGTGGAACACAAAAACTTGGGTGGTCACTGTTTCCTAGACTGCCTGTTTCTCTTTATCTACGTTAACTTCATTCCATGCTTCTGTCTCTCTCCTCTGGCCTCACTCTTTTCTTTCCCCACTGCCTTCTCGCCCCCCTCAGGAGAACTGGGAGAGCTGAGCCAGTGGGGATGGCGGGATTCAGAAGAGCTTTACCAATCCCGTAGCCTCAGGTGCCCATGCATGGTGTGGCCCCATGGGAGGTGCGGCAAAGGGATGATCCCTAGTACTTCCTACCATTGCCTTGCTCTACCTAGCCGGGGGCTTCCCAGCTATCCACATAGAGATCAGTCACAGCACTCAGAGCCCCCCCGCCAGAAGGCCCTCCCTGGTGGGCCCTTCCAACACTCTCCTAACAAATTCTAGAGGCCTACCAGGTCCATTACAGCAGCCAAACATAGGCACCTTAGACTCCAGCCTGCTGACGGCCACCATGACCATGACCCTGCCAGCCCTGCTACCTTACCAAGTGTTCTCTATCTAGTCTGTTGACATTCTCAGTCATTCCAATCACAATTCTGGACTGGAAGATTGCTTCTATCATCCACCAGTGAAACTGTCTCCTTCCTCACTATCTCCCTTGCTGGCCATTTGACCTCACCTCACCCAATAACCGAGGAGCCCGGGGATGGGAGGGAAGAGGCAGAAACTCTGGAGACTAAAAAAATCAAGACAATGAGAAGGAGAAAGTGTCCACTTTCTCAAGCATACCAAGGGAACAAAGACTCTAATCCTCACACTTGCTCATCCTCCCTGAAATGATACCTTGTACCTAGGAATGGGATATATTTCTTTGGTAAATTACTCCAAACTGCCATCGTGACTCTCATTCTGTCAAGGCTCAGGGACTTGACAAGAAACTGTCTTGGCCCAGAAGTTTCTGCCCCACAGTGCTGTATCAGGAGGACCTGTGGCCTGCCAGTGGGGCCCAGGATCCCCGCTGGGACTCCTGCCACCAGCCAGGACACACTCAAGCTACTTCAAAAGGTATGCCATTTTCTGGAGAGCTTTCTTCTCTCCCATGCTAGGAAGTTTCCTTTGAGATCCATTTGCTCACACCAACGGACGCCCAGTTCTCAGCCTTTTGCTGAAGATTCCTTGAGCAGACTGACCCTCATCAGTCACCTCAGTCCCAGAGTACCTTAGCTAGCCTCGAGTCACTCAGAACTTGGTCCCTGCTACTCACACACTTCGAGGCCCCAGTTGCATGCCCATAACCCTGTCAATGTCCAAGAAGACTCCTGAACAGATCACTAGACTCCAGGGCTTGCTGAAGGCAGCCCCTACCCTGTCCACACCCTTCTCTTCCCCACTGCTTGCCTACCATTTTAGCAGTTCTTTTATTTGCACATACTATTAACATAAATATTTTCTACTTTTCAGTTAAATATGGAGTATGTTCATATTTTCTTTGAGATTGAGTTTGTACTATTAGACTTCATACACATCTTCCTTGGAAAGAAACGACCTTTCTTTATCCTTTAAGAAAAATTCCCTCGACAGTGCTTGTATTTTCAATACTAATTTTCTAAAGGTTTTATTTATTTATTTATTTTTTAAGATTTCATTTATTTATTTGAGAGAGGTAGAGAGTACAAGTAGGCAGAGCAGCAGGCAGAGGGGGAGGGAGAAGCAGGCTCCCCGAGGAGCAGGGAGCCCGATGCGGGACTCGATCCCAGGACCCTGGGACCACGACCTGAGCTGAAGGCAGCGACTTAACCGACTGAGCCACTCAGGTGCCCTCAATATTAATTTTGGAAAACTGTGAAGACGGGGGGCTGGGAATGGTTGTTGGGGGCGAGGGGTCTTAGCAATCTTCAAAAAAGGAACAAAGACGGAGATGTGAGCTTTGGGTGGCATTTGCCTCCCTTTGCTCATGACCTGACAGCTGTGCTCTCTGCCCAGCACAGTGACAGCCCAACTCTCCTCCCCACCCCCAAACCAGCCGCTCCACAGGGTAGAGCTGAAGGATAACAGGGCTTTGCACCCCAACTAGTTGGCAAAAAGAAGTCTTAGCTAAAGCACAAGATCCCCAAAAAGCAGAGAGGCCATCCAGGGGATGAAGGAGACAAAACTATGAAGATGAGATTTCTGGGCTGACTGGGAGAGGCCAGCCCCGCCCAAGGAGGGCGAAGAAGACACTACAATGGAGGAGACAAGCCCCTGAGTCTGGAAAGAATCCATTTCCCACAAAACCAAGCTGAGAACAGGTTTTGAATCCAATGGAGCCCAACAGCTAATAGCAAAACGTAGGATGATCACAGAGGGTTACAAACCAGTCAAAAAGATCTCTTGGCTTCCATCTTTCACATTTTCTTATTTGGGTTGGTTTTTTGTTTGTTCTACTTTTTATGTCCCCGAAATAAAACTATTTTCCTGGAAAAAGTCCAGTCTTTTCATGGGCTGCTATGGTGAGAGAGCTCTAGCCACTCCCGTGGTAACAATAACACCACAGCCAACTCGGCACCCTCTCTCCTGCCTGTCCTGCCCGCCTTTCTCTGAATTGGGCTTTGGGGGAGGAAAGGAGTGCCGGACAGAGAAGGACGATACTAAGAAAATGCCTCCCAGGGACAGGGATCTTTTATTTCCTTTGAGACTTACAACACATTAGCTGCTATTCCTCCCAACCTCATATAGGAAAACAATTCTCCTGGATTCTAGAAGCATCCAGGACCCATCTCTGTATCTGGGGCCTCTGGGCAGACTCGATTTCATAGCATAACCACCCAAAGAGCGGCGTAACGCTGAGACAGCTCTGCCCCTACACTGTCCGCATTCCCGGTCGCTTTTCATCACCCCTCCGATCCATCCCTGCCCACGCCCCAGCACTCCTCTCCTCTCCTCTCCCAACCAGATTATTCCAACAGATTTAGGGGATAAGGACTCACAACTCCTGCCTGCCCCTTACTCCACATTTTACACCCCCCCCTCGTATCTTTCTTCAAATTTGCCCATATGGAGGGGAAAGGCGGCAGCTGGCTTGATTTGTCCCCAGGAATGCTCTTCGTTGTCAGAAAACTAGTACAAGCCTCTGTCTCTGAATCACTTCAACTCCTCATTAAGCCAAGGAGCCATTATATTTAGCAAGTAGAGGCACCCACTGCAAATTTTGCTCAGTGAGTATTATGGTCAGAGAACAGGGCTCTAAATTCTTGATTGAGGAGGGAAATATCCCTTGAGAAGGCAGGCGCATAATCGCTATGATGAAAAGCAGTGCAGGGAGGCAGAGGCTCTGTTGCCGTTAAAGTGTATCTGACTTTCCATCTGTGTGTATGGTATTATCATGGCTCGGGCTCTCCCCAGCCTTGTCTCCCCTGTTCTCTCTTCCCTGCCCTCCCTCCTTCTCCTCATTTTACTGTAAGACACATGACGGATGACAGGCGAAGAGGCTGAAAAAGGATGGGAAATCGGGTCTCACAGACAGGCCAGCGGCGGGACACGGCCTGGGAGGGACAAGGAGGGGATTTGTGCGCCTGCCTGCCCTCCACCCACAGACTGTTCCTCCCTTCAGAATAAGTCCTCTCTGCCTACCTGACAACCCCCTCAGCTCCTCACACCCTCCTCGGGACCATCAGACCCCACCCCTACTTCTTGTGGCAGAAGGGAAGACCTCGGTTAAGATACTGTGAGAGCGGAGATAATTAGCTCCCGGCCCCGCCAACCAGCCCCTTTGCCCCTGGGCATTTCCCTCACTTGGGAGTGCACAAGGTCACTGCTCAGGGAAGGCATTCGCCCTCCTGCTCGGAAACCCCAGTTTCCTTTATGAACATACTTTCCACACATTGAGAGGGGTTAGCTGGAGTGAGCGCTGTAGAGGATGAAGGTCTCTTTCTGAAGGCCCAGGAAACCCTGTACCCATTCTAGACATCTTTGGTGTTGTCTTAACACCGCCTCAGGAAAAGGAGCAAAGAGAGACCTACTTAGATAACCCGAAGAAGAAATCAGCCTGATGGGATTCCATCCAGCTCTGGATTCTCTGGCACATTCGTTTGCCTCTCCCACCTCTGTTTCTATCCTCCTCTGCATTTCTGACTCATCATGACCCTCTCTGGCCTATTTGGTTTCCTTCTGAGGGGAGGGGAGAGTACCTTCCCCAGCAGCAGCAGCTGGCTTCTGGGCCCTACTTAGTAGCTGTGTCCTTCTTGGCCAGGCCCTGCTTCTGGCCCAGCCTCCTGCTTGGGTCCCAACTCAGTTCATCAGAAGCATTTCTACTCACTGGCGGTGAGAAAACCACCCAAAGTGCATCAGAAACTAGTTCAGCCGCCACCACCACTCCACCCCTGGGCTAATAGCCCACTCACGATGGGTGCTGGATCACTGCCTTCGTGTCCCCCTGCGATGCCCCTTTCTCGTCACATCCCAGAATGACAACCCCTGCTGCTCCAAAGCAGCTCATTTTGCCCCTTATCCCACTGCTTGTTCCCACCCTTCATCCACGGAGGTGAAAAATGATAGCAGCTTCCAGAAGCTGACTTCCAAGATTTGGCTCTTCCAAGCACCCCACTGCCTAGCCCATTTGCCCGGATTCAAACCCCATGATAAGATCATCAGGAGTAGCCTATGAGCCTCAACATGATTCTGAAGAGTTTATATAAAATGGGTGTGAGTTAGTAGGACTTTGTATGAAATGCCATCTGGAATCTGGGAAGACTCTGAGAAACTCTATAAATTTTCTTTTTTTTTAAGATTTTATTTATTTATTTGACACAGAGAGAGAGATCACAAGTAGGCAGAGAGGCAGGCAGAGAGAGAGGGGGGAGCAGACTCTCCGCTGAGCAGGGCGGCCGATGTGGGGCTCNAGAGGCTTTAACCCACTGAGCCACCCAGGCGCCCTACAAATTTTCTTTGAAAATTAGTGGAACCATATTCAGTGGAAGTAGAGCTAGAAGAGACTGGGAAGACTTGGCAGCTAAGTTAGCTCTTTTCAGGGCTGCCTCTCTCAGCTTGCTCAGTCCAGGCTCAGGGCCTGTTGCCACTGGTCTCCATTTTGCCTCAGTTGCTCTCATCCTCATCTTTGTCTTCTTCTCTGTTTTTCCTCCTATTGCCTCCTAGATCCCTCTGGCCTACCTTACCCCCTGTCCTTTTTTTCTTCCCAGACACTAGGAACCAGAGCTCCTTGGCTTGGGTAGTTAGTCCACATGGCTTTGTGCTTCAGCTGTGGAGCGGCTGGTACCCACCCTTCAGCACTCTAAGGGTAACTTGGGGACTCAAAAGCATTCTTCACTCTTCTTTCAGCATCATCTTCTCTTAGCTACCTCAGCGCTGCCCACTCTGCACCCCTTAGCAAAGGCCTCTGATTCAGCGGCTCACACAGGGAATGCGGAAACTAGTGAGGATAGGAGAGGCCATGGGAAATGGAGTATGATGTAGGGACTTCCCTTTTCTCTGTTCAGAACCTTTAAGAACTGTACTATGCACTCTCCAGAGTACTCGGGAGCCTGCATTGATATTATACCCTTCCTGTCAAACAGAAAATGGTTTTCTTACCTCAGGACCTCTTGAGGGAGACTTCCCCTCACAGCCCTCAAAGACAGGTTGGTCCCTGAGAAAGTTCACACTTGTGCCAATGATTGATGGGAATTTCCAATGGAGTCTTGAATCTTAGCACCATTCCCTTTGCCCAGGAGAGAGGACTAAGTGGGCTGCTCCCCCAGCCCCACCCCAGCAACCACAACAGCTGTAATGCAGGAGAGAACACAGCTCGCCCAGTGCCCACCCATACCACTTCCCATCCTCCTGCTCACCTGCACCCCCCTCTCTCACCCCTCACATCTATCTGGCCTTATTTAAGATTGACTTGGGAAGGAGAGGACCACCTCTCTTCACTCACATCCCATCCTTTGGGCTCCCAGCTGCAGCCCTCACCACCAACACTCTTACTCTTTAGTTCAATCCTCTCTTCTCATTCCCCAATGGAGTAGGGTAGCTTCTGTGATTCCTGGCTCCCTTTTACTTCACTCAGTTCCTGTTCCATGTGAACTACTAGACTCAAGCCACCCTTCACACACCCCTCCAAGAGAAGCAATAATAATAGCTAGCAGTTACTAAGTGACAACTATATGGCAAGCACACATTTGCTCAGCTTTTCTGGGATGCCAGCTTGAAGTTCCCACAACAGACTCTTCCCTCTGCCATCCTTCCCATCTCTTTTAACTCCCTGTCTCATCTCTCTCCACTTTTGACTCCCTTTTCTAAAAAGCTATGTGGTGATCTACCACCATTTTTCCAGAAGCCACATCTTCCATGGTTGTAACCTTAAAGGTTGGGCCCCTCTATCTCTGTGCTCCAACCTTCCCCACATACTCTAAGTAATCATTCCACCATCCAGGCCTCCCTTTTACCATCCAAGCCCACTCTTACTTAGAGGCCTTTGCAGAAAGACCATTTCCATGTGCAAGAACGCTACAACCACTGCCTTGTCTGCCTGCCAGCCTGGTCCCCACCCCCTGGACCTTTATAGCGTCCCCACCAGTGACCCCATCATTTCACCCAGGTCCCAGAACCTATCCAGGCCTCAGGAACGGCCTCAGCTTTTCACACAATCTACAAAAGCTACATTAAAAAAATGTCTTGAACTCCGGCCTTCTGAAGGAGGCCCCACTCCCGGCCACCTTTCCTCCCTCTGGCCCACTCACTTCCCCACCAACTTCTTAACAAATCAAGACACCCCCCCCCTTTATTAAAGTGACTCATTCAGTATAACAAAACCATGATTCTTTTGGAGGATTCATTTTGTACTTTTAGACCCCCAAATGTGTTCCTCCTTTTGAGAGAGAAAATTGCCTTTCATTCTTTACTAAAACTACACAGGATTTGAGCATGAAAAACGGCTGAACCAATATTGCCGCAACCGTTTATCTTTAGGGTCTCGGGATGAAGAGAACTGGCGGGTAACCCCCCCCCCGCCCTTCCCAGACCCATCATCCATTGCGTTACTGACCTGTCAATCACTTCTGCCGGGCCAATGAGCAGCAGGGCCTCCCAGGAAACAAGGAATTGGAGGGCAGGCGAATGGTTTCCCTGGCTTTTCAAACCTGCGGACTGTCGCGTTCCTCCTGTGTGCTGCCCTCGGTCCTGGGACTGTGCAACGTGGGCAAGTGGGCAGTGGGGAGGGGACCCCAGTCGAGCCTGCCTAGACCCAGGCGCAGGTTAGGACCCTTGGAGGAAGAAAAGAAAAAAGCTTAACACCAACGTTGGTCTTCGGTAATAGTGGTAGTAATAGAGAAGCTGCATTGGCTGAATTCTGCCTCACCCCTGCCACTCCCTTGTGTGACCGTGGATTAGCCTCCCCGTGATCCTGGGCCTCAGCTGCTTTTTCACAGAGTTGGTTGATTCGCCATGATCTCTCACACCCCTTTTCTTTTTGATATTTTGGAAGACGCCTTGCCTCAAGAGAGGGGGAACACTTCTTATTCACAGTCAAGTGAACCTAAGGGAAGGCAGTGGGCCAGAGGTGAAGAGGCACTTCCATCCAGAGCCAAGGGAAGGCTCAGATGAAGGAGGGGTGCCCTCTCTGCTAGGGAGAACTTTGGGGGGTGGGGGTCGGGGGATGAGGGTCGTTGGCAGTTGGTTACCAGAAGGTCCTCTGAGTGCAGACTCAAAAGAAATGACGCCTTTTAGTCCAGTGTCTGCTCAAGCAAGGTCGGGGGTGAGTCTAATGGAGTTGGAAGAATCTCCTCTAACCCTGCGTATAGGTTGTTTTGTTTCTTTCCTGCAGTTTCCTATAAGACGTCCTTTCAGAAAGTTCCCACTCCCCAAATTGAACAAGCATCTGTATCCACAATTAGACTGAGCTCCCTGTATTTGCCGTCTTCTTTTCTCAACCGACACCACCTCCAGTGACTGTTGGGCTTTTCCAGTGGATGCCAGAATGCCATTTCCCCCAGCCGGGGGGGCAGAGGAGGCAGAATAATTGTTTGGCAGCAAGAGGTGAGTGTGACAAGGAAAGTGGAATTCCTCCTCTAGCCATCCTCCTCTCTCCTCTTCTCCTCCTCATATCCTTCTCTCCAGCCCTCCCCCCTCCCACCTGCTGACTCTAGCCCACTCCGGCTTCCACTTTTCACTCCTTCTCCGAGAAACTCAGGCCGTCTCAAGACATGTTCAGGAAGGGCTAGTCCCTGACATGGGCTCTCCATTGTCTGCTCCACTGAGAAGCAGTCAGCTTCCAGAAAGTGTGAGAAATTGCTTTTCAGCAAGAGGGCACCCCAGTGAGTTTAGGGAGATGGTCTGTAGTGCGTACAGTTGGCAAAGCCGTATTTCTGACTCATGGGGAAAGAATACTTTACTTTGGCCCTTGCGAATTAGGAACTGTTAGCTGCGAAGCTGTAATAAGTTTGTCCAGACCCAAAGTAACTCTTGCTGCTTAAGCTTCTACCATAAAGATGTCTACTTTTCAAACCATCAGCCTCCCCACAGAGGATGTCCCCTTTTCCCTCTGTCTCATTTTTCTCACTTTCACTCTGTTATCCTTACTGTGTCTTCTCTTGTGTCTTTTCTTTCTGGTTTGATCTTTTTCTCCCTTTTGTTTTCTGAGGTCACACTGGAGGTAACCTGGAGAAAATGGGTGGATGGTGGTAAGACAAAGGAGGAGCCTTAACCTGAGCACCTGCCACAGGACACAGACCCGGTCTCCCTGCCCTAGTGAGAGTGCATGTTGCCTGTAACCCAGGTCCTCAGATGCTCTCTCAGGCACCATCTTGCTACCAGGCCTACCACAGATGGGTACCCCACACTCTAACCCAACATCCCCAGGAATTAAAACCCTAGACTCCTGCATCCCGTGCCCACTGGCATGGCAGGCCCATACAGAAGCAAAACACAGTCACCTTAGACTCCGGCATACTGAGGCCAGACCCTGACCCCATCAACCTCACCCTCCTGCCAACTAATCACTCAATAAAAATATTGTTTAATAGTATTCCTATGTCTAAAGCACCATCTCAATGTCTACTATTTCAAAATAGAACATTAAATTCTCCTTCTCTCCCCCATTGTATCCATCCTGCTTGGGACCAAAATGGTAGGGAGAGGCTGAGGGGAAAGGGAAAGCTGGGGGTGGTGTGACCAGGTCCATTTCTCAGTAGAGAGCCACCATGAACTCTGCTCCACACTCATGGGCAAAGACCCCCGCTCCCCCCAGCGGAAGATGGTTTCACCGAGCACAGTACACAGCACTCGGGAAGGGGGACACTTCCCCTGCTTTATAGGACATCCTGTAACAAAGATTTATGGGCAAGAAGGATCTTTGTGTTACTCATAGTGATAAAAGCCCTAACATAGTCATACTTGAGTCGGTCCTTTTAGTCAGCTGTAAAAAATACATTTGAAAACACTTTTTTTCATGACAAGAGGAAAAAGGGTATTCCAAAACTGTATGTGCAATATGTTCATAACCTTGTGAAGCATCTGTGTGCATAGAACTGACCAGAAAGATAACAAATCAAACATTCCCAAAGAGGTTGAAATTATGGCTGCTATCCATTTCTGATTTTCAACCATGAACACGTATTTTAGTTGGGGGAGAAAAATTTCCTAAAGGAGTTCATTTTTCCTGGTCATAAAATTAGAAGGAATTAGAGCTGGTGCATGCAGGGAGCTATTAGGGCTGGGTGGTCCCTGTGTGATGCCTTGGGCCAGTGGAGTTGGAAGGCCCTAATGGGAGCCAGGATCCTAGAATCCTGCAAGTTGTTGGGAAGACACAGATGGATCTGGATCTGGTGGAGGACAAGACAGAAGGTGTCCCACCTGCTCTGCAGTCATTCTTCCTTTCTCTTACATCTTCTCTGTGCTGGAGTGACACGCACTCCATACTGAAGGGCAAAAGACGTGGGTTCAGATCCCAACCCTAGCACCACCTGGCCAGGCAACTGGGCAAAGGATTCAGTCCTACGGAACCTCAGCCCACTGATCAAGCAAAGCAAAGGTTACTTTGCACCTCAGAGCCTTTGCCACTGCTTTTCCCTGCTTCTGGAATGCCATGTCACCAGATCTTCATGTTTGGTCCATTCCTGGCATTTGGGTCTCCACAAAAATGGCGTCTCCTCAAAGAGTTCCTCCAGTCACTTTCCATAACATTTTTTCTATTTTATTTTCTCTGAGCCCCAAATTAAACTTACATATGGGCCTTATTGCTTGTCATCTCCTAGAAATTAAATTCCTTGGGAGCAGGAATCTCGTTGAGCACCGCTGTATTACCAGGGCCTAAAACGCTGCCTGTCGCTACCTGAGTCAAGCACTGAGTGATACATTTTCACTGTGTTTTCTTATTTATTCTTCCTAAGAACCTCGTATCATTTACATAGGAGGGAAAGGTGACAAAAAGAGAGGTGAAGTACAATGAGTAAGTGGCAGAGCCAGAATTAGAACTAATTCCAGAATACTTTCCACTTCACTACCCTTCCCACCCAGGCACCAGCATGGGGCCTGTTTTGGAGAGACAGAGTTGGCACAGTTCAAGGCCAGGGAACATCAAGAGCCAAGACTCTGAGTCCAGAAAGTTTAAAATAGTGAAAAGACAGAATTGGGTATGGTCATGGGGGACGTAATGGGAGTAAGTGATAGAAAGAGTCAGAGAGGCTTGGTTGCAATTCAGGAGCTTGAGACTGTTTTATAAGTAGCTGAGCAATACACAGTCTCTTTTATTCATTCCATAAATAGAAATTGAACACCTCCTGTGGGCTTTAAGAGATTCAGACCATCCCTAGAATGGGCAGTCCCTGCCCATAAGTGAACACCTACTGTGCGCTCCACGTGGCTCAGAACCCATCCAAGCTGGGAGATTCTGGTCCTTGTCCTCTCGGAGTCTGGGGTACCGCATCAAGCCCACTGGGTGTCTGGTTAGCAGGGGTTACCTGGCCCTGAGCAGAGACAGATGGGAGATTTCAGTCATCATTAAGGTTTATTGACCAGCACGGCTGGAATTTCCCAGAGAGAGGAATTAATCTTGCTACCGACTGAGCGCAGACATCCTGCTGGGAGTAGTTACATAAATTCTGTTGCTCAAATTAATTAGGATTGTGATTCATTTGTTTAATGAGGAAGAATCTGATGGTGGCGAGAGGCAAGCCAGAGAGGCCTTCCGGGACCAGCCCATCCCAGGTGACACTGCGGCAGGTGGGAGGACTGGCCTGGTTGGAACAGGGATCTGACGTGGGTGGAAGGATGTGGCCCATCCATAAGAAGAATAAACGGAGGCAGAGAGAGACAGCCAGTCAGAATACGGTGCTGGTTTGGGCCTCCCAAAGTCATGCCTCCCAGCTCCTGGGCACGGAAGGGCCTCTCCTGAAGACTCAGCCAGGCTTCCTTCCTCCTCTTTTGTCCAAGCCGTGAAGAAAAAATGCTAACAGCTGAAATCACCTCAGCAGCACTCCCAGGACCCACCCAGCCATTCCCTCCCATCCCCCTAAATGTCAGATTATATTATTCACAGGAGGAAGGATTCTTTCAATAAAGCACAGACCAATTGCCTGAAGCGTGTAGAAATATCTTCCTCTTACTCCCACCTCCACTTAGAAAGAGACTCCTCCCTTCTGCCCAAAACCTCCCCGCTGCCTGTTGAAGGTGAACCCCAAGCCCCACAGGCATCTGTCACTCTGGCTGTGAGGCCCCTTCTGGCCTGGGCCTTCCCTTGCATGAAACCTGGATCTCGGCTCTAATAACATGGGGAGAAGCTGGTGGCCGGACCAGGGGACGGCAGTGGGGGTGGGGAGAAGCAGGACGTCTGCCCACCCGCAAGGGAGATGCTCTGTATGGCGTTGTCGGCACACCTCACGAAGAGAATGGACAGCCACAGAGAACCACTGATCTGGGGACCCAAAGTCCGAAACCGGCGACCCGAGACAAGCCTCGTGAGCTCTCAGTCTCCGTTCCCTCATCCTTGAAAGGCGCCTACCTACTGCTCTAGGAGAAGAGCTTCCGTTCTTGTGCCCCACGGACTGCCCCTTCTGCAGAAGCCACAGAGATCGTTTTAAAATGTAAGTCAGATCTTGTTATTTCCCAGGCTTTAAAAGCCTCCGAAGGCTTTCCAACACATTCAGAATAAAAAATTTAAAAAAAAAAAAAGGTCCGATGGCTAAGGAGGCCCATATGATGATGTAGCCCCTGCCTTCCTTGAGCTCTTCACCTGCAGCACCCCTCTTTCGCTCCGTGAGGCCCTCGCACCAGCTGGCACCCTTCCCTGGAACATTCCTCCCCGGCATGAGTGGAAACTTAGCCTGTCTTGCCCTGCTTACATGTCACCGTGGAGAGACCTTCCTTGACTACCCAATCCAGCCCAGGCTCCCGGCATCACCCTGCCTTATTTTTCATCGGGATACCTTTTACTGTTGGCCTTTTCACTGGTTTGTTCTCTCTCTTCCCCAACTCGAATTGGAGGCCTATAGACCAGGGACCTTCCCCATTGCATCAGTCAGGGTCCAGTTGGGAAAACGGGAATCACGCTAGTTATCTCAACAGTAATGATTCAATGAAAGGAATCAGTTTAAGACAAATTAGAAGGAGAGAAAAAATTAGAAGGGAGCACTGAAGTACCCAGAAGTAACAACCACAGGGAACAGTGGGATTTGGGGGCTCTAGGAACTCGGAGGAGGAGAGCCTGCAGAGGGGTCCAAGCCCTCCAGCCGGGCACCCTCCAGCTGCTGCTCGCCTCTGCGGAGGCGCAGGAGGCTGTCCTGGGAGGGTCCAAAGCGGCTGGAGGCCAGAACCAGCTGCTGCTAACAGGAAGAAGAGCCAAGGCTGGGGCAATTCTGATGGGATCCAGCTGGCAAAGGAGGATGGCGAGGGTTCGTCCTCCTGCCTCCAGCCTCCCTCTAGCGCCACCACTGGCAGAAACGGGAAGTCCCACGACAAAGGAGAAACCCGTGCGTAGCCTCCCCACCCAGCATCACACAGCAGAGTATAACAGATAGATCTGGACCCAGGAGGTAGCAGCCAAATTACTAGAACACCTCTCTCGTACACTCTCTTAGCCCCCGTGCTGAAGGAGTGCGGGGCATAGAGCAGGCACTCAATATTTGTTGAATGGATGAATGTACTAATGATGGATGATGCACCGTGTAGAGTGGTAGTGGCTAGGGGTACAGAGACAAAAGGCGGACTCTGATCACACTCTAATAATATTAGACAACATTTATGGTTCTGGATAAGTGTAACCAGAAACACCCACGATGTGCTAGAAGCACAGGGGAGGGGTCATGCTCACTGTTACCACCATCGGGGGAAGAACTCCTGTGGGGGTACCTTCAGCTTGATGTTCAACAGCAAAGGGGATTCAGCAGGCACAGAGGGATGCTGAAGGTCAATGCTGTGTGGATGCAGAGTGCTTCAGGTCTGGGAACAAGTCCTGGAAAGGCAGAGAGCTTGGTGGACATGACTCAAGATGTTCATGGCAGCAGGGGCATCCGTGGGAAGGGGGGGTGGCCAAGCCTGGAGCATGAAGTCTTCATACTTTACTCAAGGGAGTTTTGGGCTTTGACCTCAAGGCACAGGAGTACCAGCCAAGGTCCAGGAGCCGGGCAGTGACATGTGTGATCTGAGGATCGTGATTTCGCAGGGATGAGAATGAAGGCTGGAGACCAGGTAGAAAGCTGTTAGAACAGACCTGAGCCAGAAGGATGGGCACCCACCTACCTGTGTTTCTAGGGGATACAGCATACCGGACGGAGCTTACGCCGCAATAAAGCTGCTTTAAGATGAAAACCAAATACTGGGGATCTGAGCTGAAGCCCCAGGAGCGGAGGACTGAAGGAAAAGAAAGAAAAGCCTGGCAGGAACTGGGATGCCTCCTCCCAGGCTCCCCCAACACAGGATAACCTCAGCTGAGGGGCCCAGAGAGCATCCCAGTTCCTAGCATCTTCCCCCTGGCGAGCCCGCCAGATCCGGGGAAGTGGGAAGAGGCCTTCAGAGGCTGCATCAGTGTCTGTGCAGGACATAGATCTCCACTCCCCTGGGTCAGCTGAAGAGGTGCTCGTGAGAAGGGACTACTTCCGGAGAGGTGGGTGGATGGAAGGAAGCAGGAAGGGGTGCTAGGAGCCCCTGAGGCTGCAACCAGCTGGAAGGGTCTGGGCAGAAAGAGTGCTGCTGGGGCCCCCCAAAGGCTGGGGCAGGAGCAGAAGGGCTGCAGGCAGGAGCTTGGGGCAAAGACGCCCTCCACCCTTTCTCCTCCCACCCTCCAGTCTCCTGCCAGGGGCCAAACCAAAGTGGAGCCAACTGGCAAGGGCACCCATTGATTTGTTTCACGGGGGTCAGAGGCCCAGAGCAGGTCAAAGAAGGGGAGACCCTAAATCAGAAGGGACAGAAAACCACAGCCTAATGGCTCTCCATGTGCACCCCACTGTTTTTCCCGGAAGCCTCAGAGAGAGGGGACAACTTGGCCAAAGTCAGGTAGCAAGTTCAGAAAGGCCCCTCTCCTTTGGGGTCAGGATGCATTGCCTCCTGGGCCCGCACGGAAGGCAGCCAAGTGAGGATAGCCCATCATCCCAGAGCTGCAGCTGCAAATCCAAATTAACCAGAAGAAGGCAACAGAGCAAGGTCAGCGGCAGGCGGTGCCAGGGAGGATGAGCCCCCAAGAGCTGGCTGTGCACCCTCCGTGTCTGGAAGGTAACAGACACCTGCTTCCATGTCTCTTTGTACCTGCCCCCGGACCCCTGTTTTCCTCTCTTGAGCCCTCCCCAGGTGTGGGGACAGGAGCACAGCCCTGGGGTTGGCAGAGACAAGGGGAGGAGGCTCTGCTTCCCTGGTAGCCGGCCTTGCTCATCGATTCCCTAGAGCTGCTCACTGATCCAGTTCAAGATGGTTTAATTGAAGTCATTACAATAAATGGTGCAGAAAAGCAACACCCTTAGTCTGCCAGGAGGCTCAGAGAGGCGGGGGAGTGTGGGGAAACCCAGCAGCGGCAACGGAAGGTGGCTCATAGTTGCGGAGGTGGGGAAGGGACTGCACTGGGAAGTCAGGTCGTCCTGGGTTCAAATTCTGCCTGTGTCACTTGCACGCCACGCACTCTTAGTAAAGCCCCTTTATCTGTCTACCTGAGCTTCTGTGTCCTCGTGCAGAAAACGGGGGCTGTTGTTTCCCGTCCATCCTCCAAGGCCATGCACGACCCTGGGTCCTGCCTGCTCCTCCTGGCCCCGGCAGCTCTGTCTTCACACGGCGCTTACCCCACGAGGCTTGCTGGTCCCTGACAAACCATGGTTCACATGGTCCCTCCTCCTGAAATACCCTTCCCACTTCTTCCCCTGGTAATTCCAGTTCAGCTTTCAAGATTCAGATCAAGAGGCACCCTCTCCAGGAAGCCTTCTATCCTTCACCCCCCCCCCATGCCTCCTTCCCCCTGAACGCCTCTAGCACTTTCTGACCTAGACAGCCATTTGGCATGCAACACTCACCGTCAGCTTAGCAATCTTTTCCCCTCCCATAATTTGTCCTCTTATTTAAATGACGAGCAGGAACTGGATCTTCTCTTTCTCACTCTTATGGGAGAAAATGTCACGTGCCTAATGTTGTAACTGTACCCACGGGGGGAGTGGCAAGGTGGAAGGAGGGGCAGAGATCCAGAGCCCAGGGATGGGTGCCGAAAGAAGGCAGCGGGCACCATCTACCCTGAGCTCCCTTCCCAGATAATTAGGTTGATGGGGCCATTGTGTTTGTACACCTTTCACATGAGACACGGCGCCCCTCTGTGCCCAAGCCCAGCTGGCTCTCTGCTCAGTGTCATGAACCTACGTCTGATTCGGGCAGAGAACGGAGGATCCAGGTCATGAAATCATAAAATTTTAGCATCAAAAGAAACATAATCCTGTAGCAAAAATGATATCCTGGTACCGCCAAGTCGAAATCACACGGAGCCTTTTGGAGCTTCCACCTGGGTGTCTCGGAACACTCAGCTGGGAATGTTCCCTCTCGGAACTCAGAGGCCACACCATGAGCAGCCTGAGCCATGCCGAGAATCCAGATCAAAGAACACCAACCGCCGGGCCCAGCCGAGTCCGCAGCTCTCACTATGGGCATCAGTGGCCGGTGGTGAGAATGAGGCGTCTTGGACACCCAGCCCCCAGTAAGCCTGCAGGTGACCCCAGCCCCAACCACGGTCTCATGCAGCCACATGAGGAATCCCCAGAAAGGCTCCCAGCTGAGCCCACTCCACCCCAGGAACTGTAAGAAATAATAATAAATTCTTGGTTTACATTTCTAAAAAAAACTTTTCGTAAAAAAATCCTATAGACACGTCACCTTCCTGGTGAGAAACTGAAGCTTGAAATCCCATGTGATGTATCCGAGGTCTCGGGGTGAGGCAGAGCCCCGTGCATTTAACTGGGGCCGCCTTCTAGCCAGCATCAGAGAAGATGAAGAAAAGTGAGCTCTGTGGGGCAAGACTGAAAGAGGGAGGGAGTTTGGAAAAAGCCAGAGTTTATAGAAAACATCCCAAGTTAATTCTGTTTAGGAAAAAAACCATTCCTTGAATGTATACGATTTTTTTTTTTTTTTACTTGTCGAAAAGAGCATCTCACACCTTCTGAGAGTTTACAGTGTTAATCGCCCTGAATTTCAGCCTTGGGTTGGTTTTATTTTTCCTTCCCCCTTGAGATAATTAGCCAGAAGCGTACCTGAGTACATTTGTCCTGTCAGGAAGACAATGGCTTCAAAGGAAGGGAAAGGGCCCAGGGAAAGAAGGCCAAGGGACAAAGCAAAATCTCAAAACCTCCTACGGAAATATGCATACTTCCCGAATGATCTGCCATCAAAACTGCATGCGCAGGGCAGGAAGGCACTAGCCTCAGAGGAAGCCTTCCCAGGCTGGCCTCTGCACCCAATAGGGCTTTGAGTCCCAAACCCATCCGCTGGGCAAAAGCAACACTCCTTTCCCATTTCACGATCACCTATTTGGCTAAACCGCTGGCCCAAAGGAAAATCCTTCATGGTCACTCCCCTCAATTTAAGCAAAATTGTCAAGGCTGGTCCCACTCAATCTACTGCAATGGGGGATTCAGGGAAGATGCATGTCACCGTAAGGATAGAACCCGGCCATCTGGCCTTCGTTTTTACCTTTGAGCTGATGTGAAAGGTATTAGTTCACATTTGGACGGTTCGTGGTCTGAGTCCAGAACCCCATAGCTGGTGGCTTTGGGGCATTGCTGTGAGAAGCCCCCATTTTTGGCCATCGTCTGCCATCCACACTGTGTCCCAAGGGTTTGTTTGTTTTATTCATTTATTCATTTGTTTGTTTGTTTACTTTAGAGTAACAAAGGGAGGAGCAAAAGGAGAGGGACCGAGAGAATCTTAAGCAGGCTCCCCCGCCCAGCATGGAGCTAAGGGCTTAATTTATTTTGCCTCTTTTGTGTTTAATCTTCCAGCAACCCTCTGAGGGAAGGACTAGTCCCTCATTTTAAGGATAAGACAGTTTAGTCTCACAAAGGAGTGCATTCCAAATAGCAGAGCTGTGGAATTCCCACGTAGGCAATCTCACTTCCCAAGATCTGGTCTTTCCTGTATGCTGATTGGGTCAGTTATAAATTGCTAGACCAGGGTGCCTGGGTGGCTCAGTGGGTTAAAGCCTCTGCTTTCGGCTCAGGTCATGATCTCAGGGTCCTGGGATCGAGGCCCGCGTCGGGCTCCCTGCTCAGCGGGGAGCCTGCTTCCCCCCTTCTCTCTCTGCCTGCCTCCTTGTGATCTCTCTCCCTCTGTGAAATAAATAAATAAAATCTTTAATAAATAAATAAATAAATAAATAGCTAGACCATATTGAAAAATAACCACAAAACCTCCATGGTACGCAATAATATGCATGTGCCGCTTACGCATCTGGGACGGTCGGCTAGGTTCTTCTGCTGATTGTGGCCAGGCTCGCTAAGATGCCTACCCCTGGGCTGGCCAGGGACGGACGCTGTCTTGGGTGGGTCCCTTCGGCCGTTCAGCCCTGCTCAGCCCTGCTAAGCCCTGCTCAGCCCTGCTCCACGTGGCCTTCGTTCTCCCTTAGGTAGCCCAAGCATGTTCTCATGACAGTGGAGGAGGGACGAAAAAGAAGGTAAACCCCATTAACAGCACAAGTCCTAAGCAGACTCTGCTTACATCACATTTGCCTTTGTCCCAGGGGCCAGAGCAAGTCACGCTGCCAAACCCAGAGCCCGAGGAGGAGGACCTTGCAGATGACGTGGCAAAGGGCGTGGGTACCCGGAAAGATAAAGGTCTGTGAGCACACTTTTGCCATCTACCACACTGACCTTGGGCAAGTTATAGCCGCTTCTTGGAGCCTCTGTTCCCGCATTTTTTTTTAACAGGATTATATCTATTGTGTGGGCTGGCTAGGAGCATTCAATAGGGTCATTTCCATGAAACACTAGCAAAGTCAAAAGTCTTGTTTCTCCCGATGTATTTCAAGGATACTAGCCTGGGGGTAGGGGGTGTGTATGCATTAAGAGGTACATGAAAAACTCCGTTCCTGTTTCCAGAGCCCAGGAGGCTTATACAACAAGGCTCAGAGGTGAGACAGCCCCAGCACCAAGGCGATAAACAAGAATTGCGAAGAAGAGAACAAATCAAGGGGAAAAAAAAAAAAAAACAATAAGCAAATGATGTAATTAAAGTTACTGTTGAAGAAAACTATCAAGGAGAGAATGAGTCAGCGACAAGTTTAAGCGATGAATCAGGCACAATGTCATGTTTCTAGAATTCTTGTCTATTTCAAGAAAGCCTGATGTCCCAGTTAAAAGAGCACCTTGAGCCTGTAGCAACAACATCTGGAAGGAAACACGCTTGTAATTTTAATTTCTCCTCTGCATCACCACGAACAGCACGGCCAGCGCCGAGCGCTGGGCGAAGAGTAGGCGCTCCATTAAATCCCACGTGGGAGGGACCCATCACTGCGGCATTACTTCAAATGTATTCAAGGGGACTTCAAATTACTTTTGCAAAAGGACTCACCGGACGATATGCCACCTGCTTGCCAAAACTAGGCTGCGGGAGCCGCGCAGGACAACATGAACTGCTCTGCGTCCCCCGTGAGGAGGCTGAGGCTCGCGTGGCCCCATAGCTGACGGCAAGGCCACGATTAGAATGCAGGCCTCCTGCTCGCTCCCAAACTCACAGAGACCCAAATTCCTACTATCAGTACCTGACTTCAGGGCCTTTTTTAATCCGAGCGGTCAGAACAGGAAGGGTTCCATTTTACAGATAACTTGGAGCTCAGAGACCGAAACCGCTTGCTAGAGACTACCCAGCCCCTAGGTGGGGAGAGGATTCACGCTCAGGTCTGTGTGACCCCCCCCATACCGTGTTCTACACTGCCCTTGAACTTTTTTTCAAACTGGGCTGTCACCCTCCTTGAAGCCTGGAGAACAGAAGCAATTGTGTGGATCAACCTGCCTACACACACACACACACACACACACACACACACACACGCGCGCGTGCGTGCGTGCACTTTTGCCTCCGTTATTCAGAGAACACGTTTTCTGACCTGTATTTTCCACTTCACTTTGCCCACTGGGCTGCCACTGCTGCAGATGCAACTCAGGGCAGAGGGGCAAGCGATCCTGGTTCTGAAGACCTGAGCTATGACCCTGAGCTGCTGACAGAATGTCCGATATTTATAGCAACTCAGAGTCAAGTACCAAGGAAAGCGTGTCCTGGATTGTTGCAGATGTCCTCAGGGGGAAAGAAAACATCTCTATGAAAAATCATGTGGGATTCTTAACTGATGGAACATCCAACATGAAAGGACAAGGCAGTGGGTTTGCACCCGAGTTAAAATAATACTAATAAAAGGATAGCCCAGCCAGTCTCTGCGGGTAACATTCTTCGAGCACTTAGGATGTAGCCACAAGAGAGACCACATCAGCAGTTGAATTTATAAATTGCCACACCGCACTTTAATTTATTTATGTCTCTATCCAGTGATTTAGATCTGTCCTGGTCCACAAAGGATTTGACGTGGATCGTTTAATTGTGAAAATGATGGTGGACTGATTACATCAATGGCCAAGATTGTTTATGCCTCCTTGTATCCTGACCCCTGGGTAGCATCTTCTGCATCAACTCTGGGCTTGGCCCGATGACTTGCTTTGGCTAATGGATCAGCAGCAAGCTTGATGCCAGCACAGCTTGAAAATCATGCAGAAGAGAGCCAGGTCCCCCAGCCAAGGCCATTCTAGGCTGGCCAGCCCTGGCTGATTTGCAAGTGACCATGGAGTCCACCTGAAAACAGCTCGTTCTGGCCCAGATCATCAGAATGGTGCATAGAAAGAACAGATTGTTGCTTAAAGCCATCGAGTTTGGGGTGGTTTGTTACACAGCAGTAACTAACTGATACGGAGACTAGAAAGAAACACCATCAATTAACCAACAAGCATGTATTGAGTGCTCATGCTCCATCCTATCATAGGTTTTGAGAACTATAAACACATAAAACATGGTCCAAAGCTTGGAACTTCACGTTTACATGTGACGAGACAGACAAAGGAAAAATACCAGCCAGATCTGCTTAAATCAAGTGGAAATCGCTTCCATCCTATTCCCTCTACCAGGCCAGGCTCAAATGTCACCTTCCTCTTGTAACATTTCCATTCCCATCTCCTTGCTAAACTGAACTATTAACTTCTTCCTCCTCTGGGATACTGCAGACCTTTGTCCAAAGCTCTCCCATGACACTTTTCATGTTACACTGGAGGTTATTGTTGGGGGAGGATATGACCATTGTGTCCACTGATTGGAAAGCTGGGTCTTGCTTCTCATTGTATGGACCTCCAACATCAGTTAGGTGGCTTGTGTGAATTTGAGCAATCTTGATAAATGTTAGTTAAATGAACAAATGTTGAAAGAGGTCAGCATGAGGGAAAACTTGAATGGAAGTGTGGTAGTTGTGGAGGGTTTCATAAGGGAAACAGGAGTTGAGGTTCTCAGCTGGGGCCCAGAATGTGAACTCACAATAAGAACTCATGGAATCCACGGGCAGAATTGAGGGGGCCCGTGAACTTGGATGAGGAAAAATTACATCTTTGTGTTCACTAATCTCTAACTGAAACTTAGCATTTCCTTGCATTATAAATGTAGGTTACAACCACAGATGTAGATATAACAGGTATTTTCCTATCACATCTAATATGACAGACATCTCAAAAGATCATTTATGTTCATCACTACTTTGAAATTATAGTGGTTATTTAATGTTAGTAAAGAATCATAGTATTACTATATCACAATTTTGTTTGTATTATTTTCATAACCACATCACAATCAGTTTCCTTTATAATCTTTTCTATATATTTAAAAATCATATTCTTGGGGCACCTGGGTGGCTCAGTGGGGTAAGCCTCTGCCTTTGGCTCAGGTCATGATCTCAGGGTCCTGGGATCGAGGCCCACATCGGGCTCTCTGCTTATCAGGGAGCCTGCTTCCTCCCCTCTCTCTGCCTGCCTCTCTGCCTACTTGTGATCTGATCTCTCTCTGTGTCAAATAAATAAAATCTTTTTTAAAAATTTTTTTAAAGATTTTATTTATTCATTTGACACAGAGAGAGAGATCAGATCACAAGTAGGCAGAGAAGCAAGCAGAGAGGAGGAAGCAGGCTCCCTGATGAGCAGAGAGCCCGATGTGGGCCTCGATCCCAGGACCCTGAGATCATGACCTGAGCCGAAGGCAGAGNACATCATATTCCTGGGGTGCCTGGGTGGCTCAATAGGTTAAGCATCTGACTTTTGGTTTCAGCTCAGGTCATAATCTCAGAGTCATGAGCTCCAGCCCAGCATCAGGCTCCATGCTCAGCGGGGAGTCTGCTTAAATTTTCTCTCTCTCTCTCTCTCTCTTTCTCTCTGTCTCCCTCTCTGTACCTCCCCCCCCCACTTGTGTGCTTGCACACACTGTCTCTAAAATAAATAAATCTTCTTTTTTTAAAAAAAAGATTTTTATTTATTTATTTGACAGAGAGAGATTACAAGTCAGCAGAGAGGCAGGCAGAGAGAGAGGAGGAAGCAGGCTCCCTGCCGAGCAGAGAGCCCGATGCGGGCCTCGATCCCAGGANGGACCCTGAGATCATGACCTGAGCCGAAGGCAGAGGCATTAACCCACTGAGCCACCCAGGCGCCCAATAAATAAATCTTCTAAAAAAATTTTAAATCAGATTTTTGAGAAGGAGTCTATATATCCATGAGATCGCCAAAGGGGTCCATGATGCAAAAAAGGCTAAGATCCCCTTCCTGCCTTGGAGAATAGGTAGATGGTGCCTACGTAAGTGTAAAGGAAGTTGACAGATTTCCCAAACAGATGACCCACACAAACAAAGATAGGGTGGGGATGAATCTGGGATTCAAGGCTAGGTGGGATGTTCAACCCCTCCCCACCCTTGAGGACAGAGTCTCCTTGGCAAGATTAAGTGAAAAGGCAGAGACTTTGTTAGCATAATAATGCATCAGAGAACTGAGAGACTAACAGATTTGTCTTAGACATGCTCTAAGAATTTGGAGAATTCAATTCTTAAGGATCTAACATCTCCCCTGCAGGGTGGAGCCGGGACTAAGAACAGAACTGAGCCTTGAACCTCAATCGAACGTCACAGAACTACTTCCTCCCACGCTCATCCCTAGTCCAGTAAACCCCAAGAAGAGGCCACCAACCTGCCCCTGGGGGACAGAGCCTCTGTACAGCGATGAGGCCACACACTGTCTGTGGCTCAGTTTGGAGGTCTGGTAAACTTCATCACTGGGACATCCTTTGGACATTGCCTCATCTTTGGATTCTGAGGGAATGTGTAATGGGCTAACATTAAGACTCGTAGAAAAAGGCAGCTGGGATGATGTGCCCTCCCTGGAGTGATCACATAATTGGGGACAGTGTGGAGGCCACCACGATTACATCAGAGGGCTGGCTTCAGAGGGCTGGCTTAGGAATTAAATCTGGAGGGGGCTGTTGGCAGGGAGGAATGAAGGAGAGAGCAGCAGAGCATGAAGCTAGGATTTCAAGAGTCTCTGACCAGGACAAGGAAGTGAGATGGTGGGACAGATGAGAGGGTCTGTCTTAGAAGTGACATCCCAGGGAAAATGTCCAGGAGTCCACTGGAGATTCAAGAGTACAACTCGAGGGAGGGACAGGAATGGAAAGGGGAGAGCTAAGGAAACAATCCAGAGACATACAGGTGATCATTAGTTCCCAAGAATATAGACCATAAAGTAAAAGAAAAGATAGGACTGGACCTTCGGGAATGATCCCTGAATCAAGAGTGAAGATGTTTTTAAAAATAAATAAGGAGACTCTTTCCTTGCTCCTGAGCACACATAGGAGAGCATTTGAAGAAGGGGGTTAAAGGCAGCCTGCAGAAGGAACTTGCGAAAGCTCTCTCGCTGTGGCCAGTGGGGTGAGCTTGGGGATCTCTGAGCTAGCAGTTCCCACGGAGGGAAGGGAGGGATGGATGGAAGCCGACTGCCTGGTGAGTGGGTGGTTGGAACAGCGAGGGAGGCTGGAGAGACGGTTGGAGCCAAGGAAACGGAGAGAGGGAAGCTAGGACATATGCAGAGCAACGGCATCAAATTCAGTTTCTTTTTTCCAAGTTGATCCACATTTTCATTCGAGAAAGCGGGAAACTGCAAATCCGGGGTATTTAGAGGTCATGTGAAAATCATGGAAACCTCAAATTGAATCTGTTCCCACCTAAATAACTTTTGTTTAGAAACCAGACCAAACCACTGAAATTATCTCAGCACAGCTCCCCAAATGGAATGATTCAGACGGCCCTGAAAATGTGTAGATGCTCTGAACCACTCCACCAGTATATGGTCTGCCCACCCAGAACCCAGTGTCCCGGGAGTGTAACACAAAGGCTGGAGTTTCCTGGAGGTTCCGTCAGGAACTCAGGAAGTGGGGTCAAGGGACAAGCCACGGTCACTGAATATCCTGTGGCTTAAGAACGCCATCTACCACTCAGCCAGCACTTACAGTGTGCTAGGTACTCTACCGACACTTCCCTCATCCTTTTTTTTTTTTTTTAAGATTTTATTTATTTGTCAGAGAGAGAGAAAGAGCACAAGCAGACAGAATGATAGGCAGAGGCAGAGGCAGAAGCAGGCTCCCCGCTGAGCAAGGAGCCCGACGTGGGACTCGATCCCAGGACCCTGGGATCATGACCTGAGCTGAAGGCAGCCTCTCAATCCACTGAGCCACCCAGGCATCCCTGCTTCCCTCATCCTTAAGAACGGAATTTTTTCTCCATTGTTCTCCCCACTGTTCAGATGAGAAAACCAAGGTTCAGGAAGGTAAAGTAACTTGGCTCAAACTCACAGCTCGCGAATGGTGGAGATAGTGTTGGGACCCAGGTGTGTCTGTCTCTAAGCCCCAATCTGTTCCCATCTGGTCTGTGACCTCAACCAACCCCACCCCACCCCCAGAAATGAAAGAAAAAAAAATGTGTCATTAGCATGTATGACAGCCAATGAAAAACAGACCTCCCTTACTGTTAGTGTGGCTTTCCCAGTTCAACCTCTTCAAAAGTTTTTCTTTTTTTAATTCTCCTGAACTTAACCAACGTATTTGAAGGAATTCATTCACTTATTCCTCAAGAATCCTTTCTAAGCCCCTGCTGTGTGTCAGTGCTGGGGACACGCTCCCGAATGCTCCAGCGGCTCCCAGGGGGAAGAGGTTAAGAAGGCTTCACAGAGGAATAATATGAACCAAATCTGCTTTTCAAATTTTTTTGTTTTAAAGTATTACACGTAAATCTTTTGGAACGGCAACTAAGTATTCAAGGCGTACAGGTAAAGTAACAGTCTCTTGTTTTCTACCCACCCATTCCCCCACCCCACTGCCCCATCTTCCTCATCTTCTGCTCTTAAAGCTGTTTCTTCTGTTCTTTACCTATTTGTAAATAACACATGTATATTTAGATGGCTTGAGTCATCATCTTAAACAGCGATCAACATCTTTTTAGTGTGGTAGACAAGTCTTCTTCCCCTCCCCCAGCCGTCCCCAAATACTTACATCTCAAATTTTTTTTTAATTCTTATTTTACGTCTTTACTATTATGACCACGAACATAGATTTTATTCCTAAGCCAAGTAGTCGACTATGATCCTATTTCCTTTCTTTTTTTTTGTTTATCCTGTTAATAACTACCTCATTTTTCATCAACTTAGGTTTGTTTTTTTAAAAACAATTGACTAAATCTTTCCGTGCCCTCAGTATAATTTTCCACGTGACCAAACCTGTCGGATAATTTGTCAGTCTCATTTATTTTCCTGAGGACAAACTCCCTCACTCCCTAAAGCCTTCTGACTTCCTGCCGATCGGGTCTGGCTGCTCTCTGGGCCAAGCCACAGCTGTCCTGCCGATATTCTGTTAGCCATTACCCAAGGAATTCCCTTCCTTCCTGTCTTCTGTGCTGAGGTCCCTATTCCTGGATCCTACACCTATTTTCTTTGCTCCCTGCTTTTAATTGAGTACACCCTTCAGTAGTTTTGTATAAAAGGTATATAGGAATTTCAAGACATTGTATGTCTAGAAAGGTCTTTATTTCATATCTCCTTCATATCTCATTTAGAGTCTGGGTTGGTATAAAATGCTAAGTAGAAAAATATTTTCAATCAGAATTTTTCTTCTTTTTTTTAAATTACATATAATGTATTATTTTCCCCAGACGTACGGGTCTGTGAATCATCACGCTTACTCATTTCACAGCACTCACCATAGCACAAACCTTCCCCAACATCCATAATCCAGCCACCCTATCCCTACCTCCTAGCCCCCAGTAACCCTCAGTTTGTTTTGTGAGATTAAGAGTCTCTTATGGTTTGTCTCCTTCCCCATCCCATCTTGTTTCATTTTTTCCCTCCCTATTCCCCACAACCACCCGTCCTGACCCTCAAATTCCTCATATCAGAGAGATCATATAATAATTGTCTTTCTCTGTTCAATCAGAATTTTTAAAGGCTTTGGTTCCATTGACTTCAAACTTGCAATGTTGCTGTTAAGAAGTTCTATACCACTGTTATTCCCAATCCTTCCCAGGGTATGGTGAGTGAAGCGCTCACCTCCACTGGAAAATTTAAGGGAGCAACAAATTTTAGGAGCACCAAAATTTGATGATCAAGATATGCATATTTTTAAAAATCAAAATTAATGCAAAAAATCGTGCTGAACAAAATATCAATTTAAATAAAAGCAAACCTTGCTTGCCTCACCCAAATCTGAACCCTGTTGGATCTTGACTTTATTTTAAATTTTGCTATTTAAATGGTGAATTTTGGGCGCCTGGGTGGCTCAGTGGGTTAAAGCCGCTGCCTTCGGCTCAGGTCATGATCCCAGGGTCCTGGGAAAGCCGCTGCCTTCGGCTCAGGTCATGATCCCAGGGTCCTGGGATCGAGGCCCACATCGGGCCTGCCTGCCTCTCTGCCTACTTGTAATCTCTCTCTCTGTGCCAAATGAATAAATAAAATCTTTAAAAAAAAAATTTAAATGGTGAATTTTGTCACCATTATTTATTTTGAATTGTTTTGTATTTTTTTAAGTAGTGCATCATTTTTTTTTTTAAATCTTGATTACTGAGCTTTCTGGTCCCTTAAATTTTGCACACAAGGCAAGCAGCTCACTTACTTCATCCTAATCCCATTTTCCTCTAAAGGAACTTTGAATTAACTGTTCTTGCTCTCCACATTTGAAATATAATGAGCTTGGGGCGCCTGGGTGGCTCAGTGGGTTAAAGCCGCTGCCTTCGGCTCAGGTCATGATCCCAGGGTCCGGGGATCGAGGCCCACATCGGGCTCTCTGCTCAGCAGGGAGCCTGCTTCCTCCTCTCTCCTCTCTCTCTGCCTGCCTCTCTGCCTACTTGTAATCTCTCTCTGTGTCAAATGAATAAATAAAAAATCTTTAAAAAAAAAAAAAAAAAAAGAAATATAATGAGCTTGGATGGGGTTTTTTTTTTTTTCATTCAAAAAAAAATTGGATACTCAGTGGAGGATACCATCTGGAAACTCATTTCCTTTAATTCTGAAAATTTTTCTTGTATTACTTCTTTGACAATTTCATTCCCTCCTTTCTCTATTTCTAGAACTCCTGTTAGCTGAATATTAGCTCCTCTGGGTTGATCCCCTAATTTCTTAAGCTTCCTCTCCAGCCCATAACTATATATTTCCAGAGAAATTTTTTTTTACTTCATCTTCCAGTTCTTTTTTTTTAAGTTTACTATCAGAGTTTTTAATTTCAAGAGTTCTTTCTTGTTCTCTGATTATTTCTTTTAATTCCACTTTGTTATTTTTCCATGAATGCCTATGTTCTTTTGTCGCTCTAAAGATATTAATTATGGTTTATTTGACCTTATGTCCTGCTCACTGCGTAATCTCCATTTCTTCTTGATTCATGTTTTCCTCAGGGAAAATGAGGGAAAGCTTTCTCCAGATGTCAGTGATCCTTGACTGTGTTCACATTTAAAATACACCGCCAAGGGCGCCTGCGTGGCTCAGTGGGTTAAAGTCTCTGCCTTCAGCTCAGGTCATGATCTCAGGGTCCTGGGATCAAGGCCCACATCGGGCTCCCTGCTCAGCGGGGAACCTGCTTCCTCCTCTCTCTCTGCCTGCCTCTCTGCCTACTTGTGATCTCTCTCTCTCTGTGTCAAATAAATGAATAAAATCTTAAAAAAAAAAAAAGTACACCACCAAAAAGCCAGAGACTTTAAGTGCTTGAACTTGACATGGTGATTGGATAAGCTTTACCCTAGGACATTCAATTGCCTCTACCAGCTTCCTGCTATAGACCCCTAAATGTAAGTATCTATTGGTCATTGCTTTGGGGCTGTTTATTTTTTTTAAAGATTTTATTTATTTATTTGACAGATAGAGAGAGATCACAAGTAGGCAGAGAGAGGAGGAAGCAGGCTCCCCTCCGAGCAGGGAGCCCAATGCAGGCCTCGACCCCAGGACCCTGAGATCACGACCTGAGCCGAAAGCAGAAGCTTTAACCCACTGAGCCACCCAGGCGCCCAACTTTGGGGGCTGTTTAGTTCCTCCAAGAAAATACCTTCCTCTCTCCTTATGGAGTGGGGGATGGAGTATAAATGCAAGCCTCATTCTGGTGCTCTGTAGGTAGGTGGGAGAGGGGACTAAGAGTCTCTCAGTTTATCTTCGGATTCAATCCCCCTGCTTTTGGTAGGACTACTCACTCCTTCCCCTTAAAAATCTTTTTTATAAGATTTAACAGACTTTCAAACTACCTCCCTGTTAGCCTCTACCTCTAGCCTGCTTCCCGTGGCATCTGGTACCTCTAATCCCTGACCCTCTTTAGGTTAGTGTAGAAGGAATCCGCTTGCTTTCCCTACCCATAAACCCAGAGGTTTAATCTTCCACCTCTCTACTAAGTCATTTATCCCTCCCTGAGAAGCTTTCCCCCTCCATGTATTGAGATTTAGAAGTATGGGTCCATCGAAGGCAGAATTCAGCCTTCTGTTCCTGTTCTCCTGGTGGTTTTTGTAGTTTTTAGGAGGAACACAGAGTGGAAACATCTTTGTTCCATTACCTTGAAAAGTCTTGCGCTAAATCTCAAAGGTGGATAGGAGCTGACCAGGCAGATGAGGCCAGGAAAAGTATTCCTGGCAGAGAGAATTGTGTGTTCACAGACAAAAAGAATAAAGAGAACTGCCTACAGTGTTGCATGGCTGGAAGCAAGGTTCAGGGGAGAAGAAGCTGGGTGGGCGCTAAGGGAATGAAGGGCCTTGTGTGCCAAGCATTTTGTCTTTGATCCTGGAGCAAGCGGGAAGCATAAGGGAGAGGCGCCATGTGACCAGGTTTGCCACTAAGAGAGCAGCATCGCCAGCGTGCTGAGGGAGCAGGGGGCAGACACACCTGAAAGGAGAGAGACCCACTGGGGAAGAGGACAGTGGCTTCCCCACGAGAGATGGCAAGGAGGTAAATTCAAGGCATTCGCCATATGAGGGGAAATAAACATGAAAACTACTCAAAGACAGAATCACCAGGACTTGTGACTGATAGGAATTGGGCATGAGGACAGTGGGAGGAGTCTAGTTTGAATCCCAAGTTTCTAGTTTGGGCAACAGAGCAGGTGGCAAGACTGTTCACAGAGAGGGAGGAATGCTAGAGGAGAAGCAGGTGTAGGGAAAATATATTTGCATTTATATTGCATTTCTCCAAGTTCCAGTCTCTGAGACGTCCACGCTGGTATTATGTAGTTGCAGTCACTATCCACATAGCAATTTGGGTCCTGCTTTTTTTCCTCTTAACAGTACTTTCCAAGTGTCAACAGAATCCTCAAAAGTCCTTTAATTTGGACCCAACATATTCCATCCTGTTAATAAATGCACCAAGTTTCATTTCCTCAGGCCTCTATTCCAAGCATTCTAAAGAGGACCTCGGTAAACTCCAAGGTGCTCTTGGCAGGGCCTGTGAGTGACCCCATGGCCCAAGCCTCCTGCTCCCTCCAAACCTAAGGACCCACCCCACCTCCTGCTCCGAGGGCCCAGTTGGTGGTGTCCATTCCATCTGCTCTGCCATCTAAAATGGGAGTGTTGAGGAAGCAGAGCCACACAGCCCCTCTAGCTAGCCGATCCTCCAAACCACCCCTGAACCCCATCTTCTGGTCACAGGCAACAGTGACGCTACTAGGCTCAGAAGGAGCAAAGTCTTCGCTCTTCCCTCATCTGGACCCCCTCCCCTTCACAGTGGCCACGCTGCTTTCTGCTGCCGCCCCTCCCCAGGAGTGATTCCCCCTCAGATCTCCTCTCAAGAAGGCCCCAACGTGCAGGGGTCAAGCAGTGTCGAGGTTGCTCCAAACCTGAGAATAGTGGCACCCACACAAGAGGCCCTGTGGCAGGGTTGGGGGGAAGAGGAGTGAATCAGTAGTTGTTATGGCAACCAGGGCTCCCAAGATGGAGGAACGGGAAAAGGGGGCCCTGCTCAAGAGTTGCCATGGCAACCCAGCTTCTTGAGGCCAGCTCTGAAGACAAAAACCACACACTCTGCACTTTCAAAGAGGTACCCAGGACTCCTTAGATTCTTTACAATCCGGAGAGCTGAATGGCATGGTCAAGGTCTCCTGATCCCACAGCTGACTTCACAGACTTTTCAGAAGTAGATGGGCATCTTGAAAGTAGGGCCAGGGCTTGGCAACCCATCGATTGACTCAAGAAGAATTTACTGGACCTACTGTGTTCCAGTGACACTGCAATAAATAAGACTTGGGCTTTGTTCTCAAGGGAAGGAGACAGACACTGAAACATCACTGAAGACTGTTGCTGGGAGGGATGAGTAGCTCAACTTCTCGGAAGACAGTTTGACAGTACCCATTACAATTCTGAGTATACATACTCTGTGATCCAGCAATCCCATTTTTAAGACTCTACCTTCAGAAATATTTGCATCTGAAGATGGTCATTGCAGTGATATTTGTATCAGTGGGGAAGGGGAAACAGTGGGAGCTAGTTAAACAGATCTGGGTGCAGCCATATATGCTGAATACACAGACAAGTGTGTGGGGAGTAACACAAGAAATGTTAGCATTAGCAGCAGGATTGAGCAACAGAAAGGGGGGGTTAATGTCACTTTCACTTCTGAACCATTGGGATATGTTACAAGAGCATGTGTCATTTTGATAACATAAAGAAAATTCTAAATACTGGAGACTGAATAGGAGGGTTGATACTATAATGAGATTTATGAAGGTGAAAAGTGTGTACACGGCTGGTTAGAATACAGAGTGACCACCTCAGAGAGGTATTTACAACAGGAGCGCTAGGGAGTCGAAGAGAGGAAAAGAGGGTGGGAAGAAGGGAGGTCTTGTAGGTCACCTATAGTTTCATCCTAAAGCAAAGGAAGAAGACATCCGGGGCCGAAGGGACAGGACTGCAAGAGCAAAACCTGGGAAGCGTGGACTTTCAGGTGGCTTAGAGGAATCCCAACTGGTCTCTGTGCGGAGGTGGCAGGGCTGGGTTGGGGGCTCTGACTTTTCCCGGGGGGGCAGTAGGGAGCTACTCAGTATTGAAAGCAGGAGAAGGACGTGAGGAGAACAGCACCCAGACAGATCTCTCTGGCTCCCGCGTGGTGGGCGGACAAGTACCAGAGGCAGGGAGACACCCCAGGAGGCTGCTGGAATCCCACAGGAGAAGGATGATGAGGACCACATCAGAGGGCAGACGGGAGGAAAGGGAATTACAGAAGACATTTCCTAAGTAAGGAGGGTCGGAGGTTATGATGTTTATCAATCCAGACTTACAGAAAGTCTACTCTGACTTTCTGTCAGAGCTAGATGGGACTGCTCAACTTACAGATGGGGAAACTGAGGCCTGGAGAGGAGAAATGAGGGATTCCAGGACACTGGTTTTATGACTTTGAGTTTCCTCTGGGCCTCTTGGAAGAGGTGGCTCAGTCCTTCTAGAACATGACCTTCTTTAGCTTCTGATTCAAAGGATACCGATTGAGGGAGACAGGCAAGAAGAGAGGGAGGAAGAGGACAACCCCTTTGATGTGTGGGCAGCAAAGGTCACACTCAGAGATCTAGGCCTCCCTAGGGGAGTATTTAGAGCAACAGACTCACATATGGATGACCTCAGGGGGCTTGGGCAGTACTGGGGCACCGGGAAGGATGGCTGGTTAGTGGACATGATGGCCCCAAGAGCTAGTCTAGGAAGTAAGTGCCTCTGTCACCTGGCTCTCTGGCGCCCTGCCCCATGCCAGCAGACAGGAACCACAGTGGCTCAGACAGAGCTCTGGACTCAGGAGTCAAGCCATGGAATCTAGTGCCTTCCGGTCCCGCCACTCAGTAAGCTGGCCTTGAGCTCATCATGGAAGGATCCCGTGTGAGAAGGCTAATGAAGGCATAGAACTCATACCGACAAATGCTGTGGCAAACGTGACCCTCTTCCTGAAGAGGAAAGTAGAAAAGCCCCTGGGGGAGCTTTATCACCAAGCTGCCCATGTGTCAACATTTATTAGGTTAGTTAAAAGAAGAAACAGTGCTGATTATGATCCCTGAAATGTATACAAGTATGCGGTTCAAAATGCACTTCTAAACATGAAGTCCTCTCATTTAACCAAAAAAAAAAAAAAACAAACACCCAGTACAGACGCAGCTATTTCATTTTACAGATGCAAGAAACAAGTTCAAAGAGATTCCTATTGAATCCAAATTCATTGAGCACCTACCTCCCACCAGCCCCTGAATAGCCGTACAGCGGCTGCTTGGCTAGAATAAGATCTGTTAACACTAGCCCAGACATTCCTGCATGAGGAAGGGGCTACATGTCAAGAGAGTTTGGGAAATACTACAAACTTCATCCCCCTTTTGAAAAATCACCATGCTTCTTAAATTATCAAAGGCTCTGAGAAGTCCTGCAGTAATTCTGTTTAACACAGCATTCCCTAAACGTGGCTATGAAACCCCCTCTTACAGAAAACTTATTAACAGTCTGCAGAATTGGGAGTACATGAAACACATTTTGACAAACACTGACCTGACCAGTAGAAGCAGCGCTAAAGGTGAGTTTGGAGACACTTAAATGAAGGATACTTCCTCGGGCAGGCTTCTGTCTGTCCCTCAAATCACAACAGAAGCATCTGCCTCTTCCTGGGCCTCAGAACAGAGACTGCTGACGAGGCCAAGGTCTGTGGGACTCCTAGCTGGCAACCAGAGGACCAAACCTTGGCTGAAGCAGAGCTTGTCTGCGGCTCTGGGACCAGTCGTTTTTAGGTGGGCGGCAGGGTCAGGCATCTGGAACAGCCAAGACACAGATGTTCCAGCCACTCTTGGATCCCAGCCTGGGCTCCTGCTTTCCCTAATTCCAATATTTGGCTGCCGTTGCCCCCTAATTCATATTCCAATGTCAACACTGCATAATCTCCCCCAAACACTGACAGCCTCCAGGCTGGGAAAGGGGAAGGGACAGTTGATGAGTGGGGACAGAGAGACCCAGGGGGAGAGGAAGAGGAGGTGAGCGAGGAGGCCCCGAAGCTCCCAGCAGGCCTCCGCAGGACCCTGCACCTGGGCTGTTAGGACCTGCAATCCCCCACTCCTCAGAGAGACAAGACTGTGGCCCCAGAGGCTCCCAGCATCCACCCCCTGTGCTTGGTGCCACAAGATGTACCCCAGGCCTCTTGTGTTCAGAGGACAGGAACCAGAGCCCCCCATGGTTATCAGGCTGGGCTGCCTGGGGTGGGTCTTGAATGGTATGTGCAGGCAAGAAAGCATGACTGCAGTCAGGACACAGGGCTCAAGCCCCGGCCCTGCCTCCAACTGGCTGAATGACCTTGGGCAAGTCACCCAATCTCTCTGGGTTTCACTTCATTTATAAAATGAAGAGATTGCCTGCTCCAGAGCACCACCCCCACCCCCGAGATCTAACATTTGGGGAGGAGGCAGTTGAGCATTGTAAGAGAGCACAGGCCCAGGTGCAAAGCTGACTCTGCCCTTGATCTCAGCCTCCCTGGACCCTAGCATCCATAGAATGGGAGCACTGTGGTGTCTACGCATGGGGAGCTCATCAGGAGACTACTATGAACCCATTTTACAGAAGAGAAAACTGAAGCTAAGTAACCAGCCCACAGTCACATGCCTGGACATGACATGCAGCTGTAAGTAAATGAGGTTGGTCTGACCCCAGGAACTCCCGGGCCTGTTCCAGTATCCCACACTGTGTTTACAAGCTTTAGGAATAGCTAAGGAGTGAACCTGGGACCCGGAGGAGCCCCACAGTTGCTGGCTGATGGAGGGTGCAGGGTATGGGCCTACAAGCCACCCCTTGCCGTGGGGTCCCTCCCCCCGTAGAATTCTGTCCCCATCCTGAGTGGCCTCTTCACACCCCCTACCTCCACCCCCATCCCACTCCAAAGATCCCAGTCCCACCCAGCTCATCCCTCCATTTCTGTCCAATGCTAGCCCCCCCCCCACACTGCCCTCCATCCACATTGTTCCCAGGCAACAGCTCCCCTGGTTCTGACCACAAACTCCCTGAAATACCGTGACCTCCACCCAAATTTTCCCCAGGGCCACGTCCAGGCAGACTTCCTGAGGAGGGCTGCTAATAAATATGCGTGAGATTTGCATGCAATTTGCATTCACTTCTAAGGACCCTGGAAGGCAGTTTTCGAGTGAAGTATTATCAAGACTGCTTTCTCCTCCTTATCTCTCAGTTTCTTCCTGTTCCTTGGAACCCATCCCCAGGCACGGGCCCTGGCTTCCTATTTCTGAATGTAGGAACTAAAACAGGAATTTTTTCAAAAAAACAATTACCGTTTATTGAGCACCTTCTGAGTGTCCTGCACCGCCCCTCCCTGAACTTCCAAAGGAACTACTGTCTGAGGGCATCTGAGGGGACTCGGTGAAGAGAACCCCTCTTCCCAGCCCCTGTTAAGAACCCACGGAGAGACTGACCCAGGCAGATGAATTTCAAACAGACTTTTTACTATTGGGAAAGCTGATTGGGGATACTAAGCCTTAGGTATATAGTTTCCTAATTCTGAACTCAAGGGCTAGACAAACACACCCATTCCTAGACTGTGGGCACCGCATCCCTCAGCCTCCCCTTGCGGAGACAGAGCCCACTGAAAGTAGGGCCACACCACAGACATGCCCTCTGCAGATGGGCAGACCCCCAAAGAGAAAAGGGGGAGATGCACACAGCAGCGACTTAGTCCCCAGTGTACCAATAACATGTCACCCTCCTTTCCGGGGAAGACTGGGATGGGGTGGGGGAAGCCCAGAATGTTACTCTAATGGAGGCTTCCTCTACGTGGAAGAAAGATACCTCAGGAGCGGGTGAGAAGTGTTCTCCCATTTCACAGATGTGAAAACAGAGGTTACATAACAGGTTTGGTAACTTGCCCAAGGTCCATTGGTGAGGAAACAATGGGGTTGGTGCTGAAACCCAGGGTTGTCCAACTCCAGAGCCTGTGGGTTTTAAACGTCACCACAGTCATCTCTGTGAGAAAAGCACAGAGCGAGGAAAGGGGAACAAAGAAAGAGCGTGGGGACGAGGACAGAGGGAAGCTGAAGGGCGTCCGACTGAGGGTCAAGTGCAGCTGGAGAAAATCTGCTGTGCAGGAGCAGGAAGGGTGTTTGGGCACCGTGGAGTTCCAGGGCCACACTGTGACATCCCCGCAGGAGGGAGGGCCTGTGAAGGAGCTGGGGGGGGGGGAGACAGTAGGGAGTGGAGGGGGACCGTGATAACCGAGCGGCTCAGTCCCAGCCTGACCCCAGCCCACCTCAGGTATGCAGCCACACCAGCCCAGGCTCACCAGATCACTGGACCTTTCAAGAAATGCCAGCCATCAAATGATCGCGTGAAATCTTCCTCTTTGTCTACGCTGGCTTGCCGTTCAAGAGAATGAACAAACACAGTTCAGGCAAACAAAACACCACTGCTTCTTGGCTCTAGCCTACTGACCATAGTCAGCAACCTCTAAAAATCCAATCCCATCACCTCATGAATGTGCTCACTGGAGTGTGAGCTCCTGAGCTCCAGGCCTGGCTGCATTCTTGTCCTCTGCCATCTCCCCGGGCCAGCATAGTGAGTGCCCAATCAGTGGTAGCGGACACTCATGGAAGCCCAGTCCAGTGCCAGCAAGGGGATACCAGGCATCCTGAGTCCCAGGTCAGGGTCCCTTCTACAAGCTCCCAGGTAGTCTCGCTGTCCTCTGTTCCAGGAGATGCAGTCAGAATCTCTGTGGGTAGAGGTTGGAAATCAGCATTTTTTTTAACAACCCCCCAGGGAATTCTTTTTTTTTTTTTTTAAGATTTTATTTATTTGACACAGAGAGAGAGAGAGAGATCACAAGTAGGCAGAGAAGCAGGCAGAGAGAGAGGAGGAAGCAGGCTCCCTGCTGAGCAGAGAGCCTGATTCGGGACTCGATCCCAGGACCCTGAGATCATGACCTGAGCCGAAGGCAGAGGCTTTAACCCACTGAGCCACCCAGGCGCCCTTCCCAGGGAATTCTTAAGCACACTAACGTGTGGGAATCACCACAGGGAACTTGAGGGCAAAGATGGACATGGGCAAGCACGTGATAGAATTCCAGCTCTGCCATGGATCAGCCACGTGACCGGAAGTAAATGAACCCCTCTGCAGCTCAGTTTCCTCATCTGTAAACCAAACACTCTATCACCTGCCTCACCCATTTGCCTTGAGGAGAAAATGAAGTCAGGTACGCAAGGGCACGTTGTAAACTCTTAAACAGTCGTTTTTCAAACTGCAGGTCTCAGCCAATAAATGAGTCACAAGATCAATTTAGGGGCTCCTGACCAGCATTGTTTTTAACAAAAGAGAATGGGATAGAAAATAAGCTAAAGAATATTGTTTTATGAAATTTTTACGAAACATGAAATATATATACATGTATGGGAATGTATGCACTCCTGGGAATTCCAGATCGCAATACATGCTATTTTCTTCCCATGAGTCGTGGTCAAAAAAGTTGTATTAAAAAGTACACTGCATGGGCGCCTGGGTGGCTCAGTGGGTTAAAGCCTCTGCTTTCGGCTCAGGTCATGATCTCAGGGTCCTGGGATCGAGGCCCGCATCGGGCTCCCTGCTCAGTGGGGAGCCTGCTTCCCCCTCTCTCTCTCTCTGCCTGCCTCTCTGCCTCCTTGTGGTCTCTCTCCCTCTTTGAAATAAATAAATAAAATCTTTAAAAAGAAAAAATAAAAATAAAAATAAATAAAAAATAAAAAAAAAAGTACACTGCTCTAAGAGGCAAACCAAGAAACAGACTCTTAACTATAGAGAACACACTGATGGTGACCAGGGAGGAGGTGGGGAGATGGAAGGGACAGGTGAAATAGGTGATGGGGATTAAGGAGGGCACCTGTCGTGATGAACACCGGGTGACTTATGGAAGTGCTGAGTCACTACATTGGACACCTGAAATTAACATTACGCTACATGTTAACTACACTGGAATTTAAATAAAAACTTTAAAAAGAAAGTCCACTGCTCTAAATACAGTTGTAAATCTTCATGACCTTGAATTAGGCAACGTTTTCTTAGCTATGATACTGAAAGCATAGGCAACAAAAGAAAAAAAATAGATGAATCGGACTCCATCAAGATTTAAAACATTGTGCTTCAAAGGGCATTATTAAGAAAGTGAAAAGGCAAGCCACAGAACGGGAGAAAATATTTGCAGATTATATATCTGACAACAGTCTAGTTCCCCGAATATATAAAGAACTGTTGCAACTCAACAATAAAAAGACAGCCCGATTTAAAAATGGGCAAAGTTCTTGAACAGACACTTCTCCAGAGAAGACATTCAAATGGCGAGCAAGTTCATGAAAAGATGGTCAACAACCTTGCCATTTGCAATGACATGGATAGAACTAGAGGGTATTATGCTAAGCAAAATAAGTCAATCGGAGAAAGACAATTATCATATGATCTCTCTGCTATGAGGACTTTGAGAGGCAGGACAGGGGGGTTGTGGGGGGAAGGGAGGGAAAAAAATGAAACGAGATGGACCGGGGAGGGAGACAAACTACAAGAGACTCTTAATCTTAGGAAATAAACTGAGGGTTGCTG